>VWZK01013496.1:120994-262342 GCA_013396935.1 Baryphthengus martii | reverse complement strand
CAAAAAGAACCTGGTAATATAATGAGAAATTAATACTTCACTGTGGGGAAGAGCATTTTTTGCAGAGGTTCTTATGAGCTCAGAAGAGAGAGAGATAGGGAAGAGAGGCGTGACCTATGGTACAAAAGTCTGTGGAGAGGCCGACAGGTGAAAACCAAGAAAATATTCATTTCAATGTAGGCAAAAGAAAGTTATTAGTATCTTGGCAAATGCTGTTTGTATAATATGGAAAATACTGGAAAGAGGTAATTGATGAAGAAGCAAATGTAGTTTGACTAAGATAAGCAGAGTGACTTGAGCCAAAAAAAAAGATGAATGGAGTTGTACCAAGAGATAGGCCGAGTGGAGCAGTGTGGTAGTGCACAAAGCAAGAGCAGCAATTGTGCTTATATTTGCTGTGATTGAGAAATTCAAATCTTGAATTGCAAAATGTCTCTTTAATTGACTGTTCCCTCCTCTTTTTTCCCCTTTCCATTTAAGTATTTTTCCTCTTTGCTTGTATTTGCCACTACTTAGATCAGTTTCTTACTCCCATGTGTATTTAAAACACTTCCCTTTCTATGTTCTTTCCTTTCCATAGTTGGTGTTTGTTTGTTTATTTTTGCTGGTCGTCATTTGAAATATATTAATATATCAGTTTCCCACGGCTTCTGTGTTATTTTACCGAGTGCCCTGTGAGAACAGATGTGTTCACAGTGTTTTCAGTAGTGAATAGAATCCCCCAGTGAACATGTGCTGCTGTTTTGGAAGGAGCTGTAGGTAATCACAGGAAATATTACAGCAAGTAAACGGATGGCGTCTCAGAGCCTGAGAGGTATATACGGATGCAGTCCATCTCCAGGGTATATTGGAAAAGAGGAGGAGTATTAAAATTTTTTGTCTTCATGTTATGGACTGATAATGTTAGAATTAAGATAAATCCTTGATTTTTCTTATTAAGAATTTTCTGTGCAGAAATGTTAATGTAATTGAAAGACAACATTTACTGAAAGATGAAGACCAACTTAAGATAGAATCCTATACAGTGTTCCTTTAAATGCCGAAAAAAGACAACTGGAAATAATTCATAAACAATTTTATTCTTTGTTCTACAAATGTAGGTGCAAGTGCTTTTTCTATCTTACCTTGTTCTTAGTAAATCTTCTCGCTGAGTGCTATGTCCCACATTATATAATCTTTCATTTTATCTTTTCATTCTATCAAGGCACAGCATACCTAGCTAATCCATCAGAAATCCCTTTCCTTATCAGTCACTCAAGAATGGTTATACTGTACAGTATGACAGCATTAGACATCACTTACCTTCCTAAACTACAGATTACTTGGGAGAAAAGTATTTTTTTGTGTGTTTGAGGATGCCTTGACTTTATGGCAACTTCCCCCTTTGTTTTCCTCCTTTTCTGCATTTTTCCAAAATGACTGCAGAAGATGCATCATAAGTATCAGAAAGATACTTTTATTCTCCATACCATTACATTTTTTTAATAGACAAACTTTTCTGTATTCTTTTTCTGGAAACTTTTGGATATTCACGTCTTCCTCCATTGTTTATTCAGCATAGTGATTTAACAACATAGTAAAAGTTTTCTCTTGTTTAAGCCAGTTTCCATCATCGTAGATGAGGAACTTTGATAATACTTTCAGATGTATGAAAGATCAGAGGCCTTGCGCACCTTGACAGCCTACTTGAATGGAGGTTTTGACTCAGTAGATCGCAGCTGCCTCTGGAGGTGTTATAATTCATGGTGTCGTGTTTTACTGTGGAGGTGTTAACAGACACTTGACACAACATACTCGGGGATTCTCAGCCGGATGATACGCAATCTAGGACGGAAATATTTGCTATCATGCAATCCTTACGTTACGTCAGATGAGAATTTTAGTATTATACCTTCAATATCATGGTGGATTCTAGACTGATTATCATGAGTATTTAAGGTAATTTGCGTAATTTGACATAAAAAGACTAGTGCACAAATTCATCACGTAGCAAACGTTTTGCAGCTGAACTCTGGAAAATAAGATATTGTACTGGAAACTTAGGAACCATCAAGTTCAATGTTGCTACATAACCACTGAGTTGCACCAGTGGTGTTCTTGTCTTCCTAACCTAGAAAAGAATTTGTTTTACCACAAAACACAGAAGATATAGAGCTTTTTACACGTTCTATGGTGTGGGGTTTTTTTTTTCTTTATTCTGCTCTTTTGTTAATGAAAATAAAGAAGTCAGAAATGTGGCCCTAGAATTCATTATTTACATTTGCAAGTCATCAGATCTTGTTTTAGTCTTTGTTTTTTTCATAGCTGTGAGCCATTCTGGCATGCCTTTAGGTTTATGACATCCTGCTGTGTAAGGATATTTCAGCTGTGGTTTCTAGATACCTTTTTATAGTGTTTGGGTTTGTTTTCTTTCCTATCGTATGCTAAATTATATCATGAGCTATTAAGACAGATTATGCATTTGTTAGTTTAAAAACATCTCTAATTATTTCACTGTGCTAAAATATTACTCCATATATCCTTCAGGCATGATTTCTTTGCTAACAACCTATTATGTATTCATAGGAGCAACAATACCAATTCATACCATTGGGAATATTATTTAATTTGGCAAATAGAGTATTTTTATTATTCATATGTTGTTTAGAGTAAATATATCCATGAAAGCAAACACAAGGGTGAATATACTGTATGGTCACATTCAGTATATCTTTTGTTTTACTTCCATTAAGGCCTGAACTAGTCAGGTACAAATCGAAAATCTGTAGTAGCGTTAANAAAAATTTTATAAGATTAAAAAAAAAAAAAAAAAAAAAAAAAAAAAAAAATTGGTTTTGATTTAGTTCAACTCAACCATCTCATTTAAAATTAGCCCAGAGGTCTTGTAAAAATGCTAGTAATCTAAACGTAATAATGCACATTGCCCAATTGCTTCAGTATATGATATAGGTTCAGTGCTGTAATGCTTTGACAGCCCATTACTGAATGTAATGAACAGCTATTTTTAAACAGAAGAAATTCAAGTTGACAGCTTGGCAATGAAATTCAGCTAGTGGCATAATTTTTGTCGTCTTCGGTATAGAGAGTGGATTTCAGTTTAGTTTAAAGAAATGTGCATCATGGACTTCATGGAGCAAGCATTTTTTTGCTTCAGTTTACTAAATGCTTTTTGAAGTGCTTGAACTAAAGCTGCATTTTGTCAAATCCTGAAACCTGCACTTCTGTCAGGGTAGAATGCGCTCTGTGAGAAGTCAGTGATTAATAAAAATAGGTTGAAATCTTAAGGAAGAGAATGTACTGGAATTGAATTTATAATCACAAACTCACTTTTGTAGCTTTCAGTTTAGTAAGTGAAAACTGTGGCTCTGTAAGCCCTTCAAGAAGGATTTAAGCATGAGTCAATAAGAAACTAAGAGAAGAGACAGAGAAAGTAGCTGTCATATTGCACAGATTTTGTGGTAGAAATCTATAAATTCAGGCCAGGCTCCCATCTATCATTTTTCTTATCTCAGTTGGCTACTGCATGGGGGAGCAAATAAGACTGTAGTTTCTTTCTGTACATGTGAAGCGTTGGTTGCTCAAGGCTTTCTTAAACAGCCTGTGCTAACAGCATGCCTTTGGTTTGTGTGGCAAGGCTTTGGTAGCCAGGGGGGCTACAGGGGTGGCTTCTGTGAATAGCTGCTAGAGGCTTCCCCTATGTTGACAGAGCCAATGCCAGCCAGCTCCAGGATGGACCTGCCACTGGCCAAGGACAAGCCTGTCAGTGATGGTGGTAGCATATTTAAGAAGCGGGAAGAAAATGCTGTAAAAAACAGCAGTGGAGAGAGGAGTGAAATGTGAGAGAAATAACTCTGCGGACACCAAGATCAGGGAAGGAGTGAGGGCAGGACGTGCTCCACGCAATTTTTGCTGGATTCTCCTGCAGCCTGTGGTGAAGACCATGGCGAGTCAGGCTGTCCCTCTGCAGCCCATGGAGGTTAACAGTGGAGCAGATATCCACCTGCAGCCCTCCCGCCTGGAGGAAGCCACACTGGAGCAGGCAGGTGCCCAAAAGAGGCTGTGACCCTGTGGGAAAACTATGCTGGAGCATGCTTCTGGCAGGACCTGTGGAGAGAGAAGCCCAGGCTTGAGCAGGTTTGCTGACAGGATTTGTGACCCTGTGGGTGACCCACACTGGAGCAGTTCATGGAAAAACTGCAGCCCCTGGGAAAAAGTCACGTTGGTGAAGTTTGTGGTGGACTGTGTCCTGTGAGAGGGACCCCGCGCTGGAGCAGGGGAGGTGTGAGGAGTCCTCCTTGGGAGGAAGGAGTAGCAGAGACAGCTTGTGGTGAGCTGACCAGAACCCCCATTCCCCTGTGGTACTGAAGGGGAGGAGGCAGAGAAAATCAGGAGTAAAGTTAAGCTGAGGAAGAAAGGAGGGGTGGAGCTTTATTTTTAAGATTTGTATAGTTTTTATTTCTCATTACCCTACTCTGATTTGATTGGTAATAACTTAATTTTTCTCCAAGTTGAGTCTGTTTTGCCTGCGATAGCAATTGCTGAATGATCTCTCCTTGTCCTTATCTCAACTAATAAGCCTTTTGTTTTGTTTTGTCTCCGCTGTCCCTTTGAGGAGAGGGGGTGCTAGAGTGGCTTTGGTGCACACCTGGTGTCCAGCCGAGGTCAAACCACCACACAGCACTAAGACAACACCGATGAATGGACTAGGAAAATTAAGCAGTGATTTTGCAGCTGTCCCATCCCTTGTTGCCTGTTCTTGTGCTTGAGAAAATGAAAGGGACTGCTCTGGGCTGCTCTGCCTTCCCTGACATCTCTACGATACTACAGTAAAGCTTGTCTGTTTCTGACTCTTCTCCTCTCTCTCTGAGGTTAACAAAAATAAATTAAAAAAAAATCCAGAGAGTACCTCTTGGGATCATTAGCAAATAAGGCTTAGGGCAAGGAGGAGGACACTCCTTTTGCAGGGACTAACTCTTGTGCTCCTGCTGTTCCTTCCTGTTGGATTGCTGGTAGTCAGCAGTGATATAATGTGATTCCTGGCACACCTAGCAACTCTGGCCAGCCCCCGCCTCCTTTCCAAACCCTACTGGACTGAATGCCACATCACCCTTTTAATTAGTTTGATGTTGCCATTCACTTTTTTAAATTCCACCTTCTTCCTATAACCATTTTTAGGAGTTATATTTCTCTTCAATGTTCTATAAGTATAATCTTCACTACAGGTTTTTAGGAAAAAAAATGCTATCCCAGATTCAGTGATTTTTATCATACCTGTGGGATATATGTAACTCTGATTCTAACTAGTTTTACAACTCATCTCATGTCTTGCTTCCTTTCCAAAATTATGCAGCAGAGAGACATAGATCTTCCTCTGCCACCTCAAGTGAAGTGAATCTTCTGAATGACCATTTTCTGCTGACTTCCGTCTCGCTTTCAACTGTTAAATCCATTTCTCTGTTGCCAGTAATCTCAATTTCTGTGCCTTTTTAACACTTTTCTTTCTGCATCCCACGTGACATCCAATCCCTCTGGAATAATCCTGTTCTTAGATCCATCCTCGTTCTGAAACAATTCTATGACCCTTGTCTCAATCTTCCTGTTGGTGTCTGGGGTCTGTCTCTGTGTTCTGGAGAACACACAATATACTGCATGTTCATGTTTGGGTCTGCTGGTTTTCGTGTTACTTGGTTTTAAGAGACTTGTTTATAAAAGTGGTGTGACTATATCTTGTTAGTATGGTATCTGTATCTTATCTCTCTCTGACACACCTGATTCAAGTCCGTTAGACGCTTTGTATAGTAGCAAGTTCTCCCGTGCAAGTGGATAGCTTATGTGAATGTCAAAGTATCCTTGACCAAATTTTGTCTCAGAAATGCTAATGCTCTTTTAATTTATGAATTATTATCCTTATTTATTTTTGTGAATTACCATTGAGAATGTGCCGTCTCCTTTAAGCATGAATAGGATATATCTGGTCTTTTCAAATTTGGAAGAGTTTGGTAATACTTGCACAGAGTGAAGCAATAATGTCACGATACAGAGTTCCCTATGATATTCCAAGATATGCTCCAGTGCAACTTCTTCATTTAAGTTATTTTTGGGAGGTGCTAGTATGGTTTCTTTCATGTGCAATTTTGCCTGCAGATCTCCTAGTGTTTTCTCTGCTGTCACAAACCTGCAGAAGACCATTCATTTGTCCAACATTGCTTTCCATGAGAAATCCCTACATGGTTTGTTGGAAAATAATGCTGAGGAATGCTTGGTGAGAAGGGCCCTGTGACAGCCAGAAAGCTCATTCTGCAGAGTTACAGTTTATGAGTTCCCACAGGGTTTGGGAAGCAAGGGCAGGCTGTTACGCAGCTATATAGTAATTAAGGTAGCATGTGGGGATGATTTAATAGGATTGTCATTTAAATTATCCTTCTATGAAATGCCCAATAATCACCAGTTAATCTGTATTCATTTGAATTTTTTTTTTTTTTAATAGAAACTTGGTTTGGAATAGTTTGAATCATCTAAAATTCAAGAAGGGCTGGATTTTTAATTTCTCATTTATTTGTTCATGCAGGTTGGCTGACCCAAGGGAATTATTACACAGAAATGATGACAAGACAAAACAGATGTGGTAGTTTTCCTTCCTTGACTCTATTTTAAGTACTAGAGCTCATACTCCTCCTTCTTTTGAATATTTGGAGATCTCTCTAACCCCATAATATAATGAAAGCCCCATGTTAGTGGTTGGAAAAAAAAAAAGTGAAGAACATATTTGCAATGCATCTCCCTGCAGTTCTCTGTGGGTTAGGTTTCTACATCATGTGGAGTACTCCAGTGTGCACTAATTGGCACCCTTGTTGATACCTCAATTGAAAGAGCAAGGATTAAGAACCAAATTGCAACCTCCCTGAAGAAAATCTTTAAAAAGAACTGGAAGGCTCTGTTGACTTCCTGCATTTGTCTGAGGTTCTCAGGAGAGTGAAACTTACACTCCTCCCTTTTCCATTCAAAGACAAGAATATACAGTGTTTAGTCAGGAATGTATAGAACTACAGAATGTATAGATTCCCAGGGCTACCTGCGAATGAAGCTACTTTATCTCTGAGAGATTTGTAAGTGCACGAGTATTTCGATATATGGCTGAATAGGTGGTTCATTGAACCTCAGTCTTAAAATGATTCTTTGTTTCCTCAGAGTTTAAATGACAATGCAGGGGAGGTAGTTCGACATACCTGTTAATCCTGCTCAAATGCAGAAGTTTTGGTCTTGAGAGTTGTAGTTCATTTAGGATTTAGAGGCCACTACTAAAATACGTCAGACACTGTGACTCCTAGTGTAGTAGAATTCTTAAGTATGTCCTTAAACTAAACTACGGGAACAGTTTCCTAAGGTTTTGTTAGTATTTCTTAAGTGTGTCTTTCCTACAAAGCCTGACTAAGATTGAGGAATATGGTCGTCATCTAGAGCAAGACAACAGGGTGTTTTCATGGTGCTGAGCAGCCTCATGATCGATGACTGAAAGTATTCTGACTCAATGAGTTCTGCCCTCTCATCTGAGACAGCACGTAGTAACACGACATGCCTGTAAGAGGCTGTGATCAGAGGAATTTAGCCAATGAATTCTGTCTCTTATAGACATCACCTTGATGGAGTGGCCTAGCTCTTTCCCTCTACCCTTCCATGCCAAGGACCAACGTGTTCATGGAGTCTATCTCAGGGTGTGAATGGCTGTGTAGTAATTTATTCTCAAGTGTTGGTGTGTAAAGGAAAGAATCTAAAGCAAAGGACAGGGGAATAAAGAATCAGGAATGAAAGCTCCTAAACTATCAAACGTGCAAATGCATTTTTGGAACTTATTTTCTCATTCTTTTTGGTGTGAACTCTGCCTTTCTAAGTAGAGCCTGTGCTGTTACTCTTCAAAAACTAATACTCCAGTTATGTCTGCTCTTGTGAAACAGCTTCTCAATCATTCTTTTCATCATCCACTGTAATCATAGCACAAATCCCTATTATGATGGGCACATAACTCACTTTCTGTCTCACTCTAAAGAGCAAATACCAACACTGCTTGATAGCTCAAGAAGTGGTTGTGCTGGGGAAGAACGGCTGTCCGTCTGCCTTACGCTGTACTTCTACCAGTCCACCACAAAGTAACTTTACTGCTTCATTTGGCTTTTCTACTTTGTAGACCACATGTGATTGTTACTCTGCAAAAGCGTCTGCTGTGTGTTAAGAAAATTATTATAAAACCTATGGGCGATTGTAGTTATTCTACAAAGCAGTCAGTTCTTTTCTGCTTTTAATTTTGTTATTACTTTCCCTTCTTTTTTTATCAGTGCTCAGGAAACACTTGTAAAAGTGTTTTGTATGCCTTGAAATACGATGAACTTCTGAGAAATGGTTATTTTACTTATCCTGTCTGTATATGTGTATTTAAATTTTACCCAAAAGAGAGGCGTGGTGGAGCCCTTATCAAACCATTGTAAGCCACTAGCAGTTTTTGTTTTCCTCATGGTTTCATTTCTGGATAAGTTAGAAAAGCTTTTTGAATGTCCTTAAACGGATAAAGACACTAACTTAGAGCTGCTCATAACACATCAGGTTTCAAACTCAAAGCACAAAATATAATTCTCGTGCTTCTAGTCTGACTGCCCGAGAGCAGAAACAAGTATGAACAAACCTCCTGCTTACATACATGTCCTGGAGTAAAAGGGGAATCACCCTGTTTGACTGGAGACCAGCCAGCTTCAGAGGTTTTCCTGTGATGCAGCAGTGCTACAAAAAGGAAGATGTTATCCTCTCCTCAGCATAAATGTTCTCTTTAATGTGCATACATTTTTAAAGCTTACTGCCATTTCCCCACACTTAACTTTTCTTCCTTGCTGCTGACCGAGTTACCAGTGCATCGATTCTTCTTTCTTTTTAGTAGGAAATAACAATCCATTCAGTAGACTTCACTTTGGCTTTTGGGTAACCATTCTGCCATTCATTAATGCTGGGTGAGAGGGTAGAAGGGCTGAGGAGTATTTTTTAATAATTTTTGTCATCACAGCATATTTGGGTTTTTTTGGCTGACTCTTTTTAAAGCTGTAAAATTATGTATATACTTAGGTTTATATTAGAAGTATGGATATAAGTGTGCTTGTGTGTGTAAGTGGAGACATCAGACTCTTTGGCCAGTCTCTGCTGATGGACCGTGTGTTATGAAATAGTCAACATTACTGTTGCTTGACCAGAATTTTTCTCATGGTTTCCCAAAGCTGTCCTGTCCATGAAGAAAGAGGGGCTTGTTGATGCCTCAGTTATAAGATCTTTAGATCCATGCTCAGAAGAGCACTATGTTTATCTTAACGTCTGCAATGGCTTTTTGTGGGTTCTTAAGCTCAACTGTAAGTTTCTTGGAAAACTGCAAAAATTGAGACAATTATTTTATTTATATTTTGTGAAATAACGTGAAGCAAAACTTTAGAAACTGTTGTGTAGCTGTCTTTATTCTGTTTTGTGAATGTTGTTTTTTGTTGCAATGATTATGTTTTGTGGCCAAGTAGTTTGCCATGCCCTGAAGTCTGTGATGATTTGCTTTGTTTCAAAAGATTTTCTGTTAAGATGATTATATCATGTGTGCCTTTAAGTTCCTTTTTTTTTTCCATTATGATGTGGTGATTTGGGCGATTAAAACAATATTTTTAACCTTAATGCATAGCGTTCACTTAAAGCAAGATACTTAAACCAGTATGTTTTGCATGTTACAGTGCTGGTTTCCTTGAATTGCTTCTGAGCAGAATCAAAACAGCATTTTAAAAAGACCACACTGAAAAAAGTAACACCCAAAACAGTAACAGCCTGCTCTCCACCATCCCCAGCATTTAATCAGCAGTCTTCTTAGCTAATAGAGTCCTAAGTGATTTTTCTTTCCTACTTAAGGACATTCTAGATATGTTCTCTAAGTGGACCTAACGGTCCCAGTATATTTTATGTTAGCGACTCACGATAGAAGAGTGCTTGAAGTTCAGGGGGCATTTGTCTCCTTTCTCACAAATTCATTTAAGTACCAGTCTTGCCATAGCTTTAACTGGGGCAGACAACCATACAAATGACTTGAGATAAAATGAAAATAATGGACTGAGCTAGGTGCCGGGGGTGGTAGTTACACTGCATGCACATCAATAAGCATTGAGTGTTATTCTATGCTAATGTAAGCCTGATGGATCAGCTTTCGCTTTTAGCCTAGAGGACCATTAAGCACTAGAAGCTGGGTCAAACTGATATAGCGAGGCAGACGTACCTAACGGTTGGGAACGGTAGTTAACAGGCAGTAATTTGCTATGTGTGAGACTAACATTGCTGAAAATCTTCATGATCAGAACAAAGATCAGAGAAAGGATAATGCTTCTTCGTTTAATTTTCTTCTGTAAACTCGGTTCATTGTGGGGAAAAAAAAAAAAAAGCAACACACCACTAAGATGCAAACATGAATAAAGGATTTGAGCAGTTCTTTTGGAGACGTTTAATGTATTATTGTATGTTACAGAACATCAAAACATTGCATATGCTTTTCAAAAGGGGTAAGGAAATTCTCATAGGATAACATTGTGTAATTGAATATTTGATGTATTATTTTATTTCAAATTAAATGCAATTCATTGCTCCTAATTTTTCTTTATAGCCCAGAAAGTATTACAATTAAGGTCAAATGACTGAGTTACAGAAATATTTTGAAGGTAAATTAGAAAAAATACCTCTGTTTATGTAGATCTGACTCTGAAGAGAATTTTATCCTTGACATCACAAGAAGAGGATAATAAAGTGTTATCTTTATTCTGTTTTGCATATACCTAGACACTGATGCCTCACATACAGATACTGTTCAAGTAGGTGGCCAAATTTAGCTGAACGTACATCTAAATTTAGAAGAGTTGTTTGTTTACCATCAGTTTATTAAAATATTTTTATTCACATTTTTTTTTCAGATTTTAGTGCATGTGTAGGACTGTAGAGCTTTTGATGACCAAAATTACATTGGCAATGCTGAATATTAACAAAAAAATTAATGTAATGTGTTAAATAAGGTATATCACTGTTCCATTTCAAAGGCATACTGAGAAACTAGGCTGTAGGTGATTTAGGCTTTGATCTTTTTGCTTCAGTGGGGTGGCCTTATGCACCCTCAGCTTAGGTTCGTCGAGGCCTCTTCACAATTTATGTTGTCAGAGCCACAGTTTGTGGAGCATGTTGCGCTTAATCTTCCATTGGAAATATTGTTTTTTCCCTCCTTCCTAGTACAGCACAGCTTGGTGGAGGAAGATAAAGTTGTTCTTTGCAGTAACATCCTCTGTAAATTTAGGACGCTCCTTTTGCTTCTCAGGTAACTAGGGAACCCTCTCACGTAGCAGAAATACTGTAATATTGCCTATTGTCCACTTGATAACCCAAATGTTGGCAAAAGAAATACGTGGGTTGAAGATAGCAGATTTTTTTAATGTATCTGAGGAAGAAGACATGGTTCCAGATTATCTGTCCTTCAAATCATCTTCATGTTAACTGCGTTATACAGAAACAATGGCTCTTTCCTATCTTAGGTGTAGAAATAAAAAATTCTCTATTTCAGTCTTCAGTTATAATATTCACCAAACATGTAACATGATTTAAGATTTAGGGACATAAACAGTGTTCAAGCAAGGGTAGTTTGTTTTCCTTTCCACTTATTTGAGAACTAGTTGTGCTAGGTGTTTTTGATGCTTACAAATGAAAGAAGTTAGCCATGGGTTTACCTCGCTTAAAATATCCTTTGGACTATCAGCCTTTCCTTTAGCAATTTTTTTTTCCCCCTAGTTTTTATATACTATGATATTTAACAGCTTTTTTTTCTTCGTGATGCTTTTGTGTGTGTGAACTATTTTCGCTTGTCAGAAACTTGTTTGAAATTCAGCACGTATTGAAAAGATAAACCTAAACCAGCAATATTTCTTTTACTCCAGGCAAAAACTATGTTTGGTTTGTTTTTTTTTCTTCTTCAGTGCCTTGCTAGCCTTGATGTTTTATGTAGAGGCATTGTTAGAAGTTGGTTTGGCATAGCTTAATCTTATTGATTGAAATGTGTTTACTTTCCTGACAATGAAAATAGGGATTTATGATTTAACTTCCACTTAATTGGAATAATATTTGTAAAAAAGTGACAATTATAAACCACAACTCAATTCACAGAGTAGAGATCATAAAAGAGTAGTTACAATTTTTTTTTTCTGTTTTAGGGCATTAAAGGAAAAAATCCTATACTGAGATAGACGCTTGTTAATTACTGATGTCTTGTGGCAGGGGTGGTACTCTTGTACTGTGTGTAAAAAAGAGAGTAACTCATGACAGAATGGGAGTAAAAGTCCAGAAATGAGGTATTTTGACAAAATTCTGTGGAAAATAAAACAACCGACAACAAACAAAACCCCAAACAAAAGCTTATAATTTCCTATTATTTCTAGGGAACTAAGAAAAAGTAATATATACCAAAGAGCTGGAAAGCCTGTTTGGGATATTGCAGGATCTACAGATAGGTTTTGTGGAGGAGCTGATCTTTCAGTAGAAAAAATTCAATAAGTCTTAGATAAAGAATGAAAGGAATATCCATGAGAAATTGGTCTGTATCACCACTATAGGCCTTTTTGCATTTTCTGAAGCATAACAGCAGCAAGCAACAGTTTCAGAAAATATTTCATGTCCATTTAACCAAAGGCAAGATCAGACCTCAGTATTTCCTGTCTAAATTGTCGTCAGAAGAGAGCATTTCCATGAGAGTTGAGTGAAAGGAGAAAATGTAGATTATTGGCTTTGTCCCTTTCAAACTAAAGCAGCTTGGCAAACATTGTGTTTTTCTCTGTAAAAAGTCTTCAGTAAAGAGGGAGAAGACCATTTTGGACTGTTTAGCATCTCAGGAGAATTGTCAGGAGAAACTTTAAATGATCTTTTATCCGCTCAGGCTGCACTTATGCTTCTTCACTTGATCCCTGACAAACTGACTTTTTGGCTTGACTTTTCAGCTTAAATCAACTACCTTGACAGTAGTTAGCAAAATCTGCATACTAAGCATAGGACAATCTACTCAAGACAACTCAAATTTAGATTAGTCTCTATTTACTGTCCACAATGTCAGAGGCAGTTTGGAGAATTACCTGCGTAGTCCACTGTCATAAGTAGCTACCGAGACTGCAGCCACGTTTTAGAACTGATAGACTTTCAGGGTGAGAAGTGCCATCTCAAGCAACAGAAGGACTGGAAGCCCACTCTCTCCTCGTTTGGGTGGGTCCCAAACATTGACTGGAACTATTTGAAAACTAAGAAATAAACTGCTCTGAACAAAGATGACTTTCCTGGCTCGGGTCAGATCTGCTAAGTCATATTCACGTTTTATTCCTGACTAATGAATCGTCTTAAAAGAATTTAAATCAGGCCCTTTGTAGAATAGGACTATGAAACGTGAAGAGAGATTCAGTCTTTCTAAGGGCAAGATAATACTAAGTCAGGTAAAACCACTAATGATATCAGTTCTTATAAACTTGAGCAGGGGACAACTTGCCTAGGAAAAGGACTGAGATGCTACAGGTGACAGAGCTTATAAAGATTATATGTGCTGATGGGGAATTCCAGGCATATACCTAACTTGTCATTCCAATATAAATTGGTGACTGAGTGAATTGACTCTGGGTCAGATCTCTCATTCATCATCATGACCTGTTGTCTTGGTGATTGGCTGGGAACAGACTCGAAGGCGACTAAGACTTTTAGGAGTGACATAGAACTTTGGAAATTGCATCCTGAATTGCCCACAGAAAGGAAAAGAAAGTGAGAATGCTTTGGACATTGCTGTGGAAGAAAAGAGGTTAGAGAATAGGAAGAGCTTTCATTAAGGTGTTAGGGGTTTTTTTATGTTGATGTGCAATATTAAGAGATTTTGGAATTGTGCAAGGAAATGCAGATTAATTCCCACCATTTACTCTGTTGTCTACGACTCCCTAACAAATTGGTTTTAATGAAAATGGGAGTGGTTTTAGGAGGGGTGAAAGTTTTCATCTGGACCTGTACATACTTAATAGGAACCCCAAGTTAAAAGACAGGCTTTTCCACTTTTAGTTTGTTTTGACTTAACAGAGGAATTAAAAAAAAAAAAAAAGTCAAAATAATGTAGACCATCTGTAATATATATAGCAATAATAAAAGAGACTGCTACAAACTGTGATGGGGAAACAAATATTAATTGGAAATTGTGAATTGGTACATAGAAACATTACCATCGTAAATTCAGATCTTTTTTATTTAACAAGAATTTGGAATATTTTGGTAAAAATTTGGAAAACTAGTTGCTGTTTCTCTTTGATAGAGGGTGTTTCTGAAGAGAACAAAATATATTGAGTATGAATTGTGACATGTAATTGTTCAAAATAGGTTTAAAATAATGCAAGTTTACAATTCATGATACTTTTATGAAAAAGTCTCTTCATAAGACATTTGAAATGTTCTTTCTTTTTAAAATAGCACTGTAGATCTGCAGTGCCTGTGTTGATATTGTAATGGAATACTCTACCTTGAAAGAAAAATACAGTTTTAAAATTGTTTATACCAAGTATGAAATGATGACACTACAAGATTCCAAACTTAGATTGCTGTAAAATGGAAGTACGGAATCTTAATAACTCTGAAGGTCAAGAATTTTGAAAATTGAAATCATATACATCATGGTCAATGTGGTTCTCATTCAGCTATTAGTATTCTAAAGCCAGCTGAAGGGACCTGCAGCATGTGAGTATAATGTTAACAATGTGTATTTTCAACCCATTTATTCTTTTAATAATTTTGTGTGGTATGTTAATAGAGGTAGTTTACTTTTCATGTGCTTTGTGTAATGTCCTTATGTTAAGTAAATGGAGAGATTATAGGAAATAATTGACTTTGCATATTGTGTTTTTTTATTGTTTCATCCCTTTGAAGATACAGAGCTTCATAATCACATCAAACTATTAGTGATGACCTAGTCTTGTAAAGTCAGTCAAGTAATCATCTCCACATTATTTAATTACGTGATTTCAATAGAAAAATAAGGGTCTACAAACGGCTACAGGAGATGTGTAACAGGAAGGGAAATACAACAGCTTTCTATTTTTTGAAGACTGGATTCCAATCAAGTTCAATCAGGAAAAAAAAAAGACTGTTTTAACCTATCAGGTTGACAAGATTTTAGGACATATGCAGAATTGTTGCATAATTTTGCAGAGTTGTTAAGATTGATTTGAAGAGACCCTGCTTTGGTCTGCTGAGACTATAAACATGAGACAGGCAAGATTTTGAAAGTGGGATAGTTTATTCAGACTGTGCTGAAGTTAATTAGTAGTTCATACCTATGAATATTGTCATACCTATGATATTTAAACTTAAGGGCGTAGAAATCGTATTATAGGTTATAATGTTCATGACATGCCTTTTTACTGAATGCTCAAGCACCAGGTCTACCATGCTTTGAGCTATGGATGCTGAGTGATATAGAAGTTCCTTTAAATACAGTGCGCTATCTGTATAGTCAAACAGTATATCCTGGACTAGAATGGAGCAGAGAGCTGCTGCTTTTGCAGCTTCCCCACCTTCACTGATTAGGTACCACCAAGGCAAACCAAGTTTAGGATCCTTTGGGTTTGGTAGTAATCTTTTCAGCGTGTGTTGTGTATTTTAGCTCGCTCTTTTTTTTTTTATATTATTTTTTTTTCCCTTTTCTTGCTTGTACAGCAGCAATGAGTACAATAATATAATTACTTCCCTACTTTACTAGCATAAGTTGCAGGCAGATGGTGAACAGCAAGCTAGAGATGATTACATAGTAAACCCACTGATCTCTATAAGAAACATTGCGAGGAAAATACATCGGGCAGGTATGAAGAAGATTTAGGTGATCAAAGCAACTAGAGAAAGAAAAAAGGCTGAATGTGATTGGGTGAGTTAATACAGGGTTATCAGGAGTAGGGACACTTCCTATATAGTTAAGTATAGCCATCTGTTTTTTAAAAGGAAAGAATTTTCCTCATCCACATGTGATTCTAAAAAGGTGTTTGAAATCAGTAGGAATACCTGTTTTTAAGGCTTGTGAGATTGTTCTTACAAAACACTTGATTTTGATTGAGTAATATCTGGAATGGGTTTTTCATCTCCAAAATGAGAGAGACATCAAGATGACAAGTCCAAACCATGAGTTACTACAGTAATGCAATATTTTAAAGTAATATCCATTCCTAAAACAGAGGTGAATAGGAGCTTTTGTAAAATTATGGCTATTACTTGCAGAAAAGCCTTTATTTGATGGATTGCTCTGCTCTGACTAGCGGATTGGGGAACAGATTTCCTTTCCTTTGAAAATTACATTCAAAACCAGAGTTTTGAGTTTGTTGATTTTCTGGCCTGGAAGAGAATTAATCTAATAATGATAATTAAACCAAAAGAAAACACTTGTGGGAGAGAGAACATTATGCTTTCTCTTTATTTTTTCAAAAATAAGGACATTTATTTGACTAAATGAGTTATGGATTGGTTTCCTTTTGTTTATTTGTTTTTCAGGGGAGAGGAGGGGTGAGTGTGTATATATTTTATTGCAAGGTGGAGGGGCCAGGCAGTGGTTCCACGATGTTAGCCTAGTGGAAGAGAGAAGAGTAGTATCTCCTCTTTCAGTGGTAGTGTGTGTATCAGCGTCATGCAGTGCTTGGCCTAACTGCCCACTGCTCTCCTGCCCCCTTTGCTGGCCTTGTGCAGCTGTCCTCTGTCTTGCCTTGGGTAAAACAGCTATGTGTCCTTGGAGTTAGTATACTAATCTAAGAGAAAAAAAATAATTGTGTTGTTTTCTTTTTGGTAGATTAGCCTTCCATCAATCTTGCCATACAGCCCAGTATCACCAGATCCAGTGCAGGAGTGGCAGTGGGAATGTGTTGTTGAGACCAGGAATGAGGAGAGAGGCCTTTTCTTTGGGCAGAGGACCACCATTAGATTGGATTTCATCACATAAAATTGCATCTCAAAATAGTTTATATCCCTGAAAGTAAAAAGCCTACTTAAGAGAGCAGACCCAGGTTCATATTTGCCCTGATTCAGGTAGAGAAAATACTCCAAGCTGATGAGATTTGACAATACAGGTAAGCCAATCTAATGCCTAACTGTGCCCAAAGGGAGCTTCTGCCTTCCTTTCTGCCATCTCCCATCCTTACTGTATTTCCACCACTTCCCTAGCCACCAGTATGGTCACTGTTTTGACTCCACATCAAACTACACAGAGGCAGAATGGGGGTGGAGATTGTTGATTTTTCTGTGGGTCTGGTGTTCTAAAGCTAGTCAGACGAGAGTCAGTCGGGGCACGTGTTTGGGTTTTGTTTCTTCCAAATGGATGGGGGGAAAAAGTGTCAGCCTGTGAAGTCAATTGAATTTTGTGCTCTGTGGAACTAAAGTGATCTTTTTTTTATAAATTAAAAAAAACCCGACAAACCAACAAAAAACAAAATTGGAAAGCAGGCTGAAGGATAGCTTTCCCCCACCAGTGGAAGAAAGGCTGAGTATTTCTAATACTGCGCCTAGATTTTCAAGCAGTAGTGAACGGCCAAGGATATGCTTATGTCTGCCTTTCTACAATATTTCAGTTTCCTTGTAGCTCTATCAGCATTAGGACCCGGAGGGGATATGTAGAGAACAAATTGTGCTATTGTTTGTGCCCAGTCTAAGAGATACTGGTGTCTTTGAAATGTCTCTCAGACATTTTCTTATGTTTCTTTCCTCAAACCTCAATAAATACATCTATGCTTTGCAAAACTCTGACTTTAATAATGTCCCTGTTTTAAGACCTTGCTTTTATATTATGTTCTTTTTAATGTGCTCTAATCAAGCCGGTAGCAGAGTGATATATGGTATTCAACGTCTGCTTAGCTTTAATCTCCCCATTAACACTATTCCTCTTGGAGAGCTATGCCCAGGATTTTATTTATTTTGATAATGTGTGCTACTTGACAGAGTGAATCTCTGTTATGAGAGTCTCTTAGCTGTAATGTTTCTTTACCTAGGCCTCTGAATACATTAAGCCTAGTTTAAATTTGCCCTTTTGCTCTGGCATCATTTTCTTACCCATGACAGTCTCTCAGACATTAAAGAATACTGCCTTTATCTATTCAAACAGAATTATGATCCCGAGGATTCAGTGTAGGAGGGGGTGGAAGCTGGAGATAGAAAGGTGACATTTTTGTAACAGTAGATATTTCTAGTCTTTCTAATTAAAGAGTAAGAAAATTTCCTTTTCTCTTCTTGATCAGTCAACAAAACTACACTGACTCTGCACAATTGCCTGCTTTTTAATTCAGTCAGATATATTGGTCTGAGAAATCTGAACAGCAAGCGTTAGTGCTTTTCTGCAGGTGTGTATGTGCCTAGGTTTGTGCATCTGACATTCCTGGGGACTTCCAAGTTGGATGTATTGTAATGTTTTTCATCTTTCTAAGGCTACTCTGATGCAACACTGATGCGTTTGATGAAACTGTTGCTAATAGTATCCTACTTAAAAAGTTTCTTGGTTTTAGTTCAACTCTTCAGAAGGAAATTTGTTTGTCTGTGGGCCTCCTAACACGTGAGAGCAGTAACATTGTGTTAACAACAAGGGAATTTTTGTTTTTCTGCAAAATTGCGTTTATTGAACTGAATTAAGAGTTCAGGGGCTGCAATTTCCTATCCCAAATCACCTTGCTGCTTCTTAGATTCCAGGCAGAACCTGGAGTTTGTTTTAGGAAACATGGAAAAGCTTTTAAAGTAATGACTTTGAGGTAAAACATCAGCAAAAGTGGGGACACCTGCTGTTAGTAAAAGTGCCTGCACGTTCAGCAGACTTACAACCCCGGTAGAGGGAACCGCTGAGTAAAATCCTGACCACTCTGATGGAGATCCTATAGGTGGCAGCAGTCACTGCAGTTTAGGAGGTTAACAATGAAATGATTTATAGGTACGAGAATAAAGATGTCATAGCTAAGCTAATGGGATCTTGCTACAGAAACGTGCCGCTCTTTGAAAAGAACGCTACTTAATTTTTCACTTGGCTTTTAAGGTTTGACTAGTTTTTTTTTGTTCAATACTCCTTCTAGACAGGTTTTAAGGGAGCCAGAATTTTATAATGTCATGCTATGAAATACAGTTCTTTGAACAGCCAGAGGAAAAGACCTGATGGGAATTTCAAAAAAACCAAACTCTTGTTAATTCTGATGCTGCGATTACAAATTCTGTGTTACTGTGTAAGCTTTTGTCTCACAATCAGGAGATAGAACGGTGCAGTGTAAACAATATTACTTTACTTTGGAGAAGCCTGGCTGAATCCAGCTTGTTTTTCTAAACTAAATGCATATTTGGTGCAATCTTTAATAACACAGTTGCTATACTTCAAATTCTCTGCATGAAGAAGCCTCAGAACCGAGGTGGCGTATTTACTGAATCATTGTTGCTCTCTAGAGTGAAGGAGAGAAGCTTGCCATTTGAACTTCATAAACATAAGAGCTTAGTTAAATTACCCCAACTGAATTAATATGTGTTGCTTTTAAATATATGTTATTATATGCTCTATTGAGCAAGTAGCTGTGATGTTTTCATTCATAACCCGAGAACCCTACCTTTTGTAAGTGACAGGTGAGTTGAATTTGATCTCTTCAGAAGTACCACCACAGCATAGGAAACGTGCTGCTGAAAAACTAGGGGGGTTTTCTTTATGTTTTTATCATGCTAAGTAATTTTTTTTAAACTGTGTTGAAAATCGTTGAAGCTTGTCTCTTTCTTGTTTTAAGAAGAAAAGAGTACAATCACCTCGCTCATTGTATCGTTCCAAAGAAAGTGGTAAGAAGTGGAGGGAGGCTTTCTAATAGGATAATGACACAATAAATAAAAACTGTTTACTCCTGTATTAGTGCAGATCTCTCTTTTCTAGGTGAATGCATTATTGTATCTTCTTACATATATAAATACATTCTCCTGGGATGGAACTTTTGCCTAGCTAGCACTTTTTGCTGTTAAAGCCTTCACCTGTTCTCTAGGACATGCTTTCATTTAGGTGCTATATAATGTTGGAAACTTCACCATATTAGTAGTTTGTGAAATATCACCAGAAGATAAAATTCCAAAGACAGATACCATTAACTCCCTTTTACAGGTAGGAAAGTAAAAATAAATCTCTTTTTTGTTCTATGTGGAACAGTCTTACTGTTCTTTAATGGATACTTAGAACGTAATAAAATTAACAGCTTAAAATGTAGCTGCAGGTTTTGGGGTTTTTTTTTGTGATGTCTGATAGTCCTACATTGAGACTATAGAAAGAAATTATTATTTTTTTGTCTTTAGAAAAAAGTTGGGTTTTTTAATAGGGAAGTACTGCTTATTATTGCATATACTGGGACTTGCAACTGGTGTGTTTCTACAGTGAGATAGTAAATGATTTCATATGGCCTTTGAAGTTCAACTGTTTTCAGTGAACTGTCTAAACAGAATCATTTATCAATCAGGGGTAGAATTAATATATAGCTTTGAAATAGTCCTTAAAACCCCTAAAAAAGGTTTTACAGAATGAGACAGCACCGAAGCAATTCGTTAGTCAAATCTTGTTTGACGTATTTGTGGCTGTAGCTTTGTTGGGCAGACTCCTGTGGGCCTGCTGCATGAATCAGGTGAGCAGGATCAGGACCTCTCCATGGGTTTTGTCTTCTTACAAACTGTAACTGTGCATACATAGCATTCCTCTCTTGCTGAGACATAAAAGAAAAATACATTTTTAAATGTTTGAAATGGTGACTAAAACCTTCCAAATACTCAAAATGTTAATTAATTGCTGCACAGCTTTTCTTCCATGTTGACAGTGACTACAACTGACAATATTTTAGGGTTATTTTCTTAATTCTTATTGATTATTTTCTTAATTCTTCTTCTTCATGTTGTCAGTTCTTTGCTAAATATTATCCAGTAATTACCCAAGTAAGCAACATTACGTTAATAACACATTGATTCAGAATTTCCCACAAAAGTATGATTTATTTTTCTTTTAATTCTTCAGTGTAATCAGTGACAGGAAACAAAATAGTTGTTGCTGTGTGCTTTGTTCTTTATGTGGATGTCAATCACTTGCTTCTCTGCACCTAGGAGAGTTTTAGTTGGAGAACTATAGCATATGACTTGAGTTCTGTAAAGCATTAAAAACATTTCTGAGAGGTGATGAACACTCAGCTTCTGTCAATATAAGCGAGCGGTTTGGCAAGTGGAAGCAGATCATTAGATCAAAGCAGTTGGTGCTAAGGCTTGTGTGTTTGCACTGTGGCAGTTTAGGGGTTCTTCCTCAGACTAGTTTTAGTTTGAACCATTGGATGAAATGCTCCCACCGTAGGTGTGATTTGAAGTGGTTTAAGGGACCAGTCATTAGTTTGGACTCCTGCGTCCCTATTAAAGTACATTTGATGCATGCCTGGAGTGGAGCTTCTCTTCTGAAGAGCATCCAAGTTGATGCACCAAAACTCCTTCATAAAAGTGACACAAATGTGCTGAGTGAGGACATCTGGGAGGTTCAGTTCATTTAAACCAGGGCATGTGTGTAGCTATAGCCTCAGAATTCCCAATGCCTCGAGTGCTCCAGAGGATGGAAAGGCTTGGTGCTTAGGAAAGAATTGTTACCGCTGCTAAGCGATCATTGAAATCTAGATATATTTGGGGGATAAAGCCCAAGATGTTAACATTACTTTGCAATGTAACTGGTAAATTTCTGAAAACTTGTATAGAGTACCATTGCAGGGATGTCACGTAGTGCTTAAATCTAATTATGATTGCATTTGATATATTTTTGTTGTATGAATCCAGGGAAGACTGAGCACTTTGCGAGAACACATAAAGTACTATTTAGAATGTTACTGTAAGTTACTTTAGCAACTTTTCACTGCTTCTGTTGTGGTTTCCTAAGGGCCCTTCCTCCCCCACCCCTTCTTTTTTCACTGTCAACATCTTTTATGGGTTTCATGCATCCCTTATTATTGTCTGTGGCTCTACCTTCATGCATTGAAGATGTTTTCATTGCAAGAGAGCTGATGTAAATTATTATCTTGTGTAGAATGCAGATGGAATTAGAAATCTGAACAAGGTCATCAGCAAAGGGGTGTGACTATAGTTTCTCTGACCTATGCTCCAGTAACTGTACCTTGTTTTCAATAGTAAGACAGTTCTCTGGCATTAGTGCTTTCACTGTGAAAAAAATAACTTCTCTTTCCCTTTCTTGTACAGCTTCTTCTACGTTGTCACCCAGAGGGAATCTCTCTTGAATGGTCTATTCTTTCAGCTCTGCTTTTAAGAAATTAGCTTAATGAGTCTGAGGAGTGAAATCGGGGTGTTTGTTTGTTTGGAAGAACGTATTTCGCTATAATGTTTATGGGTTTATGCCTCTCTAGCTTTCTTGGTTAATGCTATATATGGATTACTGTCTGTAACACAGAGTCTATGTCTTTGTGTTTGTTTGGACAGTGGTCGGTGTGAGAGCAGAAGAGCTCTTGTACTGTATCAGATCAAAAGTCTGAAATGATCTCCTTTTCAAGAGAGGTTATTGGTGATTCTCCAGGAAGGAGAAAAGAAAAGGAATCCTGTTTTTCTAAGCCATTCCCCTGGTTTCTATGAATCTGTTAATTAAGAACTTCTTCATTTAAAGGTGATATCTATGTTACTGTTTTTAATGGTTTTAGTGATGTGTCTTCCATAAATTATCTAAATACTTACTGGATTTATTTGCACATCCAGTGTCAGGGCATTCCTCATTTAACTCACTTAACCTTGAATCACATAAAAGAGTACTTTTCAATGTTTGTTTTACGTTTCTGCTATTTAAGCATGTTCCTGAAATACAGATGACTAATAAAATCGTATTAAAGTGAAGTCCCTACAAAGAAATATCATGCTTGTGCACACCTTACGCAGATGAGAAATTCTTACAATCACGAGTGTTTATTTCTCACTGTGCTGAGACAGTGGGTATGACCACAGAAAAAAAACCATTACTTTTCCCAAGAGTATTGTGTTTCTTCAGTCCTGTAAATTGCAATTACTGGGACACAGCAGCAGCATCCCCCAGAAATCGGCGCTTATTATCTTCCCTTTGTACCATGGACAGATTCCGGGAGGGGTAGGGATCTGCCTTTCAGAATTCCAGTAAATGCTCCTCTGTTTTACTCTCTTTCTTTTCTTCTTCCTCCTGCAACACAGCAGGTTCTGAGAGGAATCATCCCAAACTGACGTTGGTTAAGGTAGTGGCTAAGAATTTGGAAAAGTCAAAAAAAGAACATAAGTGTGTTTATGCTGTTCATGTTTTTATTCAGTTTGGGTCCTATATACGTGATGTAGATCTATTTCTTCATTTTTAAAATACACTCTATTTTGCATCCTAACAAGATATTGTTACACTTCCAAAGATTTCCCCCTTTCTTTCAAGACATTTATGTTGTTGCTCGTTTGGGGTTTTTTTTTTCATTTTTTCCAGATATTTTCCAACAGAAGTTGCCCAAACAAACCTCTGGATTACTGATTGTTTTATGTACATCAGTTTTGGTTTTACTTTTTCAGACGCAGTGGAAACGCTTTAACACCTCTGGTTCAGATCCTATTCCTTTTCTCCTAGAATCTGCATTGCCCCTGTGGCCCTTTCCTATCAGCAGTGTGGGTTACTTGTGCTCAGGTAGAGAGAATATTTGAGAGAATTTACTTCATCATATATTACTATTATTTTTAAAAAGTAACATTCCATTTGTTTGGGTTTTTTTGACCACTGTTTTGTGTTAATTAGGTATTTTTACTAAGCTATATATAGCAGAAGAAACTTTTTTGTGAAAATGGAATTGTTAATATAATTACTATGTATATACCAGCACAATTTGGTTTAACGTGGATAATGTTTAATATGTCTAAATAAGTGTGGATACGGCAACATGAGTTTTTTGTTGTTTGATTCCCTAACTCACTGTGATCTGAACCACTCTGCTGCTTGCAAATACGTGATGTTTCTTCTGTGTTCCATAGAATGAACAAAGCTATGAGAATAATAATTTTTATACAAGTTGGGAAGCTGGCTGCATTGTGTTTTGCACATTGTAAGACAGATGATTAGTTACAATTCTGTTTCCTATATCCTTTTCCTGGAATTGGCTCTGTAGAGTTTGAGATCTTAAGTTCTTAATGTGACTTTTATGTATTATACTGTTGCTAGTTATTTTCTTCATTGCTCAATGTGATTAACTTAATTATTCAGTTTATCTTTTAAACTTATTTATGGGGGCTTTAAAAGCCCAGATAGGTCTATAATTTTTCTTTTACACATTCTTGCTAAGCTGCCGAAAGAGTTCTAGTAGACTGAAGACATGTGCTTTTCTCTTGAAGTCTGCTGAGAGACAACTGTGTCATGTTTATCATGATCATGGCACTTTGTATATGTATCTTTAATGGTGATAATGACGATTTCCTTTGCTACCTTTTAATTTCTCTAAACAGAGATGGGTTTAGCGTTAAACAGTCATCAGTAATGTTCTCTTCAGAAAGACTGTGTGATGAGGGGGCTGTGACTGTATCGCAGGACGTAGGAGCACGTGCTGTAGTAACTAGTATGAAGTAGAAGCTACGGCCCCATGAATGCATGCAGAGGGCAAATGTACTGTATGGCTTTGGGGATGGATTTTTCGGTTGTTGTTTTTGTTTGGTTCTTTTTAGGGTAGTTAAGATTGTAATCAGTTACTTTAAAGACCAGGAGAAGATAAACAAATGTAGAACCTGCTCATTGCCACTGACAGCAAACATTACTGTCTTAGCTTCAGTAAAGCTTTGACCTGCTAAATATTGCACAATACACTTCTTTGTTACAGCAATAAAATATAACAAACTTTGTTTTTCATATACGTGTCTCTTCTTTGTTGTGTCCACACTAGGTACTGAAAAATTTCTGACAGATGAGGGGTGGTGTGCCATTGACTAAGATCAAATATATCTCCCTTCTCTTTCAGTTGGTGGTTCCTCAATGATTATGCCAATCCATGTGTTATAATCAGTCATTTTCTGATTTTGATTTCCACTCAATATTTCTCCTCTATTTCATTTTACTATGGCAATAACTTTGTGGTTTAGAAACATGTCTTTTGCAACTAGAAAAACTGGCAACAATTGGAAAAGTTAGTAATTCCATTTTGTCATTGAAAGCAGAAGGATCAGTTTTAAATCAGCATTAGATATGGAAAATGTTGTCTGCGAGTTAGGTATAGCATTATCAAAATTAAAATATTAAAACTGTATTGATTTGAGTTGATCTGGATTAGTTGTTATCCAGAAGCAGACACTATTTTTAAAATTAATGAAGTCTGTGTATTAGATATGAACCATCAGAATTCCATCAGTAAATATAAAATTCAGTAATATGGGATGGGGAATCAAGTGACTCCAGGCCTAGTAGTTGTGTATAAAGTAGACGTAAATAAACTTGAAAAACTAACTGCTGTGTGACTTGAGAGAAGTAGAACTACTGTTTGGAAAATTAAGAATATTCACTGCTTTGTCTCACGTTGTCATCTTCTGAGATCTCCCCAAGTAATTGATTTGCCTCCCAAACCTACTCAAACCTAAAAGGAAAGCTTTACCAATATTTGCTCTTCTCTAGGCAGAGTCTTTGGGTCTGCCAATGACTTAGTCTCTGTAGGTTGCTTTCCTCTTACTCCAAACATTTTCCAGCTGGGAAATTAACAGAGATGACAGGTCTTACAAATGAAGCATTGGCTTCAGTCTCGGAAGACTGGGGTTTTTCTTGGCTGTGCTATTGCATGCTTTTGTAACTTTAAATCACTTGGAGGCAAATCCAGAGACCAGGGAGGTTGGTAGTAGGACTTCTATTTGTGTTAGACTGGGATTATGAGTGCTTAACTCTCTTTGTTTTGCTCCATTTTCTAATCTCTGAGAGTTGTGTTCCTTTCTTTCTCCTCTCCCCTCTCATTTTTCCTGTCAGACTGTAAACTCTGTTGTAGGGACTGCCCTCTGCTATGTGTTTTTCTAATTTAAAACACAGCAAGTTATAGATGGGGCCTCTGCTTTTATAATGAGTGTTGATACTGCAATTAAAGATGGTGCTCTAGCTTCAGACATTACATAATATTTCCAGAAAACTGGAAGATGTATGCTACGACATCTTAACTTTTAGTCTGTGTTAAATCTCTGAATGCCAGCGACAGTGGTTAGAGAACTGTTCTATTGCCTATTTTAGGATGTAAATTGGTTTGGAAAAGTGACTGTCTACTTTCCTTCCCTCCAGCCTGAGGTGAAGTGGCTTGCTTATTGAATACTCTTATCCCTCAAAAGCCATATACACAAGAGCGTACTTGTGATCTCTGCCTGAACTGGAATAGTGATCTACATACTGTTAAAGGGTATTTAGAGTAAATTCTCTCTGGGGTTAATAACCCTTCAACTATTCACTCTGTAGTCTAATCTTTTTCAGAACTGCCTTGTAAAAAATGCAAAACCAAAATAGCTTGTTAAGCTTGTACTCCAAGGAAATGATTGTGTACTATATTTAAGGATCAAGCATAACATTTGTATTTTTTTCATCACTAATTTTTTATCCTCAGTAGTGTTTTAAAAGTACAGTGGTAGCTTACTCTTGCATTTTAAGCAGAAAAGAAGTGCCCAGAGCTTTTGTACCAAATGGAATGCTGTGCTGTGAATATTTTTTTGCAGCTTGGGATGCTGTGATAGCTTGTATTGGTTTAGTTTTATGGCATTCACTTTTTAGCTTTTCTTAAATAATGAAGCGTTATTGTTGCTTTGTCTTCGTTGCTTTGACATCCTGTTTGCTTATGAAGCAAAACACTTGATAAACTACTAGTTTCTGGAGCATGGACTCAGGCTTTGTTTGTTGATAGTTATTCAGACTCTCCTCTACTCACAGAATCATTCATTTCAAATGGGCTTTATACAGACAGTCTCCTGAGTACTTTCTAAAATTACATTCCTTTATTTCAGAGTATTTTTGTAGACAAAGTGATGCTCTTGTTTCTTTTAAAGCTTTGAAACCAAAGTTCCTTGTAACACTGGCTGTCCTATTTCTAAACATGTTTTTCTTTCTGATCGTCCAGCCTCCTGTACTCTCTTTAACACCAGTTTAAGTGACGTGACATTGTGAAACGTCAGTGCCCCTGCAAATCTACAGGAGATAAAGGTAGCCCAACCGCTTTCTCAAAGCAGAGTCTAGCTATGGAGGTCAGGCAAGGTTACTTTGAGCTTTATCCTGTCCTGTCTTGAGAACTTCCAAGGATGAAGACTATGCAGTTTCTCAGGGCAGCTTGGTCCAGTGCTGAGCTATCCTCATGGTGAAAAAGCTTTTCTTTTCCTTCCATTTATGTCCATTGCCTCTTGTCTTCCTGCTGTAGAGTCTGGCTCCATCTTCTTGATAATGACCTTGTCAGGTACTGGATGGCCCCTTACCCTCAACTTCTTCAGGCTGAACAACCTCATTCTCTCAACCTCTCCTCAAAGGGCTTGTGCTCCAGCTGCCTGACCAGCTTTCTGGCTTCCAGCTGAACTCGCTCGTGTTCCTTGGTGTCTTTCTGGCATTGCCCGATACGGGATGCAGTATGACACATCTAGTCTGACAAGAGCCAAGAAGAAGTGGACAGTCTCTTCCCTCGTTCTACTCTCTATGTTTCTGGTTGTAAGTCAGGCACAAGGAAAACTGCAATATGCTATAAAATAGCATCTTTACCAAATTCCTTATTTCTGTTATCCAGGAAAGTTACGAATTTTAGATCTTAGCCTCGTTTTCCATTATAATAAATAGGAATTCCTTGATAATGAAGACTGAGGAGAGATTTTTTTTTTCTTGGTGAAAAATGTTTTCCTGTTGGTAAATGGGTTTTATCAGTTTGTGAACTTACTCTGATTGTTAGAATTTACTACATTGCAAGGAATATGGTGAATAACATACAACTTCTGATGATTCTGTTATAGGGAGAATTTATCGCTCTGTGTAAAGCTTTGCAGTTACTACTGGGAAAATTTCAAAGATGTCATCTTCATTCAGTTTAAGTTCTTATTTTGAAATGATTCTCCAAATAGATTTCAATAGGTATCATACAGGACAAGAAAGAGGATAAGTTCAGTGAGACTTTTCTTTCTGTGGTGAGAAAGACGATGACACTTGATGGCTTGATCAAAGAAGCGATCTGCTTTCGAAGCAGCATCCTTTTTGGGTGTAAATTCTCTTCAGGTTAGCTGGATTCAATCCTCTGAGCAAATTTAATTAGCTCTTGGGGCTATGTGTCATAGATATTTTGCTTTATTTTAAAGAATGCCAAGTTTTGAGGAGATAGATGTGTTGGTTTCCAGAATTCCCATATGTAATGAATTGATAGGTTGATCTTAGGGTCTATAAAGTTTAAATTGGTGTAGAAATGTTCTGGAAGTTGTAGGTTCATTCATTCTGCAGTGAATTTAATTACTTTGTCATTAAACAGCCAATAAATCATCTGGTGACTCTGAAGGCAAGAGTGTTTTCTGCCTTCTACATCTTCTCTTTCATTTCCAGGTTGCAATCTGATCATCTTTTTTCTGTATTTCACCTTTTTGCTGCTGAGCGGTTTGTGCATATCTAAGGCTTTTCTAACAGTACTTTTCATAGCCTTTCTAATTATTTTCTTCATTCCATTTTGCTTACTATATTTCACACGATACAAATTTTCCTAATCCTAAATAATGTTTTTTTCTGGTTTAACCAATCTGTGTGTATCGTATGTAACACATAGGATATCTCTAAAGATATTGCAAAATAGATTGTGTTTTTAGGCTTTCCGAGGAGCTGTGTGTAAATGATTTGTGATGCAAATATAGATGGTGAAAACTTATGTATATACAATACAGTAGAAATTTCAAATTTGCAAATGTTATTTGCAAATATCAAGAACCTTTTCCTTAGGAGGAACTTAGAAGAGGCTGACATATGTTGGGTAATGGCCCTGGAATGTTCCAGTGGGTGCTGTATTTGTGTTGCTGGTGATTCAGTATTTTTGTTTCTGAAGGCAGTAACCGTGGAATTTTTAATAACTGTAAACATGTGGGTTTTGGAGCCTATGTGGCATCCGTTTCCCAGTTTTGTTAGGCAAATATGAGAGGGAAAGCAGTGCTGACTGATGGAAAACTTAGTAACACCTGAAGATGCCTGTCTGTAACAGTGCAGTTATTTCCCTAAGTGAATTTCATTGTAACAGAATTCTCTGGGGTTTAATTTGGAGGGAATTAAATTATGAAATTGGAGGAGGCAGAAGATCTATTGATGGGACTGGTCACGAGCCTGGAATCAAATGAAACACTCACTCCCTTCAGGCAAAAGCCATGACTCACTGTTGAAAGATCATCTCACTTGATGCTACTCTTACAAAACAAATGTTATTTACACTGGATCAACTGAAGATGTTTCCTACCTTGTGTTGAGGGTCTTTCCTTTGTTCTAGAAGATTGTTACGTTTCTCTGCCCCTGCTTCTACTGTCTCTTGATCAGTTGCCCCACACAAGTGAGTTGAAAGTGCTTTCAGACACTCAAAACAGGGGTTTACGGGAATAAACTGAGTTAGGCCCAGAGAGCCTTGAACATGAGGGAAGTCAATTCTGTTTGAGAAAATAGGAGAAGGAAATAACTTGGTTTCATGTCTGTGGCATCATTCATCTGTGTGCTTTTCAGTTGCGCGCTTAGAAGACCATCGATGCATCAAAGCTTTTTTGGCTTACAGTCAGTTGGATGCATTATTCTGATGTTGTCTGCAGATGAGGTGCTTACTTTCCCAGTCTCAAGTAGCTGGCTTTCTTCTCACACTCCTGTGCTGCTAGCCCATACGTTCTCCCTTTATAGTGCCGTGGTGTGACTACCCACCAGTCATCTGGGTAGCTGGATGTGCTTGACTCTATAGGAAGAGTCAATTTATATTAAAAGAGAGCTCATACATGATTTTTCATAATAAGCATCAGTAATTTTTGTAGCACTTCAGAGAAGATGGGTGAAACTGCAGAAACAAAGTGTGGATTCTTGCTAGTTTTCAAATGATTGCCCACAATTGCAGATGGCAGGTTTTCTTGGAGAAAGATTGTTCTACTCTTCCAACTCCATGCACTGGAGAGTAGAAGAGTTTGTGTGCCTTGGAGCTGTGCAGTTTTTCTACGTTGCAAAGAATGTGTAGCTACTGGTGAAGTCATGTGGTGGATGGGCTGTGGATCTCGCTCTCTGTGTAGCAGCTACCGTATAGAAAATCGCGTTCCACGTGGAGGATTATGTGGAGTAGTCAAATCCCATTGTGACAGCTTTCCAGTGCAGTTCGGTGCCAAGAAGACACAGTCCTAAACAAAGAATTTTAATATTTTCATCCATTACTTCAATAAAAAAGGTAGAAATGGCTTCAATCAAAAAAATTTTAACAAGCCAAATGACATGGTTTAGGACTAGCAGCATTTGATTAATAAAGATCAAGGATTTTAAACTTTATAATTTCATGTCATTCTTAACACAAGTAACATTTTTTCACACATTTTATACAAACCATAAGTATGTTTTAACCTACTACAAAATGAGAAAAAATGTGTTACATCAAAATGCATGTCATTTGCTTGTGCATTTGGAGGTAGCAGTCATTTTATAGCAATTTTGAGTTATTTTTCTGTCAGTTTGTATTCTTATTCAACGAGACACACAGAAACCCTCACTTAGAACAGCTCCCTTAGGGCTCACTCCTGCATGTCAGTAGTGTGAGCAAGAGGTGTTTTGCACAAGAATAGGTCATAAAAACGTAAATTTTCAGTCACTTTACATGTAGTGTTGTTCTCTGTTTCTTTGAAATCCTGGATGTGTAGTTAAGTGAGGAGTTTTGATATTAGACTTAGGACACAGATATGGACATAGATTTCTCCTGACTTGTAGGTTTTGGACTCTTGATTTTTTATTTTTTTTTTTTTCCCCTTCCTTTTACTACTCCACCACACACTATGCTACCTGGCTTTGATCAGAAGTTTACTGGGTGAGCAGATGTTTGGTTACAGTGCAAGATTATAAAAATCTGAGGATTGCAGCTAGATATACATAGCTGAAAGCAAGAGAAACATTTTGTTACTGCCGATGTATTAGCATAATTAATTTGGCTAGGAAAAGTGAAAATCATTAGCAAGCAAATGATCTGTGGGTATCATTTTGATCTTGACCACAATTCAATGTATAAGCTGGCTTTATTTTTGTTTATCCTTATGTATAACTGCCCCACAAATACAATACTACAGACTATCATTGCCACTGCTGTTTCCTGTTCTTGGACCTTGTTGAAAATAGCTTAGAGGCATTAAATTAGAATACTATGTCCATTAAAAAAGGATGTGACCTGGAGATTTCCATGTTTTGCCAGTATTCTCCACTCTAAAATATTTAAAGTTATTTGTCTGAACAAGCTGAGTGATCTGAAACCAGATACTGAGCTTGTTTCACACAGAATCTTTGATTTATTAATTTTTTTTTAATAACAAAATAAAAGAAGCTGGATAGATGAAATCTGGTAAAAGAGATGAAATCTTTAAGTCTTATTTTTATCCAGAAGTAGATTTTCATGTTTTGTATTAATACTTTTGAAGTCTGTAATGTGGCTGTTGATACAGTTTGGCTCTTTGGGCTTCTTTATTTAGTAACGTGCTATGAATTGTCCTTGGGTATGACCTGTCTGTTTGTCAATTGTGTGTAAAACACCAGGTGTAGGCACTGGTTAATTTTTGAAACGCCTTTGTGGTACTGCAAGGAGAAAATCATTTTTTTTTTATCATTCCTATCGCAAATATCTAAGTTTCCTTAAAGAAAAATATTTAAGTACTAGGGCCATTTGGATTTTCTATTTATGCTATCAAAACTTCATGCATTTTTCATGAGTCTACAATTTCTTTCTCATCTTCCTATCTAATAGAGCATGGTATTTTGATACTCTAAACCCATTCTTCTGACTAGACTAACGGTATAAGATATTTACAGCAGCAAAGTAACGCTGTTCAGCTCTGGGGTCTTTAGCATAAGAAAGACATGGACCTGCTCGAGTAGGTCCAGAGGAGGGCCGTGAAGATCAGGGGACTGGAGCACATCTCCCCTCTGGGGACAGACTGAGAGAGTTGGGGTTGTTGAGCCTGGAGAAGAGAAAGCTCCGGGGGAGACCTTTTAGCAGCCTTCCAGTGCTTAAAGGGGGTCTAGAGGAAAGATGGGGAAGGGACTCTTAAAAGAGGGTTTGTAGTGAAAGGACGAGGGCTAACAATTTCATACTGAAAGGGGATAGATTTAGAATAGATATAAGGACAAAATGCTTTACTGTAAGGTTGATGAGACACTGGTGCAGGTTGCCCAGAGATGTTGTGGATGCTTCATCCCTGGAAGTGTTCAAGGCCGGGTTGGATCAGGCTCTGAGCAACCTGATCTAGTGGGAGGTGTCCCTGCCCATGGCAGGCAAAATGTTGAGCACTTGTTCCACTGTGAGTTGTCAGATTATCTTAGAAAGTCACTCTTGATCCTCAGTTTTGAGAGCTCAAAACTGAAGTGCACAGAGGAAGGGGAGGTTGAGGTGAGCTAACAGTTGGTGATTTAAGTTTGTGGCACACAAACAGGCAGGTACTTCTCCTGAAGAGTCTACAGCAAAGTTTGTGAGGAAGAATATCTGATCATGCTTGGCAAAAGAAACAGTCAAAACCAGTAATCTCTCTGAAATGATTAGTTATTACATGTCTGCATGATGACTATGAGGTGCAGAGGTTAAAGGCAGAGCCAGGAAACTGACCTCAGAAGATCAGTTTGAAATCCTGTGATGGACAATCATCAGGTCTTTGCTGTTGTCAAGAGGTGCAATTCACATTGATGAAATTGGCTGAAAAAATAAATAACATGGAGAATGCTTGAGTTAGCTGGAGTGAGTTTTGTCCGACTAAGTAGGTATTTTGATTAATACTGGAGAGGTATCTGAGAGCTGTGAGAGATACCTTTCTCTGCATACTACCAGTTGATTTTGAATGTTTGTTTCTTCTTTTATTTCTTTTTTTTCTTTCAAACTTGGTCAAAACATGCATTTATTTGCATTGCTTTTTTGAAATCTGTTGCATATAAGTCTTCTCTGTAGTCACTATATGACATGCTTTGAAGAAATGGTCCTACTACTTTCAGAAATTCTTGAAAAAAGCATTATAGTTGTTAAAGGTTATTTCCAGAATTCCTGTTATATCAGAAATTCAATTCTTCAGTAGTTCTTTAATTATAAACATTACTAACATTGCTGATCTTGTATCTAAAATAATCTTAAATATGAAGAGATCTCTCTTCATAATCTCATAGACCTCAGTAAAGTGTGGATTTGTCATTGGTTTTTTTGTTTGATTTTTTTCTTTCAGCAGTAACTTGTGACATAAAATGAAAGGGACTTTTATCCACATCTGTCTAATTTGATTGTTGTTTCTGATCTATAACTCTTAGGTACCTCAAATGTGCTCAGTTGAAATGCATCAAATAAGTCTCTGCAGAGATTGTGCAAATGGGAATACAATCCTGGAGCATGTGGTAGTGCAGAAGACAAACCCAAAGGTTTTTTGTGTAGAACACCGAATGGAAATGCAACTAGTGATACATGATACTTGACAAAATGTACTGTCATTAGCATTTTTGTTTTATTTAAGGTGAAGTTTTTATAGTTTTGAGTATTTTTTTTTTATATAGAACAGTATATTACTTTTTCCTATGTGTAGTAATTTTATTGATAATATAACATGGATGAGTATGAAAAACTTTTAATAGTATTAAGCAGTTAGGATGATTACAGTGTCTGTGATTTAAATAAGCTGGCTTAAAGCTTGTAGGCATTCATGCCACATTATTAATCTGAATCAGATAAGCCAGTGGGTATAATTGTTAAGCAATGAAGTATTTATCCTTCCCTAGTGGATGAGTTTCAAAGAAGCCTGGTGGTTCCAAGACGAGTGAGAAACCAGAGCCAAGAAAACCAATGTGGATGTTAGAAGTGGAAAAGATACACGAGAAAACTCTGTGATTGTTGGGGGATGGAAGGGGGACAAAGTAGTACGAAGGGCCTCTCTCGGCTTCTGAGATCAGAGTGAAATCTAAATGAACCCTTGAACCTGTTGAAAATTTGATAACTGTCTTCCAAATTCAGTGAGACCTTGCCTCTACTGCAAAAACTGAGTATTCTACTGTTCTCTTCACCCTAAGATAAACTATTTCAGTTTAGTAATAGATTTCTGCAAGTTAATGAGCTGAATTGAATTATTGGCTAATAGCACTAGTTCAGATGTAATGTTTGTATCCAAAAAAAAAAGAAAAAAAAAACAACCTAACTTAAAAAGAAATCTTTTTCTGACAGGTAACTTTTCTTTTTTTGTTTACAGTCATTTGTATAGTTCAGTTAACTGTCCTGTAGGTTAGATCTGATAATGCTTACCTGCCTTGACAGTTGTGCAGTTCTTTGATAGTTTTATTCTTCATGAGTAATTAATGAAATTTCAAAGTACTTAATAAAATAATATTAAATCATACAGTAAAAAAAAGTTGACTGTATTACTTAATGGTTGTGAAAATACTTTTCCTCAGTGAAAATCAGAAATAGCTGAGGACAAACCTTCAAGGGAAGCCGAGTTGTGCCTCCTTTTGCCTGGCCAAAAACTTATTTTCGAGTAAGTGCGAGGTACTGACTGTTTTTTTTCAGCCATTATTAGCCTTGGTTGTGTTCTGTCTGTTGAAGAATAAGTGTAGGTTCATTCTCTTCAACCTGATTTAATTGCTTTAGAGCCACATTCTTCAAGCTATGTGGTACAAATGTGATACCAGAAAAATGGTTTCTTTATGATTATTCTAAATATTTGAATATTTAGAGTATAATTCTTATTTTCTCATGTTTTTACAAGTGAAACAGAGGAAAAAATGTTGTTAAAAAATACTTGTACCTGTATTTAAATAACTAAAAATTTGTACAAAATGTGTTGTAAAAGAGCATTTGGCTTTGGGTGAGTCAAAGTACATTCTGTGTGACACAAACCTTTATTAAGCCACTTACACAGATTATTATCACCAGAAACTGTCCTGTCTTTAGACTCTCTTTGACTGACAACCAATTGCAAGTATCACAAAACTGTTGTGGAGTGAGTGAAATGACATTATTTTATCTTTTACTGAAAACATGGATATAAATTGTGCTGAAGGGAGGCTATATATATATATTTTTTTTTTTATTTTTTTTTTTTCCCCGCTCCAAAACTTCTTGGTCTGAAATTATACTTGTTACTTTGGTTGTAGTCACTGAATATAAATGTAAATTGATTTACAGGGTTACTAGCTCTTTCAAAGCATGTGAACTAGGAAAGCAGCATCTTCTCCAGAGGCATTTATTTGTCTAGATAGAGCACTTACAAAAGAATCCAGAATTTTCTTGAAATCCTAGAGTATTTTATAACTTTCCTTGTAAGAAGACCACCATTCAAAACAGTAGTGTGACAGAAAATTAAAAGTATCATATTCTTCTTATACTTTAATAATATGGGACTATGAGGCTATAGTCTACTAAAATAGGCTACTAAATAATCCATGTACTGAATGTTATGTTGAGGAATTATTCTGTAAAGTAATACTTGTCCTATAAGCAAGATCATCTCTTTCTCTTTAGTCAGAATATGTGGAGTATCTGTGTATTCTTATCTTCTATCTTATCTTTAGTTGTACTGCTATTTGTTATTTCACGGTTTTGGATATATCCAACAATTATTTAATATTTAGACAAAATGCAGAAATAGGGTGAGTAAAAAAAAAATGTTTAACACACTTAATATGTATGGAGTTTTCACCTTAAAACCAGGATTGCATTAGATTTTTAGCTCTCTAGTCGTAAATCCTATTTGCTGCCCAATTAGTATATTTCTTAGTTTTGTGTCACTGTAATTTGTTGATCATGGCCATGTATTGATTTTTCGGGCACTACTACTGTTTTGTTTTGCACCAGGTAGCAGATATGTCCAAATTCGAAATAGGTATTGACCTACAGGCACACTCATAAAGACACTCAGTAAAATTCTGTACAAAATTAGAATCAAAGTTTCTGTCATTAAAAAAAAAATAGTTTGCTTTAGTTTTAGGAAAATTTCAGTCTCTTGTACTCAGTATTTGTAAATAATGGTATTTTGGCTTATAGAGTTTGAAAGACACTCCATTAGGTCTCACAACGTATAGCGAAAAAGTGTATATTTGGACATAAAACCTGTGAAGTAGTTGAGTCCTTCACCTATAATACCCCATTTTGTTCTTTTCTGACTTCTGGATCCTTTATCAATGTCAATATTTTTTTGCACAGATATGAAAAACAAGGTCTCAGTTTCCCCAGATGTTTTGTGTGGCAGATTCCAGACATTCTAATAACTTGGTATGTTGAGGAGACCTTTGCAAATACACTTTTGCTGCTAAGATTTATTCTTTTTGTAGAGAGGGGTGGGCATGAAGAGTTGGCGATAGTGTTAAGGCTGCTGATATAGCTTTAGGAATATGAAATATTCTGTATTTCATGAGAAAATGTTCTTGGCAATGTAGGTTTGTAATGGAATTCCCTCTGGTCTCTGATCACATATGCATAAGCAACTCATTCCTCGTTAATTTATCAGACAAAGTACCGTACATATTTCTTTGTAGCATTTCTATCAAACAAATTGTCCTCAATGTCTTACTTTATTTTTTCAGTGACTGAAAGGCTCCATGGAGGCTTTGGTTGTTTATATGTATATGGATAAAATTACAATATGGAAGTAATTTGAGAAATTTCAACAGTTTCAGCAATAGTGATCTAGAAATTGAATGTGGAAATATAATATTCCAGTGCACTGCTGCATATATAATGTATGTGCAGCATATGCTGAGGTCTTTTTCAAAACATTTACATTAAACCTGTCAGGTATTTATGAATAGCAAAAATTAATTTCCCCCAGTTCTGTCATCAGTTAGAGAAATGGATTTCAGCAGAGAAGACTGTCAGTGTTTCCTGCATACCAGAACAGCTCACTTCAATGTCATAGAATTACACCAGGTGGCCTGCTAAGAGTCAGCTTAATGTGATTCCAAATGATAGGGTAGAGAATGTGAGGGAAATTAAAATAGTATCATACTTATGATTTAAAAGGAAGTTAATTACAAGGGCTTGTTAATAAACAAAGAAAAATTCAGAATGTATTATCTGTTGTGTAGCGTATCAGTAGTGAATGTGATACCATAAAAAATAAAATTTAACACTGCATAACTTTACATTGGCTATGAAATATTGAATTAGGTTGTTGACATGTTTTGCTTATTAATGGATTTTTTGTCTTGGGAAAGAATTATTAAAATGGTGTGTTTAGCCTTTATATTTTCGAACGTTGTCTGACAATGTGAACAGAATTGTAGCCTCTTTGTATCTTGGCTGCTTGTCTCATACAAGTACAAAACCATCTGAATGTGGCATGTGTTTTGAAAGAAAAATATTTATTCTGCTGATATAAAGTAGCTGGACGCCAGAGAGTATAAAGGAAATATTCATTATTGCCTAGTTTTCCATTATCTGAAAATTGATCACGTAGAATTGCGATGTTAAATGTTACTTACCAAGTTAAACCTGAATAGTGGTTTGTTGCTTTTTACACAGTGCTCCCAGTACACTTGTGTGTACTGCTTCATGACTGCCAGAGATCAGAATTCAGAGAATGTTAAAGTTTTGATTTTGGTTTTGTTTTGTTGTTTTTTTTTTTTATTGAGAGGCAGTTCTTATAAATGGGAAAAGAAATGGTGTATTTTGCCTTTATAGAGTAAACATTAAACACACGCATTCTTTGAGCTGCTTAGAAGAAAAAATATGTCTGGATACCTTTCTTCTCTGGATGTTGCATAGAATTTGAAAATGTCCAGGAAACTGGAAAATGTATGAACCAATATCAAAGAACATGTCAGAGCAGATTGTATGTCTTTCCTCATATACACAGAATATAAAAATAAACTCCAAAAATCACATGGGGAGAATGGAAAGTGCAGAAGAATTTTATGCTTATAGAGTCAGTTATTTCATGGGAAGCTTAAATTTGAATTAATAGAAAATAAGTCTAAATAAAGATAGGGTTTTTTAGTAGATACCCATTTTTACAAATGTCTGAAGTTAAATATACGATACCCATTACAACTTTTAATAGCCATAGCTTTGTTAAGCTTACTGATTTTTAAGCGACTGCAATCTGTCTACAAATTTCAGTTTTCCAAATGATCATGTCTCCAAGGTAGTGCTTGCCAAAAGCTTGCTTAGTCTACTGAAAACAAGTCAGATTTCGTGAATGTTCCTGGAAGCAACTTGGAAATTTACTTTTAGATGAGACTTCTGAGCTTGAAGAGAGGAACAGAGATATTCCTATGCAATTAAGTGGTTGTGCAGAAATACAGACCAGGGATTTCTGCCTCATCTATATTTATGCTTCATCTACTTCAGTGTGCAACAAGAGGCAGGTTCTTTGCCCGTGAGTCATTGAATAGCTGCTTACGCTCGCTCAGGCTGTGTCAGTGCAGCACGGACTGGCTCTTGGGAAATGAGAGCCTTACAGCCCTAAGGAGATGATTGCTATGTAATCCCCAAATGTCTCCAAGTCTTCAGTAGATTTTCTGTCCTATCCTACCTGTCTAGTACTGCAGCAATGTGAGACTGGTTCCTTGAGAACTGATCTGATTTAAGGTTTGCCACCTCCTGCTTTTTCATACCTTCCTGCTCCTTTCCAGTAGTCCATCCTCTGTGCCATCTCTGTGCTGGCTGGATTCTTCTGTGATCCAATTAAGTTACCTGGCAGAAAAAAAATCTCTTTTTTGGTATGGATTTACTCTCTAATAGTGAGTTCAGTTGATTTACAGCAGGGTGAACACGATGAGCTCCAGAGCCAGCATAAGGTAATGGCAGCGGGGGGCGGGGCAGGAGAAAACCTGAGGGATGGTTTGGGAGGGGAGAGGGGACCTTCCTTCATAAGTAGCGGTGACCTACTACAGCTCACCCTGAGAGAGCTATTTCATAATAAAACTAAAGTGCTGTACGGGTTTCTCCTAAAAGGGTGGTGTTCCTGCTCCTCATACTATCAGTATATGCCCTCCCTCCCTTCCTCCCTCATGTAAAACCAAAGTGTGTAAGTTTGGGGAACTTGATGTGCAGAAGAGCTCATTCATCCCAACACTGCCTCAAACAGCTGTCAGTCTCCACTAACTGAGCACATGGCTTTTGGGGCAGACGCGTCTGCTGGAAAGGAGAGAGAACCAGCATTGCTGTTTGTATGGCAGTATCATCTTGGATTAGTTGAAGCCAATGATGAAATTAAACACTGGTTATTTTCCAGAATAGTTACTATCACTAGACTGAATCAATTTCCTCAAGATCTTTCTTGACGGGGCGGCATTCTAATTAGGGGATATGTATGTTAGAGAAGACATTCTCTTTAGAGTCTTCTTATGAAAAGGTTTAAATGATTTTTCTGTCAGAAATCCATTCTAGGTGTTTCTTTTTCTTTATACAGTTCTTATACATCCTTTATAATCAGAATTGCAGGACACAGCAGGTAAAAGCTTGTCTGTGTCGAATTTAGCATCAAAATGTCCATAGGTGTCAACTGTGCTCAATGTTTTTTAATATTTTATTTAAAGTTTGTTTCTATCCTTAAAGTTTAAGAGTTTAATTAAGTAATATATTTTAAAACGGATTTACATTGCCATCCTATTTAGATTTTAAGCAATTCCAAAAGGAGGATGTTGTCTTGCATGTTTTGTGTATTTCTGTGCCTTCTTTTGGAATTATTTATCCTTTAATAGCTGTATTGTAGGTTCCCAAGTAGTTTCTTCGTAATTCTAAATCATCAGTCCTTATCTTTTTATATGTAATTATGGTTTGTTGAAGCCATTTATTTTCAAGTCTATTATTTGTAATTATCATCTTCTATTGATTTCTTGTGTTCTATGTAAACATCAGAGGATATATTCAGATTTGTGATTTGATTTCTGATTTTCTGGAAGAGAATATACAATACACAGTGTACAGTATACCGGAATAATATCTTCCCTAGGTAGCTAGGAATGCTTTTTATAGACACCCTAGTTACCCTTCAGTTACCCAAAGTAAAAGTTAAATGGAGATTTTTCTTTATAGAGCTTATTTTAATAGTGTCCTGGGTATTGATAAATTGTCTATTCTAATTTTGAAAAAAAAAAACCCTAACTTGTAACATACAGAAGTAATCATGTATAGCTAAGGTGAAGTAGTTTCAAATTATTCAAAACATACTTGAATATTTATTCATTTGTTTAAAAATGTTCCATTTGATCAAGGTGATCAAAACAACATTAAGAATATATACTATTTGACAGTACTTGATTAGAATTTGGTATAGTATTTCCTCCATCCAAATGATAGTGTCCAATTTTAGAATAGACTTCATTGCTTTGAATATTCAGTGACTGGGATTCCCTGAATACAACTGTTTCCATAGTAAGATTCCTGGCAACATGGAAGATATCGTTGCCCTTCTAGTTATATTTTCTGTTAAAAGTCATTCTATCAAATTTTAAACTGATATAATCGTTACCGAGTACTAGTGTTTCACTTAAAAGTGCTGTGAAAGGAGAAAGAGGGAAGAGATGTCAAGATTTAATTTAAGCAGGAAGCTTCAAACCCTTTGTCTCCTCAACCCACATGCGATGTTCCAAAGTCATCCTGCCATGACTGATTTTTCCCTACCTGAGGGAAAATGTTAAAATGTTAGCCTGTATGAAATCACAATCTTATGAAAAGGAAGTCCTGAAATATATTTCATTAAATAAAATGCTGGTGGTGGTGGCGGCGGCAGCAAAGTGTGAAATCCTAGAATTTAAATCATTTTGGCGTTATTCAGATTTCAAGATGTGTTTCTAACAATGAAAGACACAGGATACTACCTTATCTTATTCAGAACATCTAATTGTCATAGGCATCTTAAAGTTTTATTGGCTTTTACTTTTGATTATAGTGTTCGTTAGCTTCTTATATGGTCTGAACAACACCAATATTAATGTAAACAGATCCTTAAGAACAGCAGCGTGGTCTCCTGTGTGTGCAAGCTTAGATATATGGCTTTGGCCAAATGTGTGTTCAAAGTCTGACTTTTAACCCTAAAACGGTCTTTTGTGGGTCTGCAGCTTCGGTTGTCCTTGTCATGGACATCCCAACCTTTAAAACTTATTTTCAATGGTCAACATTTTTGTGTGATGCTTCTCTTCTGAGATACACATCGTGCTAGGCTCAGCCTCATTCTGCCATGACTGTTTCCATCATCACAAGTACTTGATCTGTTTCACGTTTTATGGAATCGATAAATCTCATCCCTAAAGAGTCCAGCAGCCCTTTGATTCCTGACCTGACATTTGCTAATGCTATTCCTGATGACCTGCCAGTACAGATCTTCAGAACTGCAGTCTGTGTTTGACAACACTCATAATATGAATCAATATTTAGCATTCAGTAAGTGAGCTAGGGAGTCATTTTATTGCTGGAAAAGGCTACATTGCCCCTGGGCAGCTGTCAGAAATGGGTAGTTATTAATAGCCCTCTCTTTTCGCTTAGCATAGTCAGTAGGGGTCAGCCATGAAATGATTTAATCAGTTTATGATATCTGTGACAAAGAGCACTTAAAATGTAATCACAAAATTTAAGGAGAAGTGTCCCTGGGCTGTTGTAATGTTTTCCTCATTTAATTTTCTCTGAAGTTGATAGGGAACACTAGAAGACTGACCAAATAAAAGATCCATGTTTAAAGTTCTTTTTGTTCTTCTGCCTTACTCTATGTGTAAGGAGAGCGTAGGGACTTTATGCGAGGTGAATGTGGTGACTTTAAAGAAGAAAATTATATTCCAAAATTTCATTGTTTCAAGACCCCTTCCATTTGACTATGGTGACTATATTGCTATGAGAACATTGGGTAGGAATGAGGCATTTCCACATGTGGGAAAAGGAGGAGGGACTGTCCCAGACTTTCTCTTCTCATCTTTTAGATGTATGTGGTAGCTAGAATCTGTCTTTGGGTAGCTTAGTTCGCTGTGACTGCTTTATCCAGTGGAGTTCACCATAGGTCTTGCAGAACTTGGCAGTGTTGAAATGCTTGTTTCCGTGTCGGTAGGTGATCTGGTCTGGAAAAATGCCTTCAGTATGTACAAACAAGCTTGCTTTAATCTGAAATTTCCCTTTTCTATTTCACTTTTACCTGCAAGTATTGTGAACAAACGTTAGAAAACTTCACTGTGTTTATCTCTGAGTTTCCCTCTGTCCATCTGGTGATATCCTGAGGCATTTCATAGTGTAAGAGCTGGCATTGACATCCTATCCTTTTTTGAAGACTGCTTCTCCAGTAGTACTTCTGGAGAAAAGCTGATGTTCTTTTCTGTTCTATAGTAGCTGTTTCTTCGTATGTAATAGTGAGGCAGAAGCTTTGACTTTCAAGAGAGTTACATGAAGCTTATTTCTACTACAACTCCAAGATGTGCACAGGTTCTGTCTGTAATTTAAGACAAAGAAAGCTGGTTTATGAGCAACTTTGTCCTAGGATATATTAAAGAACATTTACAAGCTTCTTTTCCATATATTCATGTAGTTTTTGTGCATTCCCCTTTTGCAATATATTTTCCTCTATGGCAGAATATTGTCTTTGCGTGGTAGGTTTCCAAACGTTACATTCAGTATATTGCACGCAAATTTGTTGCTAGTGGTAATAATCATCGTGATCAGGGGCTGGTGGAGTGATAGGAGATTGAAATTTGGTTAGAAACAAAAATAATTCAAAATCAATACATTGCTGAAAAACTAAAGTGTTGATGAATCTGACCAAGGCATGTTAGGATGGCAATTTCCAATTAATTTGCTAGTCACTGTGGCATTTATTATAGTAAGGATTTAAAAAAAAAAAAAAAGTCTATCATTGTAAAGTTGCTTCTATTAGTATCTTGGAGTCAACAGTAGCAATTTATTCTTCACTTTGTCTAGATGAGTAAAATACTCTGCCTTTTACCTTTTCAAGAACTGTTCACTGGAAACAGCCCCCCTGAGTTGAATACACTGCGTTTACCAGAGCGTTCTTCACAGAACACTCTAAATGTACTGAATATTATTTACAGGATAATTCTGCTGCCAGTTAGTGTTACACATCACACTCACATCTCATCTTCTGCAGACGGAAATGCTCTAGTTGCTGCACAGAAGTATCTCTCCTAAGCTAAAACTGTAGCAGCTTAGACTTTTAGTTCTGGAGTTTATTCTTTGAACACTTAACAGGGAAGCTACAGGCTGTCTCCTTCTATAAAGTGCTGAGATATTCCCTATTCAGATGACTTTGTTAATTTAATATTTGATATTTACTCGTTTCATAGGAGTAAAAACAGTGTCAATATTAGTATCAGAATCCTGCTTTCTTTTGTAAATTAGAGAGAGACTTCAGCAGATGATGTGTGTTCGTAAAATGCAAGATACGAGCTAAATTTTAGTAGTCATTCTTTGGTAACACATAGACTTTCTTAACGATTCTTTAAGTCAGTAGGGGACTCAATTGCAGTTAATTTTATCGTGCTGTGGATCAAGAGCACTTGCAGGTGACAAATATTTCTAAGTAAGAATACTTGATTGAGATGAGAGTTTGTTACTTTCTGAATTTTGAGATGCTTGCTTTTATTGCTCTGGGCAAACTGTCATTCTGGAGCATGTAAACTAATTTTCTTTCTTAAATTTAGAGTTTCTATGCCTTGGCTTTTCTTTTGGTCTGTTATACTTTTTCCCTTGTAGTTTTCGGGTTCTTTTGCTTATGCATGGATCTGAGAAGATGCAATTAAGAAGCTCATTCCTGAATGTGCCTTTGTACATATTCTGTGTCCGTTTGACTATATTTTGAATTATCTTGCTAGTCATGCCAAATACTGTGCTTTACTGATAATTCTGTTTCACAAGAAATATTTTTTAGAGAGATATTAATGTATTAGTATTTGGAGCATGTAATTTCTTTTTTGACATCATAACGTTTTTCATTAAATGTTTCCTTCTACTAGTGAGAGTTCGATAGCCCATAAGCTTACAGTAGGGCCTTGCTTATCTCCAGGACAATTGTAGTAGTCACTAAGTGGTCAAACATCTTTAGCAATTCAAAACATTTTCATGTGCTGCATCTATGTGAGTGCAGCGTTCTTCCTGGATATGATCTTATGTCCTTGCCAGTGTTGTGGGTATACATCAAGTGTGTATCTGCTTGCAAGAAGAGGCAGAAATCTTGCACTGTGTTGCGAAGAAATGAAAATTTAAAATTACTTTCTATCCTAGTAAGAGTTCTTGCTAATGCAGCCCAATATTTGTTGGCTCTTTTTGTCCCATGGAAAAGCTCTGTATAGTGGTGTCTCTCAAGAATTATTGAACATTATGCATAGTCCCTGTGGCGAGTCAGTCAAATGAAGATGTAAATTTTAACTGCATTAGTTACAGTTTACTAAATTCCATTGTACTTACTTGTGTTTAGAAATGGGCTAGTTGTGGTTTGCTGTAGTTTGTAAGTTAAGGTCATTCAGCTTCTTCGGCAGATTGTCTGCAGAGGGGCTTCAATATGTTTTCAGTAGCTTACTTTAGTTTCACGCCTTCAGTTAGTTTGAAGTAAGCTCTTAGACAGACACGTCCTTGCCTAGATTGACAAGAATCTTATGGTTCAGGAAAGCTATATTGATTTCATCACTGATTTGGTGGCAAAATCTGAGTATTCATTAATGTATTCAATTTTGCAAATTATCCTTAGAGTTACGGACTTATTGTATCATACAGAAGATGTTTGTACTTACAATATCTGCTATCGAAGACAAACATCAGTACATAGTTTCATGTGATATTTTAAGTTTAGCATCATACAACCACAGAAATCATGTTCCCAGGAAAAGTTGCAAAGGTTTAATGGTAAACTAATGAGCCATGAATTTAATAATTTAATAAAACATTGCTTTGTTTTGCAAGTATAATCTTCTTTAATTCTCTTCTTTGTGACAAGATAGATCCGTTTTGATATTAGTACATATTTAGTAATAGTATTTTATTTGTCTGGTTACCATAGAAAACAGGAAGCTTTTTCCTTAAGATTGTGAGTGTCATTAGTTATTATCACAGTGTTGTCAAAGATATATTTTAGTTCCAAGTTTATTTTGAGCAGATGGAAGGAAGATATCATGTCAATCCCTAAATATTTATGTATTTTTTTGAAAAACTGGTTATGTTTGAGATGTACTAGAATGAGGGTGAACAGAGTTGGAAGCAAAATTATTGAGCATGGATTATTCATCTGACATTTATGATAATATTTTCTCATTGATTTCAGGGGAATTCTGTCTGAATAAGAGCCAAGTGAAAACATAGTAAGAAACTCTAAAATTGCATGATAATATCCACTGTTTGCAGTTAGTAGCCATTTTAGGTTTTGCATTTTTTATATTTTTCCTCGCTGTTTTTGTGAGGTGATATCTACCTCTTTGTAAACCTTTCTCAGGCCTTCTGATCACTTCATTCTTCACAACGTAATATATTTTATTGTCACTTCTATAGCTTCAAGAGTTTGTTCTGTAGTTTTGCCTTGTTTTCATATGTTTGCTGCACAGTTTCAGTAAGAATGCAAGTTTTTTAAACGTAATAGGAAAATCAGTTAGTCACATGAAATTCTCACAGCAGATACACAGAAAGTGTAATTTGGAAACCCTGAAGAGGGTCTTTGTGAACCCTCCCCAGTATTACAAAAGTACTCCTAGAGGAACAACGTGCACTGTGAGGTTCTTGTGTTTTGGCCTGACTATTCATTTGAACTCTTTCACTTACGAAGTAATTAAAGTATACTATGACTCTGTGTTAATTTAGGATAACGTGGGATTTGCTACCCATGCAGCTAAACAGAAAATCTACCTTCGCAGGAAGTGTTGGCAGGAAGTCTCTTTTTTTGTGGCAATTTTAATGGAAGGAAAGCATTGTAAAACTTTGCTCTATTTGAAAGGAATTCATAATGTGTTAAAGAGGTGGGAAAAGCTCACTTGAAAGAGAAGTTAGAAAGATTTAATCTACAGGAGTTCAATCCTCCTTGATTCCGAGAGTCCTGAGAAGTTAAATCAGAGATGATACCCCATTAAGTGACAGCGAGACCAGGAACATGGCAGTATTGTCCATCACAGCTGAGAAAGGCAGATTGAATGGACATGGAGAGGAAGACCCAGATCTTTGTCTAGGCCATCTGGGACTGCAGCCATAACAAGATGCTGGAATGGCTGGCCAAAAATAGATTTGTAATGACTGCGACATGATGTTATTCTACCTATAGCTGACTGCTCAGAAAAGACACATCCAGAAATCTACTTGGAAAAAAGGGAAGCAAGTAGACAAATAGATGTGTGGTACAGCTGCTTAGGATGATAAATTTGTATCAGTGAATGTTGTCCAGGTTCTAAGCATATAGGAGTCAAATGAGGGGCTGAGTTGGACTACTCTTGAATTCTTCCAAAAGTTAGAAGGACACAGAGGAGGATACTTGACAAAATAAAAGAATAATTAGTGTGTTAAGAAAAGGAGTGATAGAGAGCTAGCTTGTAAAACCTGGCAGAGAAAAAGATTTTTAAGGGATTGTGGTGTTTGGTGTTGAGTATTACTCATAAGGTAAAAAGGCTGAGAGAAGAGTGTTGGATTTAAGCTTGGACAGGAAGGTTGTGGGAAACTAGTCCAAATCACTTCAGTGTGGTCAAGGTGGAAGACTGTGGTTTGGAAAGTGTCAGAGAAAGGAAATCCTAGGCAATAATTTTGCCTGGTATGTTTACTGATCTTAGATGTGAAATAGAGAGATGAGATGGAGCAGTCGTGGAAAAGGCAGGTGGGATCAAGCATTAAAATCCTATAGCTCAAACAAAGTAGTGAAAATTACAAAAATTAAATGTATTGCTCCTCCTTCATCCTTATTTCATCTCTAAAGGTTTTACAATTTCATTTCATCATTATTTGGATCACCTTTCAAAAAAACCCAGCAAACCAAACCAGAAACAAACACCAAAATATACTTTCCTTGTTAATTTAGTATAATGTAACGTCCGTTCCCAAAGCAGCTAAAATCCATGTGCCATTTAAGAAACTTTTGTGCAGAAGGAATGTCTTTGTGCGTGTGATAATTTTCATGGAAAGAAAACATTAGATATATGCTGAAATAGTGAACTTTGTGACATTCTGAAGTCTCTGAGAATTCTGACATCTTCAGGAAGTGGCAGACACGATATTCAAGTGCCTGTAATTGAGCAATGCAGCAGTTGACATCTGACACGCAGTTGACTGAGTGACCTGGAAGGTTACATGGGTAGGTAGTACATTAAATCCTTATTTAAAGCTTTCTCTAGTAACTGGAATAGATGTGACATGAGGCTAAACCACAGATAACTGACTTTTTAAAAAATACATCCAGAAATCTAACCTTCTAGAAAGGTCTATATTGTATACAGGACTACCCATTAACTTCAAGATGGGTCTTGCTTTTGTTCAGAGTATTGCATGATTAGATTTTTTTATTTTTTTCTTGAAGTTACAAATACATGATTGGAATTGTATTTCACAGTTACGTCTTGCTACATGGATGAATGACAAGGTGGGTTGAACCTTTGTCTTTTTTTTTTTTTTTTTTTTTTTTTTTTTTTTCCATTTTTCCTTCTAGATTGAGATGATGCATTGCCATACAGCATGCCTCCCTGAATGCCACCCTGCAGTTATGGCATGAAATAGAACTACTAATAGAAGTATGAGAAATTAGAGGTAGAAAAAATATGTTACTTCATCAGTTGTATGCACCTGACAGTACATCAGGGTTCTGAAATGTTCAGGAGGAAAGTTATTCTGAAAGTCTAAGATATGATGTAATAAATTATAATGAAATGAGTGAACAATTGTAGCTTTTTGTAGCTTAAACTGACAGGAAGCCTGCATCTAACATTAATACTGATACAGGAAAAGACATCTTACATCAGCTTCATGAATAATCTTAGTATTTCATTAGCAGTTTCACTCGTATTTCTTACATACTTTGTATTTCAATATAATATTTCAATAAATTAATTTTAGAGAACTCTAACATTATTAAACATTAGTCATTTCTTGGCTTCTTACAAGGAATTATTTCTAAACTGACATTCAGGCCACTGGCTTTGTAAACTTTTAGAATTGCACCATGTGTAATTAAACCTTAAATAACCTCAAATATTTTAATCCCTTGGAAGTTTACAATTCGTGATAGCATAATTTTGCTGAAGATTTGCTCCTTTGAAGCTGTGTCTTCTTACATGCAAAAAATTAACAGGCATTAAAGAATTAATTTTGTGGAGAGTACTTCACATTCATTTTCTCCCCAGGCCCGTGAATTCAGCGTGCTGGAATTAGTAGCTATCCTCATAGGCTGCAACTGTTTCTTCCTATTTTGTGCTTCACATCTTATTCTAGTCCATGTAGGACAACAACATTTGTATAGGGATCTGGTGCAAGAGTATGACCCATACTTTGCAAAGAATTAAAGTTGGTTCATTTTGGTTAATTTTTCTTAAACTGATGAAATTGCATTATAGTCTTGGGAGGCAGCACTAGTTTGTTCTTGCTTTTAGTTTACAGTTGAATTGAAATCAGAATATGACTGATTTTAATACTTTTTAAGAGAAAGAAGGCAAAAAGACTTGTACAGCTCTAGCAGCTTTAATCTTACTTTTTGGTGGTGTTTTGCAGGTGGTTAAGGTCAAGCTACATTTTAATGTAAATCCAAACCTCTAAATTTCATGATCATGATTAAAAGCTGTTTATTCAATTTCTGTGGAGAAAAAAAAAAAATAAACCTCATTGCTGTCACCATAATGTGAATGATCAAAGGAGAGTAATTGTAACATTTCTTTTAGGAATCCTGCCCTCAGTAAGCCCATAGGATTTGTTTACCCTTTCTTACCAACCAACATTTGTACCCATATGTTGAGATGGCAGCATGCCTCCCTCACTAGGTACTATGCCAGTTTCAATAGGATATAGATGCCAAACAATATTTAAATAAGGAACTAGCATAATGCTGAAAATACCATCTGTTCTGTAAAATTTCCCTTATTCTGTGACAGGATTGCCACACTGAACTTCCATGTGTTAATCACATTTTTAATACACAATAATGAAATTTGAATACCTGAACAGCTGAAATGTCTGAGTATCCATGATACGTACAGTTTTATCAAAAACGTGCAGAAGGTTTGCATTGTATGTTTGGAATGTCGAACATCAAAATACACTAGTGCATGTAGAATTATGAAGCAACTTCTGGATGCTTGTGGCTGTGAAATACATTAATCAATCTTCAAAGAGAAGTATTTACTAATATTATGCCCCTTCTCACGGGGCCTTCTCTACAGAGACCATTTATGTTGAAAACCTCTGTAATGCTTCCTTCGGTGAGCTTCACACGTCACCTCTAGAAGCAAGGTCTGTTCTCTCTGGAATCCTTACTTATGGATTGCATTAATCTTAAATTTGTCAGATGGCTAAGGTTCAATTCCAGTGCAAGCTACTGATTAGGAATCTTCCTAATCAATCAACCAATTGATTTGAAATCTCTGTTTCTCACTCCTCTGTTAAAGTCTCTGTGTTCTAAGTCCACAGTCATTTCTGTTTATTTGGCCATACTCATGAAGACACTTTTTTTTCAATGTCATGATATCGTTTGGTGGTATCTGAAGAATTACACATTTTCCGACAATCAAATGTCTGTCTGTACATATGTATAAAGACAAACCTGAATCTAGCAATACGGCGTTTTCTAGGAAATACTGACTTTTGTGAATAGTGGCATCTGTCTGTATTAAAACAGCTTGAATGCGATTGATCCCAAACTGAAAATAGTTGCTCTGACGAATGTGTATTTCTTCTAAAGAGCATTGTGTCAAAGAACATTTCTTGTAACTTTCTTGGCTATGAGAGACTTGGATCATCTTCATTTCAGAAAGGGCAGAAAGATACTTGATATAACATAATTTTGTATTAGGTTGAATGATATTTTTTTTTTTTTTCTGGTAAAAGTGTATCCCATGGAAAAAAAAAAAGTAGATTCCTGAGGGACCTATTAATTATTCTTGTTGAGTTTAATGAATGGTAAAATCCAATGTACCCCTCTCAGATTGTTTTTGGAAATACTAAAATATTATATTTAAAATGGTTAAAACTAATTAGCTTTAGTAGCTGTTTGAAATCACTTGAAATGAGCCAAACAATAAGAAAATCAGATTAAATACAAATTAAACATTTTAATATATCTTCTTTGTTACACCTGAAACAATTCTCTCATCTCTACTTTCAGTTAAAAATGTCCATTATTGTTTATTCCCTGCTACCTTGATCTTTGCTAAATTCCATTGCTAGATTTGCGTGCAAGAAAACAGATTTACATGTGTAGTCACGTGGAGTTTTCACTTCTTCAGACCCTTTAATTCTTGGTTACCCTACAGAGGTAGATTAGGAAATGCTTTGGGGTTTTGTTGTGGGGGGTCGTTTTGGTGTTTTAGTCTAAGGCTGTACGTCAAGTGAAGTAGAAAGGTCTCTTGAAACCTTATAGATTTTACTTATATCAGTCTATTTCCTTATAGGTAGTTGTGTTCCACTGTTGCAAATTTTTGCTTCATAAATCTTCTTGTCTTCTCCATTCTATCATCATAGCCAACCTTAATTTTGCCCTTTTCTTTGCTCTACACCTAGAACTGAGCCTTTTCCAAAGACCAATGCAGACAAAGTAATCTCTTTTCTGCTGAGCTTGATGGAGGAGTTGGGACATTTACACTGTCTCTGTCTGTAAATACCACGTGGTAATAGCTGTAATTAGCTGTAGACATCTACATCCAACGGAAAGGTATATGAAGGCAGTAATAATGTTAGGTTTTGTTCAACAAGATGACTGTCTCACTCTATCCTTCTTCTCTGTGTGCCTGAAAAGCACACAATGTGATGCTCACTTTATCATTTTCTGTTAAACCATGTATTTTTCTATACTGAAGGCTGTGTATGTTTAAATATGGTTTTTTTATACATGTATTTATATTAAATATATTAAAAAATGAAAGGAAACATGACTTTTACCTAGATAGAGTCCTTCTTGAGGGGAAGTGAAGGTGTGGATTAGGTTAAAGTACTTCCCTTGTTACACAACTGCATACTTTAGTAGTACAGATTAGATTAATCAGATGTTGTGGTAGAATCACAGAGTCACAGTTTGAGGTTGGAAGAGACCTCTGGAGGTCATCTGATCCAACTCTCCTCCTCATGTAATGGAAGGGATCCAAAAGGATCATCAAGTCCAACCCCTAGTTCCTCACAGGAATACCTAAAACTAAACCGTATGTCTAAGAGTATCATCTAGACACTCGTGAACTCTGACAGGCTTGATGCCATGACCACTTCCCTGGGCAGCCTGTTCCAGTGACCAACCAGCATCTCAGTAAAGAACCTTTTCCTAATGTCCAATCTGAACTTTCTCTGATATAGCTTCATTCCATTTCTCTTTGAGCCTGACTTGTCAGGAAATTGTTCACCTATCAGGGCCACCTAGAGGTGGTTGTCCAGGACCATGTGCTGATGGCTTTTGAACATCCACAAGAATGGAGATTCCACAACCTTCCTGTCAACCTGTTCCAGTGCTTGGTCTCCCTCACAGTCAAAAAGTGTTTTCCAATGTTCAGGAAGAACCTCCTGTGTTTCAGTTTGTACCTATTGCCTCTTGTGCTGTTACTGGACACCACTGAAAAGAGCCTGATTCCATCTTCTTTGCACCCTCCCGTCAGATATTTGTATACGTTGATGATATTCCCCCGAGCCTTTTCTTCTCCAGGCTAAGCAGTATGACCTCTTTCAGCCTTTCCTCATAGGAGAGATGCTGCAGCCCCTTAATGGTCTTTGTGGCCTTTTTCCAAATTCTCTCTGCTGTGTTCATGTCTGTCTCTCTTGCTGGGGAGTCCAGATCAATACTCCAGGTGGACACTGTACTCCAGGTGTGGCCTCAGCAGTGCTGAGTAGAGAAGAAGGATCACTTCCCTTGACCTGCTGACAACATTCCTCCAAATGCAACCCAGGATACCATTAGCCCTTTGCTGTTCATGTTGCGTGGTATGTCGGTTTTTGAGAATTTTTTTACAACTACGTGTTTGAAACAAAACTGGTCTTGTGGACAAGGGGAATCTGAAAAGTTATGCTCTAAAAGTCAGTGTAAGCTTCGTCTGATGTATCTGATCAAGCTCACAAGCAGATCATCGGGGCTTTCTGCTTCTCTTCCAAACAGTAGAGGACAATGAAAATTAAAGTAAAATAAGATACTTCCTCCTGTTGGTAGGTCTGCTTCTCCTCAAAACTGTAAAATGTCTTAAGTACCTGCCTAGTTGATTTGGCTGTTTTATAAGAATAAACCTAAAATTTAGACTTACCATAATTATTTTTTCCATAATTTGTGTTAGAAGTTTGTCTGCTCTGGTTTTCATGTACCACTATAACAGGCATTGTTATAGCTTCAGTTGTTGTCTACGTAATTTGCAAACACTGGTCAGCTTTCGGTCTGCAAACTAATCTAAGTTGCTAGTGAGGAAATACTGTTGAAAGAAAGGAAGCAAAATAAGTTTTTTAAAAGAGGTTAGATTTTAATAAAAAGAGAAATTAATAAAATATCCTAAATCAGAGCTGGACTAGCCTATCAAATAATTGATAATTTTTATCTTTGCTCACTGAGTTTCTCTGTAATGAAAAGTTTTTGTTTGTTTTTTTTATAGGTCACTGTTTATCTGAGGATTTTAGTTTGTTCAGGATTATTCCTTTAGAAAGTATTAATTCTGATGGATTGTGCTGTAAAATCAAGATCACAGAGATGCTTCACGGTTAAGTTTTGTTTTGGTTTGTTTTTTTTTAACTGGATTACTCCCATATCAGGAATTTGGTAGAAGTCAATGTATTTAGAAACAGGTATCAGCCTTACAAATAATGTTTGTTTTCCCAGTATAATGAAGCCCACTTAAATAAATACGTGATATAAAAATAATCCTGTTAAAACTGAACAAATGAACTCTACACCAGTCTCTCCGAGTTCTATAAGACTCTGACTGATAAATACTTGATTAATGAATAATCCTGTTAAATGAATAAAATTTGTGTGCCAAATAGAGAAGTAAATTATAATCATGGTCAGACTTGTTATAGGAAAGTTACAGATGAATAAATCTTCTGGGCTGATAGTTTATGACAAAGCATGATGACATTCTCTTTTCTTTGATAACAATAAGCCTTTTATAGGAGTAGTTTCAATGGAATTTTTTTTTCAAAAATACATGAAAAAGGATTTATATCCATGTAATGTAATAATAGAAATATTCATAAAAAATAAGCAGACATACTTGTATGGTAGTAGAGCACTAATACTTTAAAATTAAATGTTTTCTTATGTCTATTTCATGGCATCTGAATTTAAAAAATTTTAACACCTTTTTGATTTTATGTCATCCTAAAAAAAATTAATTATCCTAGCAATTAACCTTATACCGAATATAGGCCATGCGAAGTTAGATCATTTATATTCTTTAAACAAACATAGATATTTTAATGCACATTAGAAATCTTGTTCATTTGTTAAAGGACCTATTACAGTGTCTTTTTTTCATTTGGGACTTAGTTTGGGAGCTTTTCCTATGAAACCAAAAGCAAAATATTTATTCTAAAAATATCTATTTCATCTATATGACAGTGTCCATGAAAAAGCTAACAAATCATTAATTGTGAAAGCTCATTAAAATAGATCAAACCAAAATAAATTGGTACAAGAAGAGCCTATGCCAGTAAGAACATATGACAGTAAATAGCTTTTGCTACAATACACCTGCTGGACTGCCACAAGTGTCTTGCTGACGTAACATTCCTCACGTGGCAGTTGTTCGCAAAAAGGCACCGAATGAATGCAGACAAAATGAATAAAACGTAGTGCAGTGGTCAGGTTGTGTTTGGTACTGAGAGGTCAGAGGGGGTGAGAAGGTTTAGGATGCCTTCAGACTATCTTTGAGCTTCTTTAATGGGGAAGCAATTAGACTATCAGCCTCTAGAAATCTGGAGCTAGCAAAGGCCCTGTGTGACTCCGTACTCAAGACCAACAAAACGCTTAAAGCTTTAGTTGCATCTTCCTTTCGTTAATTGACCACATTGGAATGACCATATTGTCCTTTCCTGAAGACCAGTTTTCAGATTTAAAATCATTAGTCTCTTTTACATATGTAAAGCTACTTAAGAGATAAAATCTGAATGAGTAGAAAGGTAAATTTGCATAATGATGCAGAACTGCCACTTGATTTAAAGGTGTCATCATTAACAAGGCTTTTTAAAGTGAAAGAAAGTGCAAAGAAAGGTGATTTTATCTGCAAAGAAATGATCAAAATATGCCTTGTGTTTAGGTGGAAATGAAGTTTATAGTTCAGCTTATTAAAATCATAGTTTTAACATGTAATTAATTTTTTAATCTCCCAGAAAGATTTTTCTTTTGGTTTTCAAATATATTTCTGCTTAATTTTTGTGATTTTTTTTTTTTTTTATTTTTTTTTTTTATCAAACTAAAACTTTCATGCTGGAATAGAGTATAATTTCAACCCTTTATCTATGAATGTGTTACTACAAGAAAACTAAGCATAAACCATGTCTAAGGTAAGTTAGCTTCTTAAGGGCAATGATTTCATTCTTGAAAACAAAGTAGTATAGATTTCAAGTTTGAAGGTCATCATAGCTAAATGGAAATTAGACAAAAGGCAGACCTTCTGCCATCTATACGTGAGGGTGGAAAAGGGTATTTCTGCATCTGCCTTGTTGGCTAGAGGAAAAGTTCTTTCACTACTGGATGATTTATGGACTTCCTGAACTTCCTTTGTTTTTTTACAATTTTCATCTCTTCTTTTTCTTCCAATTCGTGCACGATTACAGTAAACCAGGATGGCTTTGGTTATTATCAGTTTTGTACAGTTTGTTGTATGAATGAAGAAAATACAAGCAAGGAAATTCATTTTGGTCATACCTATGAATAAGATAAGAAACTTTTTCTGTTAATTTCCACTCAATTTCCAGAATTATTTAGACTAATTTTGTGATGATTGCCAATTTTTCATTGCCCCCTTTAATCCTTCCTGTTTAAAGCTGATCAGTACGGTATACCAGCTATTTGTTACATTACCTTCCTGTGGTCTTACATCATTTTCTGTTTTATTGTGAAAGAAATTACGATTTTAAAACCTGGAGAACAATGTGATTATTTAGGGGAACGAAAGTACTCACAAGTCTAGTAACGCGAACTGGAATTTTTAAGAGAGCCTGAAGCAATAGTGATAATTATCACCTTGGGTTTCTTCTGAAAAACTTGGCATAAGTAATTTAAGCTAGTCATGTTCAATAATCTTGTTGGAATTTTTCTTCCATTCACTATTAACAATGGAGGAATTAGAAGGCACTATTACTTTATCTTATAAATGGAGAGTGGCATTACCAAAAGCTTGTCCCATCAGATATAAACTCAGACTGTTACTATAATTAGGAAGTTCAGATGAGAGTGTTTTTATGATCACAGTCGTTTGGCAAGAAAACCAGAGGCTTAACTAGGCCTGCTGGAACTATTTTCTTGTAATCATTACATGTGCAACTGTTTCTGACTTTGCTCACTAACTTCGTGCATTCAATTATTGAGGCTGTCTTTTGGTTTTCTAAGTTTATTCTGCGGAGTGTGTATTGTTTATTTTAGCAATGGAGAAATTCACTGACTTGATGTACGTTCTGAGTGGTGACCAAAAAAAAAAATCACAAATCATAGAAAACGGTGCTCAAAGGGATCTGAAGAGATCATGTCAGGCTGAACCAAAGGAGATTTAACTCTGAAAACTATTCTGGCAGGTATTTTTCTTGACTGCTTTTAAAGTACGTCGATGGAGATTCTCCAACTAACATATTCCAGTCCTTCCCTATCTTCATCACTAGAAACACTTTCCTTATTTCTATCTGACTCTTCCTTGCACCAATTTGAGATCACTTGGCGTCCTGTTCCCAGTGAACAAAGCTGCACAGATCTATTGGACTTTGCTATGTTGTTTTTTCTTTAATGTATTTGTATATCATCATCTCCACCCTGACGTGACTTCTGTGGAAAAGACATTACCAACTCAGTCAGTCATTCCCCACAGATCATGTAGAAGCCTCACCCCTTGTGAATATGGATCAGGATTTAGGGGAAACATTTATGGCTGAGAACTTCTGCTGTTTTACAGGCTCTTTAACTGTCTTTCAGAATTCCCTTTTGTTTGTTCCTGGTGACCCAACCTACCAGCTGATGATATTTAAACACTTCCTACGTAATGATTGAGACTTCTGACTGGAGACCATGTAGTAGAGTTTCTAGCATTCGTGTACTGTAAGTCACAGTGTAACCCCTAGAAACAGATCATCACATTGCAGATTGAGCACTGCAACCAGATCAACTATAAAATTGCATTTGCTCCAAGGATTAAGCACTTTCTCCTTCCTTACTGCTTCTGTTGTTTTCTATTCCTATATGCTAAGTCTCTGGTCAGTTTGACTGTATAAATTATTTTTTTTGAAGTAAAGTTTGTAAAACTAAATGGTTTTGAAACACCATGATTTGGGGGGTTCACAATACTTCAGAATTACTGCAGTTCTAAATTTCAGAAAATATGAATAAAGGCATTTCCACATAAAAGTTAGGGCTTGCTCTTAAACAAATTTGATATGTTAGTAATTTAAGTATTTGAGAATTTTTAAATGTTTCACAAGTAAGCAGTGGAAATTCTGGAGAACTGCACTTGAATTTTAAATTTTTCTGCATATATAATGGAATTTGCTTCAAATGCCATGGACTGGTGTTGTAAGGAAAGGAAATGAAACAATCTAATGTATCTATAAAAATTAATTTTTACCCAAATTATGAGAATACTTATGAAAAGGAATATGTCATCTTTAGAGACATTAATACAATTCATTCAGATAATTGTCTTTGTAAAGGGAAAACATATTTTTCTTGTCTGTTTTGACCCTTTACTCCCTCGCTATCTCAACCCCGACTAGATTGGTATGATAGTCCACCTAGGTGATTCTGTTGAAGAAAAAGATACTTGTGATATTGACAGACATGAAGAATGACATTTCATGAAGTCAATTGATACATTTTCACTTCTAGTTTTAAAAATGATTTTAATAGTGTAGTTCAAGTTGTTTCCTTGGATTCATAAAGTATTATAAGATTTAAAAAGAAAGTAACTTAAGTGTAAATTACATACTCTCATTTATTTGTGAGACTATTGAGTTCAAGCATGTATTACATCACAGTTGTTTCACTTGGAATTTCTCCAGCGGATGAGAGTCCTGGACACTTCTCCGCTTGTGTCCATTTTAGGAAGATTTGACCGTAAAGTATTGTCCTGTTAATTGGCACAGTTAGAGAGCAGACCTTGTATCCTAAACTCAAGACTGCTGCGCATCTTACTACGGAAGCTGAGTTTTAGTTTCTGGGACGGTGATGCTTTAGAGGCAGTGGGCAAATTGTATGCTCAGGAAAGACTCTTCTACCTGCTCTTCCAGCTGCAAGTAAGGTGCAACAGCTGCCAGAAAATGATTGAAAAACTTTTTGAGAAAGTCAGCTAAACATGGCATTTGGGTTTGCTTCTATGATGGAAGATCAAGGGATACAGTGTAAAGTTACTCATCTGTGTTTGTATGAGTGGTAGGCAAAACAAACTTCCTTTTTCATCCTGCAAATCAAGCTGAGAAAGTGATGGATAAAAGCAGATCTGAGGTTGAGGTAGGATAGAAGGAGTAACAGTATTAATCAACTAACCAAAAGGATCGAGTATGAGAACTATTATCACTTTAGTGCCAGAATTTGCCAACACTTATTTGTCAAGAGCTGTATTATATCAGATAATTTAGAAGGCTTATGGCAAATGTTATACTTTTTTTTTCTCCTAACAGAAATAAAATTAAATTTAGTATCATGTCTGAAGTGATTCAGCAATTGAAATGACACTGAAGGCTGTAGTGTTAAAACTAAATCTCATTTCTTCAGTATGACATTTCTCTGCTGTCACGGCTGCCTTTTCTTTTAACAATATCAGCTACTATTTATACACTTAGAATTTCTGGCCAGATTACTGTGGAAGGTTGTGGTACCCAGATGTAAAAAATAGTATAATAATGTTCTATTCTTTTTGGAACGAGTTTGTTACACAGAATGTCAGATGAGTCATTTTGTTCATGTCAGATATCTGAAAATAATGGAAAGATGCCAAAGTAAAAGCCCAGTAATCCATGCACTGGTGTAATGGAGCAAATGAAATGCAAAGCTCTTGTACAGGTCCAATTTCAGCACCAAATGCTTACCTGTCAGTCAGCAAAATTGTCCCTGAATAAAAATGAGCCTATCTGAGAGGGAAAGGATTTTAATATACATCAAATTCTTTGAATCTCTTGTGAGGTAGAAGATGTTCTGAGGAGGAAATGCTGAAAGGGAAATCTTAGTTTGAGCTAGTTCAAATCACAGGTATTGCTGACTGTGAAAGGTTTGAGTTGATCCTTATTGTTTGTCATCTCTAGTTCCTGGGACAAATAGGTGATTTCCCTTAGGCTATGGCAAATCTGGCCAGTCACTGATTTTTAGACAGGTAACTTGCAGTCTTTTGGAGACATCTGTGTTTTGGCTGTGACAGACCTGATTAAAACTTTAATTCATGAAATGCCAGCAACAGAGATAACTTTCCAGATGTTATAGTTATGATTTGCTCTGACTCAAATGTTTTTGAAGAGCTATGCGGCTGAGAGTGCTTCTACCTTTAAAGTGACCATTGGGAGAACATGTTTTGCTACTGAGATGTCTTCTTGCAGGCTTAAACATAAAATATTAAACGTAGTATTTATCTTACGTAGCTTCAGAGTTGAGGCTGCCGTGGCTCTACATGCTCTTGTTTTATGAAGTCCCAATTTTCTTCACCTTTCAGTATAGTTTCCCAGTAGTGTTTCTCTGTGCTGAGGGTAAGAGAGGCTAACTGGAGTCAGTATAGTCATCGGCAGGCAGACAGGATTAGTTCTCTTAGGAGCTCCTGTATTAAGAATGAATCAGGACTTCAGGAATGAAAAAAATTATATGTGCGGTATCAAAAGTGATAATAAATAAAGCGAGCAAAGCTGTGTATACTTTTGGGTTACGACTAGTTGAAGTGCAGATTAAGAGCTCTGAACCAATGCATGTGAAACAAAGAGCACAATGCTGAATTCATTGTAATCCTCTGCTTTAAGTGGGTGTCCCTTCTACTTCTGGGTCTAGAAATAATCATACTTGTATCAATCTATATTGTATGACTTTTGTAAGCGGTGAAAATAGTATTTTTCACTAAATTGTCACTTATTATTGTTCATTTGTGGCCACTAACATAGAAAAATGTTGCAGCTACAATGTCAGAAGAATAGGGACAATTTGATGTTTTCTTTTGATGCTGTTTGTTGATATCTAGACCACTGCAGCTTGATTGCCTAACATTAAACCTATAATAACAGTGCAATCATAGCAGTATCATCATGAATGTCGTTACAATAGAAACAACATTTACACGGCTTCAGAATGGTAATTATCAAACTTTTTGTCATGAAGCGCTTATTTGCTAGCATTGATCTGCCCCGGTCAGTTGTTAGCTCTTCTCATCTGAGGTGTATTGATTGTATAATCAGTAGATAGAGGCTGCGGGCAGATGAAATTCAGTGTTGTTGGGCAAATTATTGTCTGCTTGCCTGTTGACCTGGACCCCGCTGGTTGTACCTTAGACAGTGGTGGGATTATTACTCATTTCAGTGACCCTACTCTGACAGAGAACTCCATATTATTATAAAAGATAAATGGCATCCTTCTTTGCTGTGGATATCGTTGAACGCAGGTGTCAGTGTGTAGTGAAACTGAAAAGCTTGTGCAGCAATGTTTCTTGACTTGCCTTTAGTTTTGTCCCTTTTGAAATACATGTAAAAATATTGTAGATTTGCAACGCGTTTCATGCCATGTACATTTGTATGTACATTACATGCCACACCATACATTTGTGGGCATATGCTACATACTTGTCAGTCTGTGAGATACAGAATTCAAACACGACTTTTGGATATTGCCGTCTGATAACAAGGAGGACCAAACTAATCGCTACTTCTAGACCTCAGGCACATAGCCCACTCCTGTGCTGAATAATTTTGCACTCTCCTCTCTCGTTTGTTCTGTTTTCTCAACTTCTAGCATCACCGTGAAGAAACTAAGTAATAATGTCACTGTGTGAGAGAGACAAGTTACTAGTCAGCGGAACTTTATGAGGTATCAGTTTAGTAAAAGTAAACCTCCTGTGTGGTGTTCGTATTAGGACTTTTATAGCAGTAGAGGTTGTTAGTGTACACAGCATTTAAGAAGGAGATTTGCATTATGGTTATTAGAGGGAAAGCCCTCCTGACTCAAATGACAAGAGGTAACATAGAAACCATGAATACTTTTATATCCCTCAGTAAAGCCAGCTGGGTTTGGCTAATGTACACTACTCTGTGGTGGTGACTGTACCATTGTATTGTAAAGGTCAGTCATTACCTGTGCATTGTGTTTAAGCCACCTGCTCACAGCAAGTAATTGTATTTGGATGACCAGCAGTTTTATAATATTAATTGCCCTGAATCCTGCTGAAGCCATGATAAGAATACCGAGCACTTACGTAGCAATTTACAACTTCAAAGTGCTGTAAAAACATTAGCTAATTATTGTTATGCTGGAAAATCTATCGACATTTCTATATAGCTCGGAATATACGTTGTATGGCCTTAATTTAATTGCCAGAAACAATGGATCCACCTTTAAAAAAATGAAAGCATAGAAGTGCACAATGATGGTACTACTGTAATCTCTACAATAATTACCCATGAAAGGGAGCCTTTGCAACGGAGCATAATATTTAAAGTAGATGAAATGTTTTAGAAACCAAAATGTAAGAAAAGAAGCCAATGTGTATCTCTTGTGACTTGCTCTGCAGATTTACATCACGTACAGGTGTATTGTGGACAGAGAAATTAAATTATATGCCAGATGATAAATACAGCAAAATGTAGAAGGAAGAAAAGTAAAGAGAAAATCTGTATTTCAGAAACTACTTTAAAATAAACTAAGGTATGGAGTGAAGAAAGTAGATATGGTTGTGATGCACACATAGAGATTTATATATATTTATTGAAAATGCCATCTAAAAACCATATAGTTCTTTCAAGAAAACAAAAACACGCATTATTTGCAAGAATAATAATAGTAGCCAGAGGCTTATTAGGAAAAACTAAGTTTATTTTTCAAGATATGGCTGTTATTAAACATTATACAAGAAAAGGGCAATTCTTAGCTGGAAGCTTAGTGGGCTAATTAGTGAGGAGAGTAGCAGTCTTATTAATCGGTTAATTTTCTTCTACCCCATTCTGGTCACCTTCTCCCCAAAAAGAGCATTTTGTAAGTAGAAAGAGTCTGTTAAAGGCATTATTATAAGACCACGTGGCTATCTCAAGAGCTTGCTGAGCTGCATTTTGTTGGAGATTGGTAGTACATTTTGGGAAATAACTCTTTTTATCTTATATTCTTACATCTCCTTATATCTTGTTTCTTTTGGAGTTTGTTGGGTTTCTGCCGATATTGGAAACAAGCTGCTGGTCTTGGTGGACTGTTGGTCTGACCCGGAGTGACCTGTGGGTGAGAAAGAACTAGAGGCCGACATGGTGAAAGTATGCAAAATAGTTAATCATGAAGTATACCGTGGTAGCTCCTTGGCTATTTTTTTTTCCCATTGTTTTCTTTCAAATGAAATGAAATTTTGCCTGATTGTATATAAAGGTGAAACACAAACCATGCGTGTCTTTAGAGCTTCCTTCTGTTTCAGTCTCATAATGCCATGAGTTTAGCAAGAATTAAAAAACTGGTATGGTATGTAAGACCTCTGTAGTTATAAGAAGATACAAACAGGTACTTGTTATACATGTGAGACAAAACATGTAAGTCTAGCACAGTGTTACTCATATACAGACTTGGTTTATAAGCATGAGCTCTTTCAAAACAAAGGAGTAAATGAGGGCAATCATATACTTACGCTGGTACATGAACTGTTTACTTCAAATAGCTGACTCCGAGTGACATAGTTTTCTTGTTCACGGTGAGTTTTCTTATGGACTTGTTTGGAGTTTGTCAGTTTTGGTTTGTTTGTTTGTTGGCATTTTCTTTTTTCTTTCCTGTAAGCATCCGTTTTTCATTTTCCCTGGGATATTTGGATGCTTTTGCTGGATGGACCAGTCTGATTTTGATGTACTTTAACGCTTACATATTCATCACTCATTTTACTTCTAGTATGAGACAAGATAACAGTTTCATCTAATTGGAGAGAGTGCATTAGTACTTGCAAAGATAATTGGCATTTGTGAGGAAAAAAAGCTTCATAAAGTATTTCTAAATTGCAGCTGAAATGTGAGCTGCAAAGTCTTGAGTATCGCCTGCTCTTTCTCCGTTCCTTATACAAGGACCCAAACGCAAATCCTTTGTAATAGAAGAATATAAGTAGTTTAGTGACTGCTTTTCCTACTTCACACAAGGAAACATGTTTTACTGAGATTTTGTTGACACAGCAGCAAAAAGATAACAACGGCAACAGTTCATCTGACCTGTAAATGTCGTGTGACCTGCGATACTACTCTAAAACATTTTAAATGTAGCTGATGCCTTTCTTTATGATACCCTGTTAGTAAAGATTTTACTATTATGTGAGTTATTTTTATGAATACCAACTTAAAGGTTTGCTAAGGGTGTCATTAGCAAGTTGAAACATTTCAGCTTTCACTTATCAATATATTATGCCACCTGAAAGCCGAAAGATCTTTTCCCGTTATTCTCATAACTGCTTAGTCATTGCTATGATTCCAGAGGGGACACCACTGTGAGAGCTCTTAATCGTATGTTGTGGTGATGAGCTGCACACTAGAACAGGTCAGACCTCTTGCAGTGGCTGGCAGGACCTGGTCAAGGCTCCATGTTAGGCTAAATTGACTGGCTTATTTGGACCCACAGACTGTTTTACATCAAGTCTTTGCAGGAATGGAAGAGAGTCCTAGACATCGCATCTAAGCAGCAGCTATTATATTCTTGATAGAGTAGATAAAAGCTGCTTAAATGAAGCTGGGAAAACAAGGTGCTGGGCTTGTTTGATTTTCAGTGGATTTATTTCAATCCACAGAAAAGGAGAACGAAGTGTGACAAGGTAAGGAAGCGTCAGAGGCATGAGAAGAACTTGGAATGTTCTGCAAGTCTGTAAAACTCAGCTTTGGGGAAAATGAGGATTTTTTCAATGGACGGAGCTGACTTGATTGTCTGGAATAATCTGCTTTTAGACTTGAAGTTACAAATAAGGAAGAGCTTCAGACAGTGAAATGAGTAAAGTGCCTGGTGGAGGCTTGTGCAGTCTCCACGACTGATTTTAAGTACTGAAGGAACGCACAAGTTCATCTAAATGGTGTACGACAATGGGTATAATATCTTAGGAGAACAGATGGGAGAATGTTGTCACAGTAATAAGCTGGACAATGTAATTAGTTAAAAGACTAATCTAAGAGGTGAATTGCAGTGATGAAAATGAGCTAATGTAGGCTAGTGCTTTACAAGAACCTTCAATAGATACTCTTGCATTTTTCGTGCGTGATGATGCAAATCCTCCTCCTGAAAATTCTACATTTTACAGAAATAAAGAGGCAGAGTATGTACTTACAGAAGTCTGGTTTAGCCAAATAAATTTTGGTAAAATAGTAAAAGAATTTGCATTCGGGTAGCACTGTCAATCTACTATGTAATGACCTCCCACGTCATTTCTGAGTACGGGTATGACTGGGGAGCTCGATGCTGCAGGGAGTTTTGGCGTTATGGTAAATCTTGTCTTCCCTCTTATCAGAATCCCTACTATTTGTTCTCTATCTGTGGTAGTTAACAGACTTTATCACGCTGTCACTGGGTCAGCAAGGACTGAGACTTGTTTACTCTAAGTCTATCATAGAAGAACTGATCATGGAAAATAATCTTACTCCTTCAGTTCAGATTAAATGGGGAGATAAAAGTAATTTGAATCCTAGATCACTGGCTTAAAAATGCGTACTTGGGTAAAGAGCTATTTAATGAAGTCAGTTGTTATTTGAGAATAGAGGAGTTGTAGAATTTTTCTCGGTTGAACTTGCAAAACCTATTTGGAATGTGTAGCACCAATCAAGATGCAAAGAGGCGGAGTTTGATGCATACAATGAATATGAGTGGGGACTCATGGTGCTGAATGACTGGTTGATAAAATCGTAGATTAATTCAAGTATCTGTAAACACAAAGGAACATCCATGGATAATAGAGCCCCGCGTGTGTATACGTATTTGTAGACTCTAAAATAATTTGGAATAGGATGCAATGCTAGGAATTAAATTATGATTGCTATTGCAATTTTGACCTGCTATAGGAGTGAATATCAGTGTGTACTCGTTCTGGTTTTATGCTGTTTCATTGATATCTAGTATAGGCTCCTATCACAGACTAGGTTGTCTAGATGAGTCTTTGGTCCGACCCAGTCCAGATGTTCTTTTGTATATTATATACACTATATACTATTTATAACAGTGATCTGGAATGACTTGGAAGGTTTCATTCTGTCCTGTAAATCTGTATCTTATATAACAATTACATAATTTTTTGTTTGGTTGGTTTTTTCTTCCTAGAAACATGTTCCTTTGATATCAGATGGAAGTTTTATTATCTCTCAATTTCATTGCACATCCTTTTGTTCTTGTATTACTAGAAATAATGAATAGAAACATATTATAGACATTATCTATATTGTTCATTATATTGTGCACTTTTATCAACTCCCCCCCTGTGTGTCTCATCTCTCAACTACACGCTCTGTCTTTTTGCTCTCTCTTCATGAGAGGTTTTTGTGTTTCTGATATTTCTTATTGTCACATCTTAACCTCTTCTAATTATTTTAATTAAATGTTTACGTATACAAACTTCACAAGAGGAAACTTTGAAAATGTTGCTAGGATAGTTAACCTTGATCAAAGATGGAAGAAGCTAGAAGAACAAATACAGAATTTTAAAATACGATAAACTGTGAGGCACCCTTGAAAATTATACTGCCTTAAGACTACATGACTCAGAGGCAATTATTTATGATACTGAAATCAAAGCAGATCAAAAAAATCTTATCCAGAGCACTGTGTGAATTATTACATCAATATATATATACAAGAAAAAGATAATTTAGTTCTACACTGAATTGCTCTCAATAGAAAGACGTCTGCAGAGGTGGAATTAGGAAGCATGTACAAATAAGAACCCTGACCTGCACATACCAAACTGGGCATTTTCTTAAAGCAGGGTATGAGGAAACACTTGGTTTGCTGTTGTGGGTGTTTTTTAAATAATAGGACTATAGCCACATGAAGTCACATCAAAGAAATTCAGACTCTGAAGTGTTTCCTTCAGCATGTCTGTGTCTTGGCTGCAACTAAACACAACAATTTTGAAAGTACTGTGTTAATTTTTAACAATGTTTTTCAGTCAATCAAATAAGGCCAAATTCTGTTTCTGGTTGCTGCTAAGACAGTTCCTGTGTAAGGAATTGTTTACTGTGGAGATACTCCACCTCTGCATTAACGTAACTAATTGCACAAGTTGGCCTCATAGACAATAGCTTGTTTGGAAAACAAAGCATGTTGTAATCTACAAAATAACTCCTGATATTTGCTCATGTAAGCTGCATGGCAGCTTCATTTAAATGAATCTAAATGTGCTGGTCTGTACAACAGTCTTTCCAGTGAGATGGGGAAGCTCTGATGTCTGTCTTTGGCTCTGTCCTGCACTGCTGTCCTCTCAGAACATCAAGAAGAACTTTGGATGACTGCATGGTAGCATTCCTCTGCTCTCAGCAAACCTCTGAAATCCACTGACTAGCCCAGGATTTGTTCCAGGTGTGGAGTTTTATGTTGCAGAGGTGACAGGTTGCAGAGTAATCTAGGTGGTGCAATAAAAAAAAAAAGTCTTTCAGTGTTTTTATATTTGCTCTTCTTCTGAGAATTTAACTGTTTAAAAGATGAGAAATAACGTAATTCCATCTACCTGTTAGATATAATCTCAGCATTTCAAGTTTACATATTAGAGTCCTGGTTTTATTTACTTACACATATATTATGTTTTTTACTGTAGAGCTTCTCTCTCATTCAGTGTACATGCTCACAGAGATCCGTGAATGAGCAGCTCTTGATGTTTTCTGTTATTGTTATTGGCCGATATGTGACCCACATGTGGTGTTCACATTCAATCATTACATTGAATTCAAAACTATTAATTTCTCCATGGGCTTTCTTTCCATTGTAGCTATCATTAGCATCTGAATGCCTCACAAACCGTAATTAATTAATTTCCACAAAGCCCCTGTGAGGTGAGATGACATTATTAGGAGAGGAATAAGCCACAGAGAAAAGTGCCAGCCTATATTTTGAATGCCCAAGTTGACATGTGTAAGGTGTGGGTTTTTTAAGCTACTTAGCATTCCACAGCACTTTATTTGTCCTTTGTCTAGCTTCCTCTTATTTAGCTACGGGCGCCAAACTTTGCAACTTTGCAAATCAGGCCACAGATAGGTACTTTGTGAATAACAGTTATTTGTTGTGAAGCAGAACGTTAATATAATTTACCAGTATCACATGACACAGGCACTGATACCATCCCGTGTTCAAGAAGGTACCTTAACCTTCCATTTTCTTGTTACGCTTTTCTTCTTCAGTAACTACACACTGTCAAACTTCTTCAGCAAGAGATCCTGTGGACATTAGTGATCCTCTGCACAGACTCTTGATGAGTCCCCAGGGTATAAATAAGTTCTCCAGCGTTAAACTCTTTTACATTAAAACCAGTGTTAAAATCCCCCAGAGTTGTGGTGTGTTAGAAGCCTAACACACTTCTGGCTTTCCAACATGGAAAAGAAAACACTGATTAATTAACAGTATGAAAATGGCCTGTGCTTAGCTGATAAATATCAACAGTTTACTAAAGACAGAAGCTAGGCTGGCCAATTCTTGCTGCTAGAAATAGGTGTGTGAGATGGAAAACCTCAGTGCCACAGGAACAGTTGCACAGATCTTTTCTTTCTTTCCCATATCAGTCTTCAGATGCCTCTTGCTCCTTCTCAGGTAATAAAAGCGTTGGTCATTCAGAAGAAAAGCGATTTTTCGTGTAGGATGCTGGCAGTTTTGGGTAATTAGACAAAGGTGAAGAGATTCTCTGGTGTTTTCTGTTGAAAGCCTAGCAGAACAAGTCCAGCTGACTGCGCCCATGTAACTAGCAGGAGTTATCGAACTGAGCTTCCTGTGCGGTACTTGTTAGAGTTGGACGTATGTGTATCATGTTTGTCTTAATTATCTCCAGTAGAGCTTGTAGCAGTGAGATGTGAACGTACCTCAAATTCTTTTTTTACAAGAGACCACAACTGAAGTGATCAAGAGATTGTGTTGGTTGTCACTTGCCTTTATCTATGCCTTTGGTGTTTGGGTTGGATTTACTGGGATTTTACTACTCAAAAAAACCCTAAACTTGGTCTATGTAGTTGACATTTATTTGAGTCACTGTTGTATGGCCATCCTCTACCCACACTCCAGGCATTTTACTTACTAGAGTGCATTCAGTGCTTCTGGACAGGCAAACCTGACAGCTCAGAGTCTGTAGCCTTATTGTCACAAAAAAAGTGTCCTAACTGACCGCAAAGCACCGCGCGGTGTGGTACTTACCTGTTGGGACCCTTCAGGAGGAAAAAAAGAGAGAAACCTTGCAAAACTGCAGAAGCACTTTCCTCTTCACAGATATTCATTACAGACAGTCATTACTGAGTCTCTCGGAGGTTCTCAGTAGGGGATTTATTTTTGGTCATTCTTTGGTGTCTGATAGTGTAAGTAAATTCAGACTACTTTTCATATAATGAAGTATCTTTAACCTAACATGTAAATTTTTCTTTTATATTCCACTAGTCTCAGCATCTGCAGACTGCTATTTTACTTTCTTAAGAAGTAATAACTAATGACAGCGCAAACCTCATCCAAATCTTTTCCACAATTGCTGTCTTTGTTTTTTTTTTAAACAATTCAGAGTATTGAAGAACACATATTTATTTAATTTTATTGGAAGATACAGATCCGTACCTCCTAGCTGCTTGGTCATGAAGGACACTAGGTTAAACAAAGCATGGCAAGCAAGAGATATACTGCTTACCTCATGTGTCTTGAATTTACTGCTTTGAGGAGCTCTGTGATTTTCTGGGACATTAATAACCCATTCCAAAAAGGCACTGATGGTTCAGTCGGTCAGATTTATTTACATGTAATTTCTCCTTTCAGTGATTTATTAACAAGTACTACATCTTCAATTACATGCTTTATTTACCGATATCCTCATCCTGTTTATTGTAAAACATCTAGGTAGGATATCTCAACTAGTACTTGATCATTAAGAATAAACCTAACAGAAAAGCAGCTGTTTCCAGGTGACCTAATCTGAAAGTTCTTTTCCGTTTGGAAAACAACAGAAATACCGACTTTTAATTGCAGCAGACCCTATAGAACAAACAAAATGAGTATTTATCAAAATGTTCAGTTATCAAATGTTTCTGAATGAGTAAAATTTGCCTTAAGGTGCTTGCAGTAATTCTGCCTTACAAGTGCAGAATATATGCACTATTTAAAATGAACGTTTCCATAAAGGTGCACTCATTTGTCTTTACCCAGTGCAGTTCAATTTGGACATAGTTTTTCATTTTGGAGCTTTTGAAAGCACTCATTGGTCATGGCCTCTGATAAAGTGGATCTACAGTTCAAGAAAATTTCTCAACCAGAGGTGATGATGTTTATTCTTCAAATTTTAAATTGCATTTCCTGGCAACCTGAATATTTGTGTTCTGGCATAAGCAAATAGGCAGAAACAAATTAGATTACTGGATTGTCTGTCACTAAAGCGGAGCTGTATGCTATTAGCAGGCAGAAAATTTTTTTAAAAAGACAAAGCATACAAAGAAGACCGAAGTAAAAGTTACATGTGGGTGGTGGAAGGCCTTTCTGGATGAGGCCTTTCTGATTCTAAGAAAAGCAATGACTCAAATTTTAACAAAAGCACTGTACTATAGCTAAACTGTTTCTTTTAATCTTATTTTAGCTTTCTGGCATGTAATATTTATATATAGTTGTAGCAGTTAAACTCATTTTAATGGATGAATCTTTATTTAAAAGTAAAAAAAGATGTTCTGTGCTGCAAGCAGCAGGTGTGTTTTTAATCTTTAATAGGTCACCTTCCTCAGTGCAAGCAGGCAAGCTGTTATTGATCAAAGAGGTTTTGTTGGGTAGCTCTCAGATTATTGAGTGACAAACTTTATTGAATTTGACTTAACAGAAGTCAGAAGACAGCTGAAGCATAAGAGCTTGCACTACCATCAGAGTCATTTTACGACAGCCAGGGAGCAAAGCTCAGAGATGGATACTGAGCTCTTTGCTGGCCCTTGGAGATTAACTGAACAGCCTTCCTACCAATTCCCAAGCCTGTCAGCAGAACCAATTAGATTTTCAACCAGTAGACAAGAAGGGTGGCACTTGGGGACCTTTTTGCTTTAGGTCGAAGGCTTTTCAGACTGCGATGAGATGACATTGATGATGACACGTTGAGCATTGGTTGGTTTTAAGACAAGTTAAATTAGCAGTCTTGAAATGATTCCAACTGTCTCCTGACTTCTCACTGTTGCCATATTCAGTGGATCCTGTCAGGAGCAGGTTGATGACTTAATAGTCTTTCTTGAGTGGATTTGAGCACTTTGGCTGTGTGTTTATGTGTAGTTGTCATGCTTAAAATATTCATATAAAGGTTTGAAATATTTATTTGAAGGAGCCTTCTGCAGAGTTCAGCAGTACGGCTCTCAGTGATTCTGCCTACTTNAAGGTAGGATTTTAAAAAAAAATCAGAGATTTACTCTTCTAACCCCATGGGTAACTTTGTTTTTCTTCCTTTTTGTTTTTTTTTTTTTTTTTTTTTGCTGCTCTAAGCAGTTGTTGCTAAAAATGTCTTTAACTATGTTTGATCTGTATGAAGTGACATTGTTTCTTGTGGCTATTGATAACATAAAGCACTTAGGAAGTTTAAGAATTTATTCAGCATTTGATTTCCAAAGCTCGAGATGGCAAGTTCCAATCCTACCTGTACAAACATTACAATGGGTTTGAGACCATTTCAGATTAGGAAAGGTGTATTCAGCTTGTACAGTCTTGTAAACTACGTTTTGTAATTTTTGATTGTAATCCAAATGGGTCATGATAGATGTGTAAAAAGGGGAAAAGGAGAAAGTGGTAGGAATTAAGATGAAGTCTGCTGTAATTAAATTGCCCTGGGCTATCGAAGCAAGTGAGTAGGATATCATGATGAGGCTGTTCTTTGAAAATTATATGATACTTTAAAGACATTTTACTGTAGAGGATTGGCTACTAGTCTGTTGTAAAAGGAACTAAACAAATAAAAGTGAAGTGAGCTAGATGACTTTAAATTTGCACCTTAATGTGAAATAAATCCTAACTGTTACTGGAAATAAATGGAAGCTGTCAACATGTAGATGGTTAAAATTAGCATACCTGTAACTTTTAATATTGGTTACTATTAAATACTCAGCATTTAAAGGTTATGACTAGAATTTTTCCTTCTGAATACTCCTACATCTAAATCTGTGTTTATTCACCAGATTAGGTACTTAACCAGTGTTTAGAACTTTGTGTCAAGGATTCATTTTGAAAATGTTGGTGCTATTTCTTTGAGTTTTGAATTCTCAACTACTGTTTTCTCTCAGTAAGAATTATTCATCTCTTTTAGGGATGGTTATTTAAAAATAAACAAACAAGCAATCACCTGCAGTTTTAGACATTATTCTAAGAACTACGAGCAGGATAACACACAGGAAATTGACTGCCATTAAAAGTATATCAACTAATACTCCAAGAGATAATATTATTTTTGCCCAGGAAACATTTCTCTTTGTCACAACAGCAAAAACTGATCTACTCAGATCAGAAAAAGGAAAAAAAAAAAAAGGAGGAAAAAAAAAACCAAACCCCAGCCAGCAAAGACTTGAAACTATCTAACATGGTAAAATCAGGTTTTAAATGTTGCATGTTTCTGAGCAATATTATTTACAATTGGTATCATCCATTCTTCATCCTAAACCAGTATTTGAAATATTTTGTGCCATATTCTAATGAGCATTATCCCCAAAATTGATGCAGCCACAGTCAGAGGCAGGCGGTGCATGATGAGTACACTTCTGAAGATTCAGTGACTTGACAAATGGCCATGGGGCAAAGTATGTGCCTTAGTTTTCCTGATTTAAACCAGGTGTAAATAAGTTGTAAGTCTTTAAAATGAAGATCATTTATCTAATACACAGTAGGAGTTCTACGTGTTTAAGGTATTTCCCAGTTTAATGGATAAATAATGGATATTATTGAGAAAAATACAAATATTTACTGGAGATTTTGGCCACTAGAGAAAGAGCAAGGAGTAATCTATTGAACTGTTTTGGTTGCTTCCATAAAATACTCTAAAGATTTCTTTCTAGTGGCTGGATATAAATCCATGCATTCCTTCTCGGGCCATTTTAATAGAAGCCTAGTATTTTTAATAGAAGCACTGGTTCTGAGGAGAGGAGATGCTGCATTTTGGATCAATTCAGATATATATATATATGAGGCCAGAATATTGGTTATAAATAAGAAAACTGTACATATATGACATTTGACAAGCACCGTTGTCTTCAAATTATCAAGGGAAATGTGGGACCAGGGGATTGCACCGAGATACTTACTTCCTGAGATACTGTTGAAGAGGAGCTGTATCTTGATCACTTGATCAGAGCAGAGCAAGTTATCCAGCTTTATTTCCCAAATGCAGAAAATAATTATTTATTGAACTTTTCAACCTCTTCTGCATGATTTGTGATGGGTATGATTTATAGATCCTCTGTTGCTCCTAGTATGTCTTCAAATTCATTTAAATTATCTTTAAATTTTCCAGCAAATGATTTCTTTTTGCATCTATTTGCTTCTCACATAAACTTGATACATTTCCTAGCTCCAATATCTTCTTTAAATATTGGATTTTTTTAACCATTTCTGTTTATTTTATTTTTTTTAGATTTGGACAAATAGTTTTATGGGCATTAGAAACAAGAATTCTAAACAGCTTTCATTTTCTGTGAGCATTTTTGTGTTCAAATTCTTTTCTTACTCTGATTTAGCTTAGAATTATATTCATGTTGTGAAGCTGGTCTTTTAGAATCATGAAATCTCTGTTTGAGTTTGAGTTGTATGCCATCTTTTTTTGTAACAAATGTGTCCACTCTTTGATTTTTATTTCCTCAGTCAATCTCTCTCTTTCAAGATGAGGTTTAAAGTTGCACTTTGCTATGTTGACTCTCTTAATGGTTTTTCTTTTAAGACATTTTAAGATGGTTTTAGAAATTCTGTGAATTTTTAGAACTTGCGGTTTCATGTTGTTGACATATGTCACATGATGTCAATCCATAATGAGAAGATAGAGTTCTTTTTTTCCTCTTCACCTTAGCAATTGGAATTTATGGGGGTTAGTCTTCCTGTTCTCCAGCATGCCTTGCCTGTCTTTTGCACACAACCGTAAGGATACATTAGGACTTTGATCCGTACCACTTACTATCCGTAACTACTTAGTCAGGATCATGTACTTTCAACTTGGCAGTGATGTAGGCAATGCTGGGTTTTATTTCAAAGAAGAATCCATACTAAAAAAAGATTGATCGTAACATAATAGAACAGCAGTGTATTGGTACCTTGGAAATCATAGTTTTCTCACTGTGGATTCTGTGCTGTAAGCAGGTAATGGTAGTCCAGAGTAGGAACACAGCTGAGCACCTTAATTCAAAGCCACTGGTCTAGCAATATCACATTGAAACACTGGTTACAGTGGACTAGGATTTTGCCTCAGGACTATAAAACCTTGGTTCCAGCAGCAGATTTGTTCAGTTCTGGGGGCTATTGTCAAAGAGAGAACTGCAAGAGAAGGAAATGAGCATGTTATGATGAAAACGTAAGAAGTTCAGAGATCAACTGTACATTTAGACTAATAATTCTTTCATTTGTGGTGAGTGCTGAGGTTGAGTACCTTCTGCCCAGACATTCCTGTCTAAAATTTTCCTTAATTGTATGTATCGATTTGTGTATTGGAGGAAAAAAGTTAATTAATAGTAAATAAGTACATTTCTTAAACTGAATGATATAGTATCTTCTTCCATATTAATCTTTTAAAACTGAAGCTATGTGATGTGAAGGGACAAAGTAAAAACCGGTATCGTCCTTCTTTGCTTCACTCCAATTGCAAATATGACCTTTTAAATCTGCTTTAACACTTGTGACTAGTAACTAAAGCGTTGGACAGCCACTTGTGTTGCACTTGTTTTATCACTGTACTACAGTAGCAATCAAGATCAGAGAACTGACGCATTTATGGCCTGTGGCAAAAGCTAAGCAATTAGGAGAATGAGTATTGGATTACATCATCTTAAAGCAGATTTGTTGTGAGTGAGCTAAGTTAACTTTCATACCCTGGATATCGCAACCGTTTTAATCTTGTAGTAACATACTGTGTAAAAATTGATCATAACCTTGGATGGATTATTTTTGACATCCCGGAAAACGTTGTGAAAAGCCATTCTTATTTGATATGTGGAGGATAAATCTACTTCTGAAACAATATTCTTCTATTGTGCGCAATTTAATCGTGGTGGCCTCAGTAAATGGGCGTGGGAGTAAAATCCTCTGTATATTATTAAAATATCCATTACTTCGAAACAGAACAAGGAATTTGGCGCCACTTTTCAAATAGGCCCAAAAAGCCCACTCCTTAGCTTCAGGAACATTCAGCTTCGGTAGATAGAGGAAGGGGTTACATCATATGGAAAATTATCATTGTCCCTCATTATGTAGAAATTATGTTTTATTTTGAAAGTTAAAAACACCGGCTTGTGTTTTTTCTCCTCTACTTCTGTTAATTTGTGCTGCATAGCTGTATAAAATGCAGCATAAATAATTGTCGGAGAGAATTTTGTTGACAGGGTAGTTCTTTACCAGAATAAAGGTGACGCGTGTCATCGGGGTGCCCTTTCTGTCACCTCATATCCTCGTATCAGGGACATTACTAATTTGGCAGGCAAAACTTTTTCACATCTATCCTTCTTTGGGGCTGGATGATTGCCCTGAATTCCTGTCTGTGTGAGTTGGCATTAGCTTGGACTAACTACTAAGCTTATGTCAGTGTTATCTAAGCCTGACAATACACTGTTAAATCTTTGAGCGTAGAGAAATCACTTTTAAATCACTGTTTCACACGCACTTTTAATACGCATTTATAGAAGATTGCTTGGTTTCAGTTATGTTTATATAGCATTTCAGAAAAATGACAAAGATAAATTGAGAAGTTTGTATGTACACTTTTATTGTACGTAAACAAAATAACATACTATATGTATGTATTACACTATGCATGTTAGTTTGATTTAAATGCTGTTTATTTTAAAAATAAGGGTTATAAGCCAGAGCAGCTTATGGTAAGACCTAATGGGGGATGCTAAGACTGTGAGCTCGTAGTGGTGTGGCCTTCCCTTCAGTGCATTAAAAAAATTATTGATCTAAATGGACTTTTGGTTTCAGGCAACTAGTTTTCTCTGAAGTGTTCAATTAATATCTCAAAATTACCCACAAATAGATAAATCTAAGAGATTATTGAGAGACGTTTCATTCTATTTTCACAGTAACAGTAACTGTAAAGGAGCTCTCAATACTTACCACAAATGCTGAAAAATACCATCAAAATTGCCAAAAAGGGGAGATTTTTAACGTAAGAAACTCCTATTTTCCCCACTCTTCCCCTCAAAAAAGGGGTATGCACACACTTACATGTATTTGCTAGGAGACAAGTAGAACACTTGTTGGACTTGCTCTAGGCTTGTCTGAGACATTTTACCAGAAAATAGCATGGCTAAGCAAATCTTTATGCATACCAAAGATTTTTTTCACTAGGCTCATTAATGTCAGATAAAGGCTTCAGCTTAGCAGGCGTGAGCTTAAGTAACCCGTAGACCAAATTTACATCTCCCATTTCTGTATGCTTAAATCCAAAGGGTTGTGGAATACAAGAGTAAAATGATGAAGCGGCTATTGGAAAAAGGGCAAGGAATTAAACTCTGATCCCTACTTAAAACTGCTAAATTGTAGAAATGAAATTTGAGGCAACAATTGACAACCTGTTGACATAGTTTAAACGAGATTAAAAATGAAGATATAAAAAAGTATTAGAGGAGCTACAACATTCCATATTTGTAGGGAAGCAAGTATGGCAATGCGTAATTATCAACAGATGATTTGGGGTCATGGGAACTGCCATTTCTTCATGAGATGGATGGAAGGAAATGGTTGAAAATAGCTGTGGAGTGATGCAAGATGTGTTTTGTTTACATGAAGTCATCAAACATATGTGCGTGACGAGGTTTTTTTTCTGTTGGGGGCTTGGCATCAGCTGGAAAGAGTTATAATAGAGGAAGTGGGCAAGTGTTTTTACTGAAAGGAATAGTGAAAGAATAAGTGCTACAAGTTTGTCTGGCTGAGAATAAGTAAGATAACAAGGTAGTTTCAGGGTTTAAAGATTATAACTTAAAAATATCAGTGTGTGGTGATACTTGCAATGAATAGAGTCCTGCTGCCTGTGGGTAAGGAATATGAGTGCACGTCCAAGGTCTGTAGTAGGAGCAGCAAAACAGAAAAGAAAATCAGAGAAATGGACTGCACAACAGGAAGCAGCAGGAAGATCGGAAGACTGGGAATCGATCTAGTTCTGAAGAGCCAGGTTTGAACACATGGAGCAGACACTGGTTTTGTATAGACAGTGGTATGCGCTGCAAGATAAAACCATTGCACAGGGGCTCCTCGCTTCGTAACATTCCTCCTCATCAGTCTGCCAGTGTATTTGCTCTAAACCAGGGTGTTTTGTGAGCTTTCTGCCCACAGTAGTTTTTCTCCTATCCCCTCACTTTTATACCAAGGTGACTTTAGCAAAAGCTACCTCCTTCGGTATTGCTAGAGAAGGTTCCACTGCAGTCGCAACCGTTCACAGTTAACATGTAGACAGTCCTCTAAATGCATCTTTCACACAGAACAAAACACCATTCTTTATTTCACGCTGTATTTATTTTTCCCTTTTTAATGTCTTAAGTGAAGGTATTTTGTGGTCATGACTCACTGAAATAGAGTGATAAATTCTTGAATAAGGCGTTAAGTTTTCTTGACTTCCGTAGGTAGTAGTTGATCTTTCTAAGCAATCAAGTCACCTTTTAGAAAGTTTGATGAACTAATAAAACATCTGTGTAATAATAAAATATGTTGTCTGGTTACTGATGGCCTAAGCGACTCGCAAGCTATTAGCCACAAAAGCAAACAAGCTACATTTCTGGCAATGGCTGGTGCAGCTGTACTGAAATAGGCAGAAATGGCATTTCTTGTTACTGCCATACAAAAGCCTTATCGCTATTTGCAGGTTTTCTATCTTATCATATTATATTAATATCAATCGTATCAGTACAATACAGAGGTGTTAGCTTATCTACTCAGGCTTATATAAAAAGGTGTTACCATTAAAGTGTCATAAAGCTGTTCAAAACCACACATATTTCTGGACCATATCGATCTTATGAATGACTAATGCAAAATTGCTAAACATAAAATACAGAGCTTTTTTCGAGTGAACAAACTGAAGCAGAAACAAGTTAAATCTTTTGGGGTAATGTAAATTACCTGTATTCAATTGTGATTTAAAGAAGGAACAATTAAATTGCCTACAAAACAATTTCAGTTGTATATAAATTCACTTGCATTGCCTCTTCCTAAAAGTGACAGCCTCTGGAGCTGTTTTCCATACTTGACCATACCTTCACAAGGACTCTCTACTATTGGGAGGAGAAAGTCATTCCAATTTGGGTAAGACCGATGTATCAGCCTGCAGAGAAAATATGTCTTCACAGAGAATTACCTTCAAGCAAGTTTCCAGGATCAGGGGTTTTGAAGAGACAGGGGTATAAGGAGTATCCAGAGGATGGCTGGCCAAAGTCAGGTCACTAAATTGTGTTAAACTTCCAAAAACAGAAGTAATACTTTCAGTCAATAGACAAAATGCTTCCACAGGAACCTTGGAAGGGAGGTTACCGAATCTACATGAACACTAGGGTTACATTGGTCACATACCCAGTGTTTGCTGTACTGGAATGAGTAACTACTGTTTGATAAAACATGTACTTTTCCAGGCCTTTTCAGTTATTTTGGTGTGTTTGAAAACTAAGCCACTGAAAAATTACAAATCCCCAAACAGCATCGTTCACTCAGCCAAAAGTTAATAGCCAATAACATTTAAGCAACTTGAATTCAACACAAAATTTCAGGTATTGCAAACTGACATCACTCGATACTTTCTTTTATTCTCTGAAATGCCTTGCTTGGGTATTGTGTGCCTGCCTCGAAATGTCAGTACTTTTGTTATGGGGAATGATATATCCATTTACTCTCGCAGCAATTCTGTTGTGGTTGTAGTCTAACTAATACCTTCCCAAAGAAATCAGCTCTTATCTGCCTTCTCTCTGGAACTTGGTGAAGATATCATAGTCTGTAGGAAATAAGGTTAGAAGTGAGCTCCAAAGGTCATCTAATCTATCCCCATTACCTCAATATCACCTCCAGGGAATATGGCAATAGCATCTACTCCTTTTTTTGTATTGTAATACTTCCCTGCTTCATGACTTACTGCTGACAGAAAGAGCATTTTTAAAAAATTGCAGGTGTTATTATTCCTAGAACATTGTCTTTTTTTCTTTTCTTTTTTCGGTTTTGAGGGGAAAATCAAAAATGTTTCATGTTATCTGTCTATGGCATGTGTTAATTTGACTAGTCTTACCTATATTTACTGGTATTTCTGTGAAAGAGCACTCTAAACAGAGAGGAAGGCCTAAATGTAGAACTAGGATTTTTTTTTCATCAAAATATTCTGCATTGGAAACTGCAGGAATGACACAAATGGAATTCTCTGTGGAAAAATGTTCATTTTGGTGCATTTTCTGGTATGGAGGAAAGAAAAATATTTCTGTTTGGTTTTATGTTAAAAAGTCTCCTTTTTAAATTCTTTAAATTTCAAAATTTTGTCTTCAAAATTTAGCTTTACTTAGAAATTGAAGTTTATAAGCAAAATAAATATTAAAATCACCATTATGTGTTTTAGAATATTTAAATAAAGTAGTTCCTTTAAGTGAATTCCTTTAGTTGTTTTTTCTCTTTTGATCGTCAGTGTGTGATGATTTTAGACCAGGATCTAGACTAGAATGTTTTCCATAATTTGAAAAAAAAACAACCAAAGGCTGAAAGAGAATTTGAAGTGGGTGCACTTTAATCATTATACACATCACTGGTACACTAGAGAACTTGAACCAGAGGTTATTTATTCCCTGATGGTTCTGCCCAGATAATAATCTGTCAAAATCACTTGTCATGTCTGCTATAATACAGGTCTAAATTTCTATATACTTTGATTTAGATGTCTTACCCCAGATGTGTGCAACTTGAGATACCTTAGATTTGATTTTGAGCTTTATTGTATAGTCATTCATAAAGGAATGTTTGCATTTATGTGTATCAAGATATAGGCAGATAAGAATTGAGATACTTCTGAAAATGTAGTCCTTAAATAAGGAAAACGTGCTTTGTGGTGCAGCACAAATTTTTCATTCTCAAACATTTATTTTTTTTATTATTCTAAAATATATATTTAGATGATATTTTTTCTGACTTTACCATCATAGTTTCAGGCTTTAAAGGATTAAGATCATTGGCAGTCTATCTCAAGAAGAGAAAAACATCCACAAAGCTTTGAAAATCTGATCCTATAAGAGCCATCGTGTATCACTCATCTCATCTCCCTCTCTTATCTACTGAAATATCACCTTTGAGTGAATCTAAAGTGAGGATATTGTAATTCTTCAGACATTGCTGAGAAATTAATTTGATCCACAATCCATAATGTCATTTTGTTTGAAAATTTGCAAAAGGAATGAATTTTAGCAACTGTATCAGGAAGGTGTAATTGACCTGCCTTTCTAGATCAATCTGAAACCAGTATATCACAACTCAAAAGCCTTCTTATAATAGCTAAATGTTTTTGTTGCACACTGAAAAGCACAGAGTGTGAAAATTGCATGTTTTATATTGTTGGTGTTTTGAATTAGAACTTGATGGCCTTTCCTTTGAAGTAGGTAAAATATTAGCTTGCTATAATTCCATATTCAGTAAGATTGAAAGAGAAAGTTGTGTAGTGTCACTATACAATTGCCTTTTAATCTTAATTCTTTCTTGGCAAGTAAATACAATTTCTAACTGTAATTGGTGTAATTATATGCGCTGAACAACTTTATGTTGAGCTTCATGTTATATCACATTTTACCTTTTATAGTTGATTTTAATTGCATATTATAGTCTTTAAAAATCATTGCTTGATTCGTTCTTGGATAAAAGAGATTGACTGTTGTTATCTCTCAGCCGTATCTCCTAATACAGTCAGAAAACACACTTCTACACTGATATTGTTTTATCTACTTGATATTAAAAGGAATATGATTTGATTTAGCTTTCACTTATCTGAAAAGGTAACTTAATCAACATTTTGCACATATTTCCAATAAATGCACGTGATTATTGCTAGCATGTAATTGCTTAACTTAAGAAGCCTGTCCTAAGGTTAAAAAAAAACCTACCAGACATTGAAACTTTTGGTGTTTCTCTAATAACTAAGGTAGAGGGCCTAGTTCTTAAGTAGGGGAGAGAGGTGTGTTTACATGTGATCCCACTATCTTGATCTGGCTAGAGCCTAGACAAATGGAGAAAAGCTAGACTTCATCAGTTTCTGTCACAGAAGCTAATGATTAGAGAAAGGAGGAAAAAAAAAGCAAACTCCGTTGCCTTGAATTAATAAAACCATTTTCTTGCGCAAAGAGCAAGAGATGTTGAAACACAGATGATTCTTTTTAAGAGTGAAGTGTGTATGCAGAGCTCTGGTGATATTTTGTTATGTGAGCTATTGGAAATAATAACCTACTGTACGTAATATGGAAAAAATGACAACGCTTTGTAAGTGCTTTCATGCTTTTTCCTAGTGACATCTTTTGGTCAAGGTTAAATGGATTCATTAGGTTCCATTAAAACAGTCATTAACCTGAAATTTCAACTATTTTGAGGTAAATTCTTTTCAGGAACTGTGGACTGAGTTTTCATAACTGAATCGGCAACATTTAAGAATTATCTTGGTCAACAACACTGTTAAAAAATTATGTAGGTATGCATTTCTAAAAGAAGGAGGGCTATGCCTCTGTTTTAGTTTGGTCTAAGTCAATATTCGTGTCTTCTGGTTCTTCAACAATTAGCAACAGCTGAAGGACTTTCTCTGCCTTTTTTTCTGATAGTTTGTCTGCAGCAGCAGGAATGAGAGATCTTAAAACACAGGCAGGAGGAGATGGAAATAGCACTGATAGTTCAATTGAATGTAATTTATTTAAAACATTTTATATTAGCCTTCATTAGGTTATTAATTGTAGATAAATAGTTTTTCAAATGAATGATAGCACCATTTTAAGAACATCGTTTTCAACTGTAGCTTTGCAGAATTCTTCCATCACTATTTGCTTTAGAAGGCGCTGCCTAGAGAACAAAGGAAACAAACCACCTGAAAATTTCCACAAGTAGTTCGGGGCACAAAAATAGTTGTTCCAGGTTTCTGATGCCTAAATATCAAGTGGTTTGACTTCAAGTAGCGTAAAGATTTATCTTTTGGGAATTTCAGTAAATTACTGCAAGATACAATTTCTTTACATGAGTATTTATTGAATGAAGATCTTAACAATATACTTATTCCCTACACTTCATACTATAATCCTGTGTGTAAAAGATTTTTAAAGGCTTGAAGATTTTCTTTTGCTATTATTCTTCAGAACAGAAATTTTCTCATTCAGCAAGAGCTGATGAATCATGTTCTCCTATGGAGTGTTCCGTAGACAAGTTCCTTCTTCCAAAATTGCTACTACCTCCTATTGCTCTCAATGGGATTGAAGCCACAGTCGCCCTCAGCAAAGATGCACTTCTGCAAAATGACTAATGCTTCCCATTGTTTCCAATATGAGTGGAACTGCTCTTAGATAGAATAATTGCCCCTGAAGCACAGGAAAGAGCAAAAAAAACTTCAGCTAGATTAACAGTGACTATCTCAAAGATGCCGGATTGAGATGTTAATTTGTCTTTAAAAATTAGTTTTATTTAATTTCAAATTGCAAATACTGTTATTTGAGATACATTAAACAGTTGTGGGAGATTTAACTGAGTACAGTGGTATATTGAATTCTGATAATTTCTTGGGTTTATAATTATTTTTTCATTTTCAGTGACTCTAACAGACTTGTACTGGTTTTACCTTTCGTCATCATTTTGCCTTACCTTTTCCACTGTCTTTCATTTACTATAATAGTTGTCGAGGGAGTTGTTAAAAAAAAAAAAAATAGAGAGGCCAAATGTTCAGGACAGCACAGTAGATGCCAGTCTTAATTATTTGGAAATGTAAAGAACAAATTACTATATTCTACTGGTATATGCTATACTCCTTACAGTTATCATCAAATAAACCCAAAATATAGCTCACTGACATGATTAATTATTATTAATGAAATGAGTGGAACTTAACCCACATTTTATTTTATTAACAGATATTTAGTCTGTTTGATTGTGTTTTGAGTCAGTAATGTCTGTAGTTTCAGTTATTGCTTTGAGACTTAGGAGTGTTTTGGACTTAAAGTGGTTCTCCCCATTTTAGTTACTAGCAGTAGTTTTTTCCTTTTTCAACTTTTGTCAAGATTTCCTGTGTGTCTGAGAAACTGTAGGAACACAAAGCAGAGTAATCATTACTTAAACTCATGAAGAAGTAGCAAATAACGATGCTTATGAAGGGAAAAAGTGCAATCCTGTAGAACATTACACATTTTTGTATGTATATATTATTGCTTTCGGATATCTGAAAATAGAGCGTTTGCCGCTGTTTGATGTTTTGACGTCAGTCTGGTTCTTGCTGGAGGCTACAGTGTGAGTAGACCGTTTCGACCTTGTTTTCTTCTATTTTGCCCTTTTTCATGCTATTTGTTAGCTTAAATTGGGAATATACATATTTTTTTAAATGACAATTACAAAACTGAGGCCATATATTATTTTTAAAGAGCAAGACAGAGGGGATATTTTTTTTTTTTAAAGCAGGATATTTTGTTAGTGGAATTTGTATTAAAACTTGTATCAAAGCATATACAGTAATCTTTAAAAAGGACTTTGACATATGACCACAAAAGAAGAAATGTAAGAGTTGTAAAAACAAGGAGTAAAGAAGGAATGCTTGTATTCCCTGTCATTCTCATTAGCACAACTTAATGGACTTCAGTGAGCTCTTCCCTGGTTTTTAGTGATGAAAGATCCAAATTATGTCCTGCCTGTTTAATTTCTTTGTTCACATTGGTGGTTTTTATGATTCAAATGACATAGCAGCATTAAGATCTCATAGCCATAAAATAGTTCACCGTCTGTAATTTGTGCCTCTTTTTCTGTAATTGCTATAGAAGAATAGCCATAAAATTTCAAAATTCATTCACCAAGGATATTTCAATCCTTGGTTTGTAGATTGAAAGGGAAAGGGATGTCTCAGACCAGGAAGTATGTTGTCTTTCCTGTGCTGGGGTCATCCAACAATTGACCCAAAGAAAGAATGGAGGACCAAGGGGTAGAACATCAGTTTGTTCTATAATACAAATTCTTTTAACGATACTCTAATGTTTATTGACCACAGCGTAACTAAATTTAGAATCTGTGTGACAACAAAAAAAAGGACAATTCAATGGATACTGAACTTCAGCAATAACTAGGACTGCTTAGGCAAAGAAATTTTAATATTAAAGAGAGTAAGAACCTTAGAGATAGGTCAGTTTTTTACCTAAAAAAAAAAATAAAATTAAATGAAGTAGATTTTCCTGACACATTCATTCCATCTACCAGAATGGAACTAAGAAGCAAGTATAAATAAATGCTATTAAATGGCAAGGAAACTAATTCAACCATAAAGATGCCCTTCAAACTTGTGAAGCTGACCCTGCTAAAACTAGTAGTTAGAAACATAAATTACAGCATGCTGAAAATAGAAGTGGAACTGAAGAATCGGAGTAAGTTTCTAAGGCAAGATGTAGGTAAAATTAGTGCATGAGATATAGGATATTTTTGAAAATAATGTTTCTGAGAGACTGAACGAAGATGGAGATGCTAAGAAAGCACAAAGTTATTAAGTGTTACATCTTCAGGAATTTTGAGGCAATTTGTGGTTATGTACTTGAATTCTGATAGTTTGTAGAAACCACCACTGTTAAAATATAGGTGCTGAGGTTAGAGATCTCATGACCTTTAGGTTTCCATGATAGTCAGTGGAAAAGGTAGCCTTTTTCTAGAGAGTAATTTTAAAAAATCCTGTCTTTATAATAGTTTTCCCCCTTCACTTTCCTCCGGGGACATTTTCTTTCCCGAACCTGGTGGGGGGAGGGGCCTGCCTTCCATCAGGGGATATTTTCTCCTCTGAATTCGTCTCAAACCAGGACAGATATCTACTCTGATGAGCCCCTTCTTTCTCCATAGATTTTCTAGGAAGCCAAGGCTAAAAAAAATTCCCAATTTTGCTGCTTAAGTAACATGCTAATCTTAAGATGTAAAAACACTCTTGATACTTGAGCGTGTAGCAAGATTTATTACTATGAAGAGCAGTAAGTGAAAAACAGAGAGAGTAGATGAAGCAGAATCCACTACAAAGCAATGAAATGACTTTTTGCAGGCGATGCAGAAAGTCTGTGTTCATTTTCAGAATAGAATGTAGATTTCCACCTTCAATTGCATGGAAAAAAGGAGAGTATGACAAGCTCTGCCTTTCATATGGTTGAAAATGGAGAAGGTAAGGTGCAAGTGACTTGCTTATAATAAAAATGGCCGGTGTGTAGCAGGTTCAAGTATTACACTAGATTTTCTTACATTCTCAGATCATATTTGCTGTCCTGTTTTGACTTCAGTGCAAATTTATCAAAGACTTAGATTTTACTCTTGCTCTATTAAATTGATACTTTTCTGATAGATCAATCTAAAGTTGTTGTGAACTGCTAAATAGAAATCACAGAATTTGGTTGTAAAACAAGATTTGTCAGACTCAGAAAGAACATGTGAAATTCAATAGTTACCATTCTTCACATTGCAGAAAAGTAGGAGTCTCTTCTACTATGTTCTATCCATTCACGCAGTACTTAGATGTGGAGACATTCTTCTTCTGAGCGTGTGGAAGTCAATGCGTAGTCTGAGGCACGGTACAGAATCATTGTGAACACTACAATGGATCGAAAGACTTTGTCTTATGTGGTTTAAATGTCTTTTTTATATATTTTTATATATATTTATATAAATTTAGATTTTCCTGGCTCAAGACAACATCTAGTTGCTTGTAAATTTGTATATCATTTCAAAAATGAGCTACGTTGTTGGATATAATGAAGTAAATTCCCATGTATCTTCACTAAAAATCATGCTCTCTTATGTATGTGTAGGTGATGATTCCTTTACTAGTCAATAACACTACATTGTTTTTCCAGCTCTTCCCAGAGAATTCCATGTAGTATTTACTTTCGTATTCAGTTACACTCCTTTCTAAAATTATTAATTGTTATTTAAGTTTAAGCTTTTTAAGGTAAGTGATAGTATTGGAAGAATGGCATAATACATACCAAAAATAAATTAAAAGAGGTGCAGGGAGACAGAAAAACAAAGAAGGAAAAGTTATGTTATGCCCTGCCTTTGAAATACTTTCTGATAATTTTAGCCATTATTTTTATTTGTATTTTGCTTGTGAAGTCGTCTTCATTGCATTCAGTGTAGATGGAGTAAAGTAAAATGTTTTATCTAGTTCTTGCCATGAGGTGGGTTAGGAGGGTGACTCGTCTAATTTGCACAGTGACACAAGTTACATAACAGGTTGCTCTGGTGTAACGACGTGTCTTTATTTTTATCTCTGTGTTAGCATAAGGAACTCTTATATAGGCAGTAGTAAAGAAATAATCTGTTTCCTTTCATATATGGGGGGCGGTGTGCACATAGTATGAAACCCTGAATCATACTGATTTTGTTTTCGTTTAAGTAATGTTAATAATTTTGCCTTTCTATTTAAGAAATGCACAACTCAGAAACAATGAATTTAAGACAACTAATATACTTCAAATTATATTGTATTATCATGATGCGTCCCTAAATTTAGTAATTTAGTATTGACTTCTTTCTTATTCTATTTTTTTTTTCAATACTTATTGAACTTATGTAACTAATAAGTTATAGGAAAAAGCAAAAGTGCATAGTCAAGATCCATGGCCAGATCAGTGGCATTTTGCTGGCATATTAGCAAACTGTTCAATGGTGTTCCTTCCATTAGTGCTTGATGCAACCAAGTGTAAAGGCATGTACATTTTTCTGCATGTTGTATTACAATTGCTTGTTGCATAAACATAGGAAAAAGTTCTGTATCTAGTAATTTGTTGTTCTGTCAGTAATTAATATTTTTGTCATTAACGATATGCTGTCTATTATCATGGATATTTAGGATTACATAATATCATGGGTTTTTATTTTTTTTTACAAAATAACTTTTTTAAGTCTACTTCCTTGAGGACTTTGGAAGGAACCACTCATTTACGTTTCTGCCAGCAACCAACTTCGTTATGTCAAGACATTGTTTTGGTGCTTCCGAAGAGTGGCACCCTATTGCAGTAACTGGATGTACCAACAGACAATACTAAGACCTTTTTTAAATTTTGAGAATATTCTCCTCAAGAGGGAACTCTTCTGCAAAAAATCATAGAATCGTAGAATTGCTTAAGTTGAAAAAGACCCTTAAGGTCATCGAGTCGAACCATTATCCTAGCACTGCCAAGTTCAGCACTAAACCATGTCCCTAAGCACCACATCTACACACTCAGGACACTGAATTTTGAGAATGCCACTAAGTGAATTACATTTTTAAACTGCTGCTGATATAAAGTGCAGAAATCCATAATCCTTAATTAATGTACCTTGTCAAGAGCCCCTCTTGGATACCAGAACCTCTCAGGTTTGTTTTACACTTCTTCTCCCACTTCTTATAAGCAGATACTTTCACACTATAAGAATTTCTTCAATGCCGTGGTAAATTATGTTATGTAAATTTTGCATAGAAAGATCTCTCCAGGCTGTTATTACTATACCAACTTGTAGAATTCTTATTTTGCAAAGTCCACACGTGTTAGTCATTATAGGGAGATGTAATGCATACTTAGGAAATACGCTGTGAAAAATCCTGTGAATTTGCCTCTTTTGGCTGATTACAACAAACTAGGTCACATTTCTAATTTCTGGTTTGTATCAGGTAACCCAGTTTCAAGTGTGTTTTTCAAAAGTACAATATAATCTGTTAGCACTTTCATTACTGTCTTTGCACGCAGCGTCAGTACAAGTGAGGCAAAACTGATGTATTAAGTTGAAAGTCTGCTTAATGATCCTGTACTACCTGTATGAAGGATAGACAATAACGATGTTATAATGCACTGTGTTCAGCTTGAGTAATGGTGAGCTTAGCATGATGAAGTAAACGTTTGAGGTCTAGCTTCTTCTGAATTTTGGGAAAGCTCAGATTTGTGTATAGATTTAAGTTTAGAGCCAGACTTTGCCCATTCGTCATAAAATTAGTATAGAAACAGCTGGTTTCCTATTGCTGCTTGCTCCAAGATTTTTCTTTCATGGTAATAATGGCATATGTAAAGTAAAGCCTAAAGAAATTATATGCATAATAACTTACTAAAACTCAGGTTTGCTCATGTGTATTTTAGAAGCTATTTTATATCTTTAGAATCTAATTAACTGCACTCTGAAGATCTTTGAAAGAATATAATTTGAGTACCAGTGAGGTCATTTACTTTGCGCTGGGAAGGACCAAAACAATCTCAAGAATACTTACACTTGACAAACTGTCTTAATTTTTCTTTGTGAACAGTGAGGCTTAGTTTTAGTTAACGGGGTTCAGTGTTGCAGTCACTTAAGAATCAGACTTAGCTTCACCTATAAAATTCTCAAGATAGATGAGGAAATCGGTCATCATGTAGTAAAATACGATCTGCACACAGTGGAGCAGTATCATCTTAACTGCAATCCAGTCTTTCTAAATTCTTAGGCAAATCTGTATTAAGTTAATGAGAGAAAGCTTCATATCATTAAAATGTTTTTTCCATAGTCCAGGTGACTGCTGAAATGATAGTGTCCTATGAGGTGATCTTAGCAAAAGGTTTTCTCTTTATGACTATGTTCATACACAGTTAGCTGGTCAGATCTTTTATGGCCACAATCCACTTTAATCAACTACATTTCCATGCTAACGCTTTTGTGCAAAAATCCAAATTATATTGCACACCTTGAAACAACATTTTGCTTATGATTTTTTAAAAATTTGCAGAAGTCTTCAATTTTACATTTGTACATGATAACTCTTGAGAACCGGGTATTCAAAACCGAATTTTATGTAGCTCCTCATGAGTTCTGCGGTAGCTGCGATTGAAGAAATAAACTTAGACAAGTTGGTAGCCATCCAAAGGGTCAGCTTGTAGAAAGCTGGCCTTCTCTGCACAGCAGATACAACTTTCCAGTCCACAGAAGTGACAAAGGCACAAGGCCTGTGTGTTATTTAGAGCGCTAAAGAAAGGGCCAATGCAAGATTTTCCTGTGACTAATGATCTTGCATTTGAAAGAGGAGCTCTTTCAAACTCAGCTGTCTGAAAGATTCAAGAGCTATGCAGAACACTGTGGGAATTTTCTCTTTGGCACAGAGGAGTAGGTGCTGGGACTAGCCGTGCTCTTTGACACACAGATTCCATGGCCTTCAGCAACAGGCTGTTGGTCAGATATCCAGAGAGGAATACTAGCGTTTCAATGGGTTTTACCCCACAAGCACACCTAATCCATTAGGTTTGGAAATAGGATCAAGAATCACAATATAGTCTCCTTCTTATGTCATTGTATTCTTCCTTTCTCTTCTTTTCTGCATTTTAACCCAGCCAGGACCACCGTTGTGATTGATTAGTTGATGCTCAGGCCATGACCCATAAGGACCCTCCCTCATCTATTCCGTTTCCTCTCTTTTAAAACTTTTCCCTCAGGTCTCCCTTTCACCCTCTCCCTCCTGCTTTAGTTCAAGGGATGTTGTTGGTCAGAAGAATGCTGAGCCACTTAGACACACGATGGGACTTTGCTTCGCTGTGCCCCTCCTTACCTGCACAGGGTCCAAGGCTTTCCAGTAGGTGGTGAGGAATCAAAAGACAAAGCAGATCTCTGGGAGTCAGCTTGTGCCAGAGCAGAGTCTATATATCTCTGACTTCAGTTACAGATGTCTTCACCCTGGACACATGCACTATTTCCCATCCGTATTTTTTCCAAATGTTAAACCGTCCGGGAAAGTATCCAGGAACACTGCTGCATTTAGTGCAGCAGCCCTAGAATTGTTCATTTGGAAGTTTTTCAGACCTGTCTCCTGGCATCTGTCACTGTGTTTACAGTACTGCCTGGGGTCAGTTTGACAGGGAATGTGCACCTGCACCTAGGCTGCTGTGCAGGGAAGAGACAGTAGGGACTTACCAGCAACTCTTCAGGTACAATTTGAAATCATTCCTGGTCTGCCGGGTTTAGTTGCAATTCTGTGGCTGAGAGCAGCGTAGTGGATAAGAAATGTGTTATCTTAGATATTATTCAACTGAGCAGATGCTTAGGTGGGGCTTGTGTATGCTGCCTGTAGTTGTGGGAGGGGGAAAGTGTCTCTAGCCTTGAGCGGCTCTCCATGTGAATATGTAGAGAGACAACTCAGCTTGAAAAGGCCTGGTTGCTGGAAACATTTTCTTTTATTGTTTTAAAGAAAGATTATCTAGTTGTAATTGTATATAAAAAAAAAAAAAGTTAATTTACCAAATAATAACTCTAATGTGCATCAGAAATAAGCAAGATATAGAAATGCAGTTCTATTTCTTCCAATTCCATGGCAGCCCTGGTAGAGGGAATGTTTACCATACAGATGTTTTGATAGACAATTTTGTAGAGTGATGTGCTTATATTGGCTGCTCTCAGGGAGACTGAAATGGGCTACATGTCCCTTGTTTCCTTGCATAAGCATGAATGGGAGATGCAGACGTATTACTGCAAAGGCAGTCACAACATTCTGCGATTATGTTAGCTGCTTTGAAGCGTTCACAGAAGAAAACCCAGGTATTTTGGGAAATGTACAGTAAAATCTGGCCTTGGTAGAGTACTGGTCTACTCTCTGTTGGTATTGAGCTTATTTATGGCTAGAGAAGATACATACTCTTCTTGGATATAGATATAAAAGTTATCATTGGCTTCATGGAAGTCAGTGGAATTATGCAAAGGTTAAAATCAAGCTGAGATTAGATTCAGAATTTTCATACTGCAAAATTATACGTACAGAATTAATACTAGGTTATGAAAAAGCATGTCAAATAAAACATTGAACCTTATTACATGTTTAAGTTGTATTATATGTATGTGCATACACATGAACTGTTAGATACGAAGGAAAGCATTCAGCATAGGTTTACTTTCTTTTGCAGTTTATGCGGATTAACAAGATAGTGAATATGAGTTTTAGTCGTGGTGACTTGTATACGGTTTCATGATATGACCATCTGTCTGATGCAGCAGACATTACCTATAATTCTCTCAAAATGATCCAGTGCCTATCATAAAAAGTGAGGTTGTTTGCTTTTTAAAGGAACAGCATGATAGCACTTGGCGGTACGCTCCAGTTTACTAGCTAATAGGTCAGACAGGCTAAGACGGCTCTTCTGTCCAAACAGAAGGGTTGAATGCGTTGCTTCTCTCTTATTTCTGAAGTGTGTAATCTAGTTCCACAGACCATCTGCTTGGTTGCTCTAATATTTCTCCTCTTTATTATGCCTAACAAAACTAAGGTGTACAACAATACTCAGGGGATAATTGGAATGGTGCCTTTATCTGTATTTTTGTATTTTTTTTCCCCTCCTATTTTCCTGTTCAGCCATTTTAGCAATAGATACGTAGATATGTTTCTTTGCCTTTCATATGTTTTCATATTTAATCTTTTTTTTCCTAAAGGAAAGAAAAGTTTTGTTGCCCTAATAATGAATATTACAGCAATGTTAATGTGCTCTCTGGCTCACGTGTTCCCCAATTTGTGCTCACTAATAGCTTTTTATTGCAATGGTTTCTTTCAACAGTTTACAGCTGACTTAAAAAAGTTATATTGAAATGTTATACTGCTGCTTTGCTGAGATTAAATCCTTCTATTAGTTTTGATTTTGAATTAAAAAAATCTCAACATTATGTAGTGGCTATCATAATACGGTGCCCCTCTCTAGGACAGGGCAGGATAGCTTGAAATTCCTATGGTGTGTCAATTCAGTAAAAAGAATAGTTACAGTATATATGTAATAAAGAAAGAAAATAAGATAGAAAACTCAAGGTGAACCTTTAGAATTCTTACTAAATAAGAACGCATTTGTGCAGACAAGCTGGCATGACTTCCCAGAATGTAAGTCCCAGAATGTTGTGAGAAAAAGGATTCTGTTGTCAGTCGAAACCGAAGTCACACAGCAAAACCGTAAACAGACGTGCTCGGTTCATTCGTGCGCCGTGAGTGTGAGATGAAGTGAACGTACCTGGTGCTGCAGCGGTCAGGGCGGTGTAACACTTTGGAGCCACTCTTGTGGAAAGAGAAGCCGGAGAGGACAGAAAGTGAGCAGTGATTGCATTGGTCATGTCAGGCTGGTCCTGGGCATTTTTTCTGGTACTGGCAGATCTGTCAGAGCATTGACTGCCCCCAGGGAGGTTTAATGAGGCAAATTCTGCCGTATGCTTTGGAAGTTACTTTGGAGGTATAGTTGAAAAAGAAGCTAATAGCAATAATTCTGCAAACCATTGCTTCCTATAATGATTCTGGAATGGAAAAAAATACATGCATACATTGCTGGGTTTATTTATAAATTCAAACCCCCAACTTCTCAGATGTCCTTCTAGGTGATAAATAGAGTTCAAGATAAGCATTTGAAATACAATTACCCCTGTGCCATGTTTTCATTGTTAACCATTCTACTGAAATCAGTGGAGCCTTGACTCTATCAAATCTGCCACCTTTGTTTTGTTTACAGTGGTGTTCTGTGTTTGGAAAGCGAGGGAGTAGCATGCAATCAGCTACAGAATTTCTGGCAGAGGGTATTGGAGGAGTGTCACTATAACTTTCCATATCAGTCTTCTCATCTTAGTAAAGGCTCCCATATTCTATTCAACCTTTTGTTATTTTCGTTGTTGTATTGTCACAAAAGCAATAAAACAAAAAAGGAGTACAATTAATGGAGATGTTTTCATTTTTAAATTATTTTTGAGACATCAAAGTAGACATGACTAAATGGGAAATGCCAGGATTCTCTCAACAATGGAGGATATCACTTTTACTTCTATTCTGTCACTCTCACGTTCCTTGTCAAACTCTGGAATAACAATCCTTGTTGTTTAGGGTACAAAACACGATAATCTTAAGTGGATATCTACAAATCTCTATTTGGTCCAACAGTGATGCTAATGTATAATGTCACTGAAGACAGGTACCTTCTGCTTTTCTGTGGGTGTTAAGATTTCAAGGTCCAGTTAAGTCTGAGACTAAGAAAGAAAAAAAAAAAAGAGGAAAGACGTGTCATACCTATTGTAACCATTTTTGCTGTGTGAATTATGTGGGTTGTTATAAGGAAAATGTTAAAAGGAGAAGAAAGATGATTTGGTTCTACATTTTTTACTGCAACTGTTTTGGGTGAAATATGCCAGCCTACACACTTCAGATTTAACTACTGTAGATCCATCTTCTTTACCAAATGGATTGTAATTTTCCGAACTAACCTTTCCACTTGAGGCTAATCCTTTTGGGAAGAGATAATTTTCCTGTTTATCTTAATTGATGTGATCCCTAAATTTCAATCTCTACATTAACTTGACCCTCAATTATGTGGCCTCATTGATAAAATGAAGGTTACACAGGCAAAATCCATGCATGGTTAATATTTTTTTCCTGTGTTTGTAATGATAAAAAAAATCTGAACCCTCTTCCTAATCTTTATCTTTAATCATTCCTAAAAATAAGTGTAAAGAATATTTACGCTGTTTCTTGGTGCTTGTTTAAGGTTTTTTAAAAATGAGTATTATATGTGAGATAGATACTTTGAGGTAGATCTGTATTTCTGTATCTCTCTCTTTCCGTAAAAAAAGTATACTTTAATATTGTAGATGCCATAATTTAGTCTTGACAGGTTTCTTCTGCTTATTTTTAAAATTTTTAATTATTTTTTTCTCCAGTCAAACATGCGTTACATACAGTAATATATTTTTGGAAGTTGAAAGTCTTCTAGCACTCTCTGGACTTTGCAAACCCTGGTGTATGAAGCGGAATAAAACCGTCATAGGGGAAAGAAAAAACCAAAAATGACTAACTTAATGTGTAGCCAAATTCCATACTTAGAAAGGACACTTGCACAACTTGAACCTAAAACTGATGTTCAGGTAGACTAGGTTAATCTTAACATTTGAGCCACTGAGTTGTAGCTTGAATAAAATTAGAGGAAATACTTCTAATTTGAGCTACATGTTACTACTGACTTTAATTTACAGCAAATGCCTAAAATTTGTGTATTAGAAATGAATTCTCACAGTCATGAAAGTTGAGCGGTCTTGCAAGTAGGAGAGGACTTCTTGCTCTAGGCGTTTTTGTCTCTTTCTAAGAAGTTAATTGTATAGGACTACAGCACTTTGGGAAAATCTAGCACTGCCGTTATTATCGGTAACATTCACAGCTGGTTTGTAGTAAAATGCAAGTCACTCTAGTCTGTGAATAAATATCTTTCTGACTGCAAAGGATGATAATTGCTCTGCCTGCACTTTCTTTGGCACCTGCTTATCTCAGCTGAAATGACTGATAAAAATATTTTTGTACTCATGTTGAACACTTCTAAATTATATAATGATTTTTGTATTACTTCACATTTACTCCAAAGAAAGTTCACGCTAAATTGAGTTTCACTGCTGTCAGTATCTTTATTAATCAGAATAGGAAAAGTATGGTGTTTCCCACCTTTTTGCACAAGATTGATTTTTAAAGCAAGACTTCCTTTTTTTTTTTTTTTTTTTTATTTGGAGCAATACGGAGAGTTATGTAGGAGGATATCAAGTAACTGACTTCAAACAGAAGACAAATTCACTAAAGTGAAAATGATTGTGATAGTTCTCTAATTTCCCCCACAGTGTATGTAAAACTGACTTTTAAAGTGTTTAGTGGATAATGGATCATGTAAGGTCAGTACTAGCCATAGCTGTTATGGCTATTATTTTCTTCTTTCATGGGAGGGTGCTCAGCAAAATGAGATTGTCACGCTCTTTTTTTTTTTTGAGAGGACAGCGACAGACAGTTAAAAGCCTCTTCATGTAAGGATGTTATTTCATAAAGACACCAGCACTGGATTATCCCCTTCACTTTAAACTTCTGCCAGCTTGTACAAAGAGATAAAACAAAATAGCCCCAATCCCAGGGGTGGAGAAGTGCTGGCCAGATCTGCCCATGTCCACAGCTTTCATTTTGATTAGTCACATGTGAGGAAAATTCACTTAGGCTGAGAGGTAAATTTAATACCAGTTATGCCCATGCTGTTCATATCACAACCATTTTCACATGATGCCACTTAATTCCCTAAGAAGCAGAAAGGTAAATCGGTGGCTGGCCAGCTAAGGTGTCATAATGCATTAGGACCAGGGCTCGCTGCAGGGGATAATGGTTCTGATTGCTGTTGACTCATGTCTCCACCAACTGCCTCATGTAAAATAAGTGACATTTAAAAGGCATCAAGATGTGAGAAGAGGTAAAAAAAAAAAAAAAAAGGGAAAAAAAAAAAAAGAAGAAAAAGCAGAGTACTAAACTTGCCACTTGAACATAAAGTCCCTTTTTCACCCTAAGTGGTATAAAAATGATAACTCGACATGCCATAGGTGACCTGCACTGCGCTTTGAACTTCCTGTCTTGTGTTTTTAGAGAAAATCTGTAAAATTGCTTCTGGGAACTGCTCCAACATGTTATCATTTATTTCCCATTTAATTTTTTTTTACTTTTATTTTTTTTTGCCCTTGGATATCAGTCTATTCATCTTTTAAAAAGCTTAAGGCTGAATCAAGTTAGGCAATGGTATACAACAAGAGGCAGTCTAGTCTCTGAAGGCCCATTTAAGTCTATTTTTATAAAGAGAATCAAATTCCAGTTTACAGTAAGCATATGCTTCAGTTGACATCTGTTTCTAAGACTTGGATGCTTTGTTTGCATAACAGGCACCAATAAATGGCCTTGTTTTAAGTCTGCTCACTCAGTTGTATTTGGGTTGTTCAGCTGGGGATTTGAGTTGCAGCTGATCCCCTACCGCTCATAGCAGATACGAAAGGGAAGAAAAAAAATCTGAGCAGCTCAGTCTTATTTATTAATGCAGATTTCAACATTCTCAATGAGCCACTTTCCTTTTGTTACGTGACTACTAAATTCTTGTTTGCTCAAGCAGAGAAGTGTTTTGAAGTATCAAATTAAAGATAATAAAAAGTTTGCTTGTTTTTTTTAATGTTTTATTTAGTAGCATTTGTATCTTTTTCAACTGACAAAGCCCTGGTATTATGAAGAACATGTAGTGCTGGGAGTCGGATAGAGTGATACGTGTAAGAATTGTGTTTGTTTTGGCAACATATAATTGCATAATATAGTAATTTTTTAAAATACTGTGTTTTCTTAAGTGTCTATGCCCTACTGATGACACAGTCTAAAATATTTTGAAAATAAAATTTTAATTCCATCTGCTTTCTTGGGGAAACAAATTCTAGACTTCTTAGTGAAAAATACAAAAACATATATGCTGCTTCTCTAGCTTGCAGAATGTAAGGTGATACATTCTGTTGCAATTATATTTCTCTGATATCTATAAAATAATTTAAATACATTTCAATGAAACCTAGGAAATGCCTATAAAGAGCACAAAAATGTTTTGGTAGCATCACAACTGTATAATTACTTTGCTTAATTTTTGTAGTTTTTTAAAGCAATAATATCAGCACTGATTGAGTTTTAGTATTTTGAACTTCGCCCTCCGCTCCTAAATTATTGTAAAGTGTTCTCTAGTAGCGTACGGGATATGTAACATATTTCAAGTGGATTTACTTATCAACTTTTTCTGGTGGTACCAACAGCAGCAGTGTGAAATACATCTACTCCATTTACTCTTATCCATTGCACCTACTTTCTTTTTCCCTTTAATTTTTATATATGGTAAAAATTTCATTGAAGAGAGATTTTAGATGACAGGACTGTAATTTTAAACCCAATAGAAGAGGTGTAAGCAATTTGAGCTTAGCTGAAGCATAATCTTAGGTTGTCAAGAAGAAACCCATTCTCCCTATGCTAATCAATCAGTATATCAACCGACCAATCATCTCCTCAGCTTAGCATATATCCTAAGGTTTGATATATCTATTAACTGCCCATCATGCAGCTGGTCTCTAGTTGATGAGATTCCCCCTATCTTGGCATTTGGAGGCAGACAACTGAGCTATCACAGCCTCAGATAAATACTAAAGTGGAGATTTCAATCCTGCTTCTGATAGAAAAGACAATCCAGGAATATAGAACATATTTTCAGAAAAGAACACATAGAGAATTACATTTTCAACAGTGTGTTATATGTGAAAATTGCATATATTTCATGATTTCCTCTTTCTCTACTCCCTCCCTTCCCAGAAGTAACAGGAAATTACTCTTTTATTGTGACTCAAACTCTTCATGGAAAAGAGAACAACAAGAAAGTGCTAAAATTTGGTGTTAACTGCTAATTGCTACAATGGTGACATACAACTACTTTTTTTTAAAAGTGATTTTCCTCATTATTATAGTGTTATTACTTTACTGATGGAGAGCTCTATGAAAATAGTGTCACAACACATTTAATCCTTAAGGAAAAAGTTTGAATTTCAGAAGATTATACACCTGCCTCTACATTTTTAAAGCCTGAGCTCAGTCTCATTAGGAAAAAACCATCATCTAGATACTGAAGCACCTGCACGCTGATGTGGGAGTTTGGCGTGCGGATTTAACAGAGTGTTTCAAGGTCTGTCTGTGCAAGAAATGCTGTGGAAACTGATGACTTACTGTGTTGGCTTTGCCATTAGTAAAAATGTGCCTCAAAGAATGAAGTGGCCTGGGTTAGATATTGTAAAACCCTGCTGCTCCCTGGGGAGAATCCAAGGGTTGCCAAAGAATCTGTGGTTGCCGTAGAATGGAGCAAGCTACGTATCTTAGTTAAAGCACGTTATTCTTGACCTAAGAGCACTTGTGTGTCAGAGTGTAAATGAGTAACTGTTTATACAGCTCTACAGCGTTTTCCAACAGAATTCTTGTAGCACCTGTGCCGCTCTTTTGCATTATTTATGCCTTGTGAAATAAGAATGCGGTCAGTTAGGTCATAGTTTGTTACAGTAACATGAGAAATGTGAAAGTAATCAGGGAAAATTAGTTGTTAGTATTTCAGGCCACTTGGAGACTAAATTCTACTCATCACTTTTGTATCCTTCCTTAACGTAACCCACTGAAACATTGATTTCCTGGAAAGAATACCCTTGAATTTGGCTCTACAAAATGATCCAAATCGGTATTACTAGCCTATGCTAATATAGTAAAGGCTCCTTATTTTCTCAGAAAGACCATGCATATTTCAGATTCAAGGCTGGTTCATTAGCTTAGATACACTGGCATAATACCACGTAATACCAGCCGAAGATCTGTCCCGTTGTATTCGGTGCTCCTGAAAAATACTAGATAACAGCTGTAGTCCTTCAAACCTGTTCATGCAAAAAACAGCCACGACCAATGGTAGTGTGTTGCTCTATGAGCATAAATCAAAACTGTCCTGGAAGGATCTAAAGGATCTTCATGCTTGTTTAATCCTTGGCCTTTCAGAAAAAAAAAACTTTAAATATTTTCCCTCGCTATAAATGATAGCATTTGCCTTAACACTTACAGTCTTCATTCATATGGAACATAGCTCCAGGTGGATCTGTAAGTAGGTGAGATGTCTAAGGATGGTTCATCTTTGTGTAGCAGTCTCGCTTAAAGAACTCGTTACAAATCTAATCCCATGTGAGAGATGAAAGCAAGGTTTAGTGATGTAGGGAGGTTTTGGGCACTTGCTGCAGGGTGATTGCCAATAGTGTAGACTTTTAAAAATCGTACATGTAGCACTAGTTGAAGATACCCTCAGAGAAAGAGGCGTACGTGGTCTCATTTTGCCAGTACATGAAGTTCCAAGTACTGAGATACACTGTTTTGTTAGAGAAATATGGCCAAAGCCTTCAAACTTAACTGTGCATGCAATTACTGTTTCTCCTTGTACACAATTAGTATCTCCTGGCAGCACAGAGCAGATGCTTTTCTAGTAGTTTGATAAACTATATAGCACGATAGTTTGATAAAGGATAAAAATGCTAAATCGGAAGCTACTAGGACTAAACAGGTATGATCTTTGTTGGAGAAAAAAATAAACATGAGAAATCCAAGCTCTAGATGCCACTTCTGAACATCATCAGAATCCCCCAAATAAACTCCTCTGGATTTATCTTAAGCACTACATAAGGGTGCATAGATAATTTACCCAAACTTCCATGTTCTGTATCAAGTATTTGAGGAAGATAAGCAATATTAGTAACTAGGGTTGATCTACAGGTTTGTTAGCTTCTCTATACATGATATATCTGTTAAAAAAAAAAAAAAGGAAAGAAAACCACAAAACTCTAACAATGAAAAAAAAACCAGAGAAAAATCCACCAAACCAACTAGTTTCCTCACTTCAACTATAAACAAAATTGAAATTAGGATATTGGAATTGACTAGGGTACAAGGCTACAGCTGAGATATGGTTGATTATATCTCTAAGCTATTGTGAATACTGAAAAAAAAAAAAAAAGCAGTTATTTAATTGAAATCTACAGCTATTTGTCTGGACACGATTCTTTAAAATTTTCCTTTCTCTATAGCTTTTTGTTTGTGAAACATACATATGCACGCACTCAGAATTTATTGTTACGTATTTAAATGGCACAGCTCAAATACCGTTGAATATTCTTTTTCTACTCTTCCCAGAATGAGTGCTCATTTAAATCAGATATTATGAAAACCGGATGACTAATCCTAAATTCAGGTGTACTACCACTCAGGCTAGGCAGATTGCTAGTTGATCATGCTAAGATGCTCCCTTATCCATTATTGGATCTGAAAAAGAGGAGGATTAGGAATTATCTGACTTCTCAGTTAATGTGCAAATCATCTAAAAGCTCAGCTTAGAAAGGTCTTAGAAAGCCGAACAGCACTAAAATAATAATAATGTCTTAAGAATTTTAATAATATAAATGTGCCGTATCACATTTTTAGAGTGAAAATAGAGTCTTATAGTTTATATCTCAGGTGGTCTTTTATCTCTCTTTTCCTGTTTTTGTAATTATATATGAAAGTCCTGTAACTCTATTTTTAATTAAAATTTTTTATTGCATTTAGAATTTGTCACTTGGGACAAACTCACACTGGTGAAACTTAGTAAAAAATTATATTACTTTCAGGCAATAGTAGAAAAGAATTTGATAAGTATCTTTGGAAATGAGTATTAATATTAATGTATCTCCTTTTAACAAAGCATGAGGGAGGGAAGGAAAAGTGTATCTCAGGAAATCCAGTTGTATAATGTATCTATGATCTTCGCAGGGTTTGGTTTTTTTCTGTGATATTTATTTCTAGTATCTTTCTCTGCTCTTGGTTGTGGTGAAAAAAAGCCTTCATTGAAGAGATTGAAATACTATTTTTCTGTATTTTCAAGGGACAGGAGAGTCTGTGAACCAGAAAACATCTCTTAATGTTCCATCTTTGCATTTTAGGCTAGTTCTGCTGTTTGCTATAGCAATATTTGTTTTATCATTTCTATCGTTCCAATATGTATACTTGCCTTTCAAAATCTGTGAAAAGTATTTAAAAAGAAAAGAGAAAATGCTAGTATTTCAAAACCCTATTATAATGCATTTTCAAATATGTCAGACACATCTTTGTTAAAATTAAACCAAGGATTGGTTTTGAGCGAATAGCCCTATATCCTTACAGATGCTGTGGATGGATGCATCTAAGCTGCTTATTATATTGATGGGTTTTGCTGCTCTGCAGCAAATGAAAACAGGCAGCTGCTTCCTCCATCAAAGCAAAAAGCAGCCTGAGTTTTTATTAAACGAGTGTTCATTTCTTCTATTGCCAAAATTCTTACACAAAACAAAAGAGCAGTTTTAGCACATTATTGCTTAACTAGACATGAACAACTGACAGCAAGTGATAAGCCTGTCTGCTTTTCACAACTGGTAATCATTTTTGGAATAGATGTTTTAATATAGTTGAATATAAAATTTTGTAATTTACATCTACAATGGTACATAAATTTATAGATCCAGTTTTTTTGCAGGAGAATGAACGCTATAATCACAAAAGGGTTGTTCCAGTGTTGTTTAATTTTTAATAACTATTTGAAAACTAGGTTAAAAAAAAATAGACAACACAATCAAATTCATTCATTTGAAAAAAGCGCGTTAAAGACAATCATACAAGTAGATTTGTACAGTTTGCCGATTTTTCTTAGGGAAGAGATGTGCGTACATTTACAGCTTTGACTTTTTACTGTATTTCCACATCAGTTCCACCGCTCCTCTTAAGTTTGCGCTCTAAAAGAAATTTGCAGATTGCAGACCATCATGTTTCCCTCCTAGTCATGAATAATAATGAGAATGAAAGTGAGAGATACAGTGCTGAGGCCATTTTGCCTTGGCTAAAGATCTCAGTCGGTGCTTATACATATTCTTCAATGATCTGAATATCATGAATTCTGCTTTAGATTGAGGGAGAGACAAGAGTTTCTATAAAATGCATGTGCATAGGGAAAAACGGTGAGACGTGTTTCTCTTTATATCTTCTATTTCTTCTGGTGTTCTTGTACCTTTTCCAACTCACTTATAGCATTCCTGCTGTGGAAAAGTAAGCTAGACATTCTCTCTGCCTTAAATTACTCCTCTTCACTGGACTTAAAAGGTGGTTTTCCATGTGCAGAAGTCAGATGCAGTAAGGTACGGGTGTAAAGTGCTCCTGGAAAGGCTATTAAATACTTTTTTTTTTTTTTTTCCCCACTGTGTGCGTTTATTGCTGAAGTTGCTTGCTTGCAAATATACTTGGGGTAGATTTCAGAATGCAGAGCCTCAGATTTGACTATTAGACTTTCAAAACAGCTGAACTCTTATGTTGACACTTGAGGTGGTCAAATGTCCAGAAGGGCACAGTACTCTGTAGCTGTTATCTTTTTGAAAAGCTGCTCTCAACTTAAATTTTGTAGGAAAACAGTTTTACAAATCCGGGCACGTGATCTGCAACCAACTTGGTGAGGATGACCCCTCTTTTATCTGCTTCTGTTGTAGATGGGTGTAAACTTAAACTTGAGGATACACGTTTGGAAATAGGGCTTCTATATACTGCGAACACAATGAAATAAGAGGTTTTTCAGTGGATTTTTTCCTTACTTACTTTACTTAAGTGACTAGACTTGTCTTCAGATTATTATGAAAGTCATTTTCTATGAAAGGATTCCACTCTTCTATATACACATTTTACAGCAGCTAAAAATTTGAGTATGTGTGGTATTAGTGCTTTATTACATGTGTTTATGTTTTTTAGACTCAGTACACCCTAGGTGGGATCTTAGGTAACATGGATAACTGTTTATCCTGTCTGTGTCATATTTTGCATGTTGAGTGAACAAATGAATGAAAATAAAGTCTTTACTTTCTGACTATACTAAGCAACACTTTTAATTATAAAGTTATATTGAAAAGGGGCTTGAGATACGGAGTTTGAAGGAAGTTGAGAGCTAGAAGTATTTTTGAGCGCGACTCATGCAAGTAACTGCAGCAGTACAGTTAATTAAATAGTCTTTACTCAAGCAATTGCTCAAATTACAGCCACCATGTTATATGTTACTAGCAAGGTGTATTTGGCAGACATACACTTAGTCTTAATTGTACTGTTTGTAATTTTGTATGTTTTCTTTGACTTGGATATGAATTTTAATACTCCACTGACAGAAGGGCTCATAATATTGGTTAGAGCCTTTTGAACCTTGATTTTGACTTGCTTTCTTACTTCTCCAGGACCTCCAGCAGTTGTACCAGTTGTGGTGGTGATCCACACGAAAACAAACCAGGATAAAATTATCAAAGTTACCTTTCCTTGTGAGTTGGATATAAAGCATAGTTGGTAAAAAAAAAAAAAAAAAAAAAGATTTGATACTGTAAAATTAGGATTGTAATAAAGCTACAGTAAGAGTAGAATGATTTTATTTTAAATTCCTTTAATTCTTTATGTTAAATTCCTAGAATTGCCTGTTCCAGTAGATATCTTAGTTATTTTCCATCCACTCTACAGTCTTTTAGCAGAGGAGATGGGGAATAATTGCCTGTCTGGATAGGCAGTTAATTGAACAACTCTACACAGTCCATTGTGGTGCCAAAGTTTTTTCTGCTTTCCACCAACAGTGTGTCTTGGTGTCATCTTAGAGTCAGAAAGCAATCCATCATTGCTCAGTGCAGTTGTCAGTACTCCTTCTGAGCCTTTATTTGTCTCTTTGCCCATAATGCTGTGGGTTTGTTTTTTTTACCTCTGACTTTGATGACTGTTAAAGCAAATAAGGTGATTTCACGTAGTCAAGAAGCAGGACATAGTAGAAAAAGAGATCTTTTGGGTATATTCATCTGGGGAAAATTACTAACTTTTCAAATTTAAATTGTCTTTGCTTTTGAGGGTCAAGATAGGATTTGTGCAAAATTTACTTGAAACTTCAAATGAAAAGGAAGACATCTCATAGTTTAATAGTGCAAGAAAAAGACAAAATTTGAATTTTGAGATCAGATGTCTCTACATGGGGCCATGTACAGGGAAAAGTGAGAAACCTTTCCATTTGACTTAGCTTCAAAAGGAACTTCTTAATCTCCTAGCATGAGTGAAGCAGAACAGCTTTATACCTCCACCTCAGAACTTCAAGGGACAGCTCACCTCTCACTTGCAGTTGCTTCTCTGTTTCCTGTGTGTAGCTTTGGCAGACAGTAGAGCAGAGTTCCTCTAATCTTGCATTATCCTTGTTAAAGTGATCAGTAGCTACTGCGACTTCTTTGTGCCTAAGGAGCAGTGTGGAGACATAATGGCCCCAATCATCGAATGTCTTCTTTAAAAAGACACATCTCAAAACTCTTAGCACTCTATCCTGAGAATTTTCTAATAGCATGCTGTTCTTTAAGAACTTTGCATTGAATCTCAGTATTTGTTATCCAAATGTGTGACAGCGTTCTTTAAAATACATGGTAAAAGGACATAGAAGAGAAACAATAATTAAAAAAAAAATGCTGGACAGTTTGCTTCTACTAGAAAATTTTCTGTAATATCATACAGGATTCAGCATTTTTAGGTGCATTGCAGAAGGAGCACAGGTTTTTTGTTGCCTTGGACTAGTGGTGCTCCACCTGATGGTTAAAACAAAACATCCTCAGAAGATTGTCTGCTCATGATTTAGTCCACATGGGTTGCTTTAAAGAACTGCTGTGCAGTGGTTAGTGCAGAAGGACACGGTGCTTTTCATTAGCAAGCACTATGAGAGTAATAAAGCCAACTTAATTTATGTGTTCTTAGCATTGTTGTGATTCCTGGTTGTGGTGTTCTATAGGAAAAGTTTGGATGTCTTTTTTGGTTACATCATATCTCAATGTGTTAGGATGACTCAGGTTTTTTTTCTTGGCCTTCCTATAATTTCATTCTGTGTGTTTAAGTAACTTGAACTGTCTTTGTGTCCAAGTTTGGTTCCCAAAATGCAAAATGAGGACAATAGATATTCAGGTTATCAAGTTTTTGTGAGGTAGACTCCATTACTGTAGTGAGGTTTTATGACAGGGTGGTAAGTGCTGTAGAAATGTCTGCATTTTGTATGTCTCTGCATATATAGCATTTCTCCATCCATCATCATACTATTTCGTGATAATGTTTTTCTGCCCCTACTGCTGCCTTATCATGAAGCTGTCTGGAAGTTGACAGCATCGCTTTTATGGCCCTTTTGCAGTGGATCTCCTACTCATCCTCGTGATGAAAGGGTACCTACCGAGAGTTGAGATGCAGGCAGGTGTTGCTCTGTGAGCACTGTATTTCTCCAATGTCTTTGGACATGCCTTCGGACAGTCTTTCTTGGAGGTTCTCCTTTAAACACCAACGCGACTTAATTTTTGCATTTTTTTCAACAGAGATTCGATGTTTTCTGGCAACTGTTCTCTGATTGCGCATTGTAGTTATCGAGGTGATCAAGAGTTTTAAAACCTCCAGTAAATGTCATAAAATATTTATTTTTTGCAAAGAGAAACTCTTGTTTCTCTCTTTTGCCTTGTATCCTGAGTCCATCTAGGACTTGTAGTATATTTATAGTCTTTCAAATACAAGGATCATTTGGGAGCCTTTTGATATTTTTGCCTATGCATGTGTAAATAATTGACTATCATGTGTAAGTAGTTGCACGTGCACGTAGAGGTACCCATCTGATGTTATGTATTTGTAATCAAAATGAGAATAGTTATTTTTTTCTTTTTTTAAATATGAAAGAATTATTTAAAGTGTACTCAGAGGAAACTTAATCCATGTCCATATGTACGTGTTTACAGGAAATAAGCTTTTCACAACCTAGTGGTAGTCGTTAACTTGCAGGAATTGCTGCATTTCTGCATTACCAGCTGTATGTTTTGTAAAAGAAGCAGAACTATCTTATACTTTCGACTTGGAAATGTAGGTCATTGTGTTGATGAATGTAGGTCAGAGTGAAGGGGAAGAAGACAGAATGCAAACTCCTCCACATGGATCTTTAGGCTTATCCCTGTTTTGAAGGTAAAGAGGCTTACCTACCTGTTCAAGCACGAGAAGCTTTTCCTTTTACTAAAATTAACACAGGTATTCTGGCTCCTTGGCTTAGCTGGAAGCGCTGTGCGCTTCCACACGCTTGAGACCCGTGCCCGTGAAAGACCTCTTGACTCCTGCTTCTTCAGCTGCTAGCCATTTATATCATTGCTGAGGGGATACTTCCTTCCCTATGGGGAGGAGAGTCGTGTGCATCCCTAACATCTGCCTACAGAAGAGCATTGTCTTTCCAAAGGTGCTTTACTCGTCTCTCAGCACCGAGCTATCCGATACACCTGCAGTTTCAGCCGGTATCAACATTGTAATTGTAGCGGGGGAAAGAACGGTGACCTCGCATAAAAGATTTAGTGCCACCATTCAAAGTGCCCTTTCAGTAACCATAAAAAAAAGTGAGAGACGTTTGACTGAGGGTACTGAAAATTTGAATGCTGAAGGATTTTGCTGCAACTAACAAGTATTTTTAAAACTCGCTCAGACTAAAAGTTTTCTATAAAAGAGTTTGGGGCTTTTGTGTTCGTGAGTGTAGGGTTTGTTTTTTTTGTCATTCAAGATATAAGTATTATAAACGGTATTAAATTAACCGTGTCTTCACTAAGTATTTAAAAAGCACTTTTCTTGCTTGAGTATACACCAGTCACTGCAAATGGAAACATTCTTTATGTTATACACTAAAATATTTAAACAGTTATTGTATTTATTGCAAAATCTGTCATTTTAGCGTATTTCAATGCTCAAAAGCATTGAAATGCTCAGAAGGGAGATGGAAAATCTTATACAATTCTTAGTGTATGTTTCACTGAAAAATGAGTAGTCGTGTGTGAATGTTTTATTTTAACCCTTAGCAAGTCTGAGCAAAATAGCATATTTGCAAACACCTAATCAGCCTAAACTGCTGTAAACAGAACAAATGCCGATATTGCTGTAGTGTTTTTGGCATACGTATGAATTGTCACTCTTTTTTTTTTTTTACCTTTAGGATCTTTGTCGTGTGAGAGTTACATGCAAAGTTTTTGCCAGATCCTATCTAAACACTTGCTTGGTCTGCATGCAGACAACAGATTATTTATCACTATCAGTAATGGTTGTGCAGAGTACTTACTGAATCAAAGAAAGAATTATATATTTGATGGTTACAATCAGGGTCTAAGGAAGGCAGTTTTTCTCTCAAACATCTGCTTCTATTAAATATTTTGTGATGTTTTTGAAGTCTTGAGAATAAAACGTTATTAAAAATGGCCTAAAGTGTGCACATACATATTAATCTGTATGAAATTCAGTTTACCTGTCTAGAAATATCTACAGGATGCTCCTACATGTCTATTTTTAAGTTTAGTGAAAATATTGAAGTGTCTAAGTTCATAATATTAAGCTTCTGTCACATTAATTCATAATGCTCTGTGTTATGGAGGAAGGCTGACCCTTGCTTTTACCTATCAATAGGCATGTAAACATGTTTTTTCCTGTTTACAGGTAGTGAAGACATATAACCATAATTTGGCCACATATACCTTTGAGTCATTCCCCCTTAACTTTAGGAACCTAACTCCAGTGCCTGAATACGAGCCTGTTTTCCCCCAGCTCCCTCTAGCAACAGAGACTGCAGGAGAGTGTGCAAGACACGCAGGGTCTGTGCTGCTCTCACCGTGGGCCACGGCACTTCAGTTAGGCGTTCAAGTGAAGTGGGAGACTGGTCTGACGGAACAGCCAGTTTCGCAAGCAAATGTTCTTGAAGGGGTGAACTTTCATGGATGCCTCCAAGTACTTGCCAAGGGTGACAATGACCAGGGTAATTTTTATGATGGAAGATTATAAAGTTGTGAATAATCCAGGTTAGGTGAAAAAGAGAGTTGATTGCTCCTGTCTGTTCCCATATGAGAACTAGGGGGCCTCAAATGCAAATGACAGGGAGGCAGGTATAAAACAAGAGAGAGGAGGCATTTCTTTGTACAGCACAGTAAAACTGTGGTGCTTCCTGCCACAGGATGTTGCAGTTATGGAAAGTTTACCGCAGTCCACAAAACAACTAACAAAATCCTTTGGTGACTGTTAAACACAATTTATCCCTTGTGTCTCCTCTCCTCCTCAGGAGCTTCTTGAGCCACAACTAGAAATCGTGCTGCGTTGTTGCCCTAGTACTGTATTTGTCCTAAGCATTTGCTGCTGGCCCGTGTCTCTTACAGTCAGACCTAACAAAACCTAAGTGAAAAGGAGCTAAATAAAAAAAAAAAAAAATGTGAAGAAATGAAATGACTGTAGAGGACAGCTATTGAAAAAGGAGGGGGCTTCTGTCCACTCTTAGGAACAGCCTGGTACAAACTGTTTGTTGTTCATGTGAATGCCCAAATGTCAGATGTTTCATAGAATTAAATTTTATATAACTTTTGAAGTCTTGACAATTGCACGTATATGAATAGATATATGTAAATATTTATGTGTGTGTGCATGTATCTATAAAGTAAATTTCTGATCTTTAGCCAGGATGAAAGCTATTAAATTTTCAGTGCTAATGCTTAAGTCAAAAGTCTTCCATTAAAAGTCTTATTTGTTTTTTCATTCTGTGGTATTATGGCAAATTTAGAAAATGAAGCAGTTGGTAGGGGTCTGCAAACGGTAATGTAGATTCAAATATTCAAAAAAACCCTCTGTTCTGAGAATGCAAATATCTTTGTTTTATAGGTCTCTGGCCATCTGAAGAAGTGCTGGCTTACTACTGCCTAAAGCACAATGAAATGTTCAGGTACAGAGTTAAACACAAAAAGATATTTCCCCATCTGTTTTATTGTATCTGCATGGTAAAGATTGCTATGATTTAAGTCTTCAGATTAAATGTAAAATGTTCAAGGTGAAAGCAAGTTGCTCTTAACAAAGAATTCTGAGCTGCCTTTGGGTACTAATATTGCACAGCAAGCTCTCTGCTATATGTCAAAGACTTTTGATTTCCACTCAAGGCGTTTTATTTCACTTTGATTTTTGGGAAACAAAAGTGAAGCTCCAATCGATCAGTACTGATTGTGAAGGTCAGGAAAAATAGAAGACATTCTTTAAACCGACATCTGTTGCAAAAGCAAGCAAAATATTACCTGATAACATGCATAATAATTACTGCATATAGTGATGGAGGAATTTGCACCTCTATTTGAGCGTTGTGAAAAAAAATCGAGACACCTGCACTTCTATTTGTTTTTGTTTATTCACATTTTCTAAACATGTAGAAGACAGTTATGAAGGCTCCAATAGGAACACCTAAAAATAAAATCCATCCTGCATCCTCTCTCTTTCCCCTTGAGTATACAGAGCTTTGCACTTGGAAATCCTTGAAGTTTCATTGTCCAGGCGATGAATGGGGTTCAAGAAAAGCCATTATAACAACGCATTTGGAGACATAATCGGTGTTCTCAGCGAGGATGCCAGGCTAACGCCAACTATACCAGCTTGGAGTATACAAAATCCCTCAGTCTGTGTACATACAGCGTTGGTAAATTAGGGAAGACCAATCTTTAAGTCCTTGCCCCTTGAACCAAAGCTGAAAGATTATCAGCTGTGAGCTGGTGCCTGCAGCTTGCTCAGACTCCTATCTGGAATCAAACACCAGGCACCACAGCATACCCTGGTTTGGAAATCCTCGTTTGTACTCTGTCCGCCACCTGAACGAGGCCCCTGCTCCATTAGAAGAGGCAGCCAACACACCTAGTTTGGTAGCCACTGCTCCTTCCTCTGAGTTTAGCTGGGCACTGCATTGTGTGACTTTTGTGGCTGTCGTGGTGGTGTCCCTCTAGCACTTGGCCGCTCAGCTCCACGCTGTGGCTTGTACGCTCTGCTTGTTGTCAGAGGCTCTTCACAGCAAACCTCCCTGTGCTGCTCACTAAAAGGGTATTTTCCCAGTTTGGGTTCAGAAGCCTGGATACTCCTCCCTTCCATGGAGGAAATGAGCAGTTTCACATCCTGATTTCTCAGAATTATGCCTTCTCAACAGTACACTCACAGTAGAGTTTCTTATTTTAATTCTCATTGATAAATGTCACTGAATATTTTCTGAGACATCGATATGCTCTTTAAAATTCACTAATAAGGGAACTTTGCGCTGAAATAAATTGTTTATGTGCCTAAATATGTAAATATGTGTTTATATACATGTGTATGTCTATGCTTGCATATTATTTACATACAAATTTAGTTCAGAATGCAATAAAACCCCCACACTAGATAGTTTCTGTGTTTATTTCAATAAGTATGACTCAGAAAGAATTAAGTACCTTGTATATCTTTATATATATACCATATGTATATACTTTTTATATAGTATATATATGGTTTAAAAAAATAAAAACTTATGCGAGGAAAAAACGACAATCATTCTATTTAAACCACAAACTGCAAATTTCCCGCATCTGTTTTATAGTCTCATTGGATTTATGTACAGCTTGTTCCTCTGAACTATGTTCATCTTTTGTTTCATTTCCATTAAACAGGACAAGTAGGCTTTTTTCAAATAAAATTTGTGATTTCTAAGAAAAAGAAATCTATCCCATCCAGACAACGAGCATTAGCGTAGTCATACAGCCTGGTCTGCTGACCTCGGTGAACAAAATATCAGCATCTATATACTGGTAGTGGTGTGGCATCCTAGATGCTCATCCTAAATATCAGTGTCAAGTGAGTAACGAGGTAATAAAAATAGATTTTCAAATGTTGGTATTTTAGGGAAGAGAAGCAAATGTACACCAAAAAAAAAAAATAAAATCTGCCTAGCTGAAATTCCATTTTCTGCCTGTCAAAAATGTCTCAATGGGAACGTTTCTGCCAGCTGTAACAGTTGCTGCAGATTTAGCTATAAAGCAGCATGTTCCTAAAGAGAGGCTCTGCCTTGCCCCAGACCCCGCTTCACGCAGTTTCGGCGCGGGGTCGGCATCCCTCCCTCCTCCCCTCCTGGGGCAGGCCGTGGCTCTGGAGGACATTCTTTACGGCTCCCCCTGCAAGCTCCCACCCAGCGCACTCTCTGCGCCGACGTATATTTCACGTGCAGCTCTTAATAACCCCTCGGTATGGGCTAAGTTAAAAGCAGCCTTTTAGACCATGTACTCAACCCTCTGCTCGGGCTCAGTTTAGGCTCTTGACACCAACTTCGTTTAGTTTTCTGTGGCTTAACTGTTTGCTGTTCCCATCGTGGTTCATAACAGCATTGTTTGTAGGTCACTTGCAGTTTTAAGTGCTAATTGAAGGATCAGATTTCTTCCTGTGTGATTGTTTTGTGGCGTAGGGCTTGTTTTAAAACTTCTCTCTTTTTAATATTAAAAGGCTTTTAGGCATAACTATATGGAGAGATATATAAATAATATTAATTTCCCCATTTACTTCGCTAACTGTTTTTGGAAGAATGAATGTGGATTAACATTGTTATCCTTTCCTAACAATTATCTTTTGCTACTCTAGCTAGTTTAGTTCTAAAAGACAGAGCCATTGACAAGGGAAAAAAGGGAACCTTCTCAGATTTTTCAGCTCAGCGGTGGTAATGTTGCACTGAACACTAATGAGGGAACCCCCACTGATTTGCCTGCTTTGTGACTTTTCTATTTCATAATTATTTTTAAAACGCAAAACGACATGAGGTAGCCTAGTCATGTCTCTACAACTTCCTGGTAGCTCAGTTCTTACTGCAGATGGCAATTTGTTCTTGTAACATATATGTCTCTCTGACCATTTTCATCTAATTTGTATGGGTTCTACCATTTCCTTTCTCTCTTTCAGGGACCTTGCTGTGTGTGAGCTAGGGGGTGGCATGACATGCTTGGCTGGGCTCATGGTAGGTCTTTTCTCAATTCCAATCCCATTCAGAGGAAGAAACAAAAGGAAAAATGTTCCAGTGCCTCCAACTGCTGGGTCAGAGAACTGTCAACAGCCTCAGCTGCGGTCAAGCTGCAGAGTCTTGAGAGACCTTCTAGATTGACTTGCTTTCGTATCATATTGATTTTATGGTTGCCTCGATGAGCAGAAACATTTTACCTCCGTGTAGTCAATATCTCTTGTTGTGACATTCCAGGCCACGTACGGTCTGTCTTTCATTGCCATAGCCGAAGCATTTTTTTTTTTTTTTCAGATTATAGTCCCATTTGCTAAGATACAGGAATAGCCTGGCGAATCACAGTTGGAGCACCATGATATAGCTGCTAATGTTTTGCCTGCATTATTACACCAACAAACATGATCCAGAGCTCTCGGTAATTAGATTCTTTTGAATTAGATTGGCCATTCAGGAGAGTCGTTCACCATTCTCTGGGTTCTGAGTCATGTATTCAGGAGATATTATGTAGCAGTGCAGTGCATTAGACAAGTTTTTATGTCTCTACAAATAAAAGCATATTGTTACACTGATTGGCATTTGACAAACCTGTCGCTCTTATACAATGTGTCGAGGTTACAGCCCAATGTGCGAGCATGTCAAAGCTCACAAAAAAATTACCCTTACAAAGCCATCTGCCTGCAATGCAAAGTTATATGAAGGGCATCAGGCAGTCAGACAGAAGCAAGCTGAAAGGCAGAGTGACAGCCTTGTATGATGGCTCTACTAGATAAACAGAAGCCCGCAAATGAAAGCCTCTCAGAATACCATCATCCGCTGTCACAATGCAATTACGGAACAGAATGATAGCAAGATAGAGGCTCCCGCAAATGGAATGATAAAAGTATTGACTGATTTGATTGAATGATTAAAATAATGCAGACATAAAATGAAAAAAGATTGAAGATTGTTACAGAGAAATAGGTGAGGAAGCATGATACTGAAGGCTTGTCACTCCTGTCTTCACTTCCACACAGACAAGCATATTTGCTCATTGTTTGCTGTGCTCTTTTTTTCAGGTTGCTATTTCTGCAGATGTCAAAGAAGTTCTGTTAACTGATGGAAATGAAAAGGCCATCAAAAGTATCCTTATTCAGATAGAAAACTGGTTTGTTGTGCTCGTTCCTTTTTACTGGCTGAGTAACAATCGATATAAAGACAGACAGCATGGGGTATATTAAGAAAAAGTCCCCACATAAGTAATTAAAAAATAGATGTAGAATGCCTTGAAGAGAGAGACACCTTCCCCCACAATAAGTGCCACATTTTCTTCTTTAATTAAAAATGTACATGTTAGTATAGAGCAAGTGCAGTAGTAAATATTTGTCTTACGGTCGAGTGCTGAACGATTCTTGTGTGTATGCTGCACGTTACAGGAGGTGTAGCAGTGAATCAATTCATTAGCTCCCCATCACATACTCATTTTGCAGAAGAACTTGGTTTGGTTTTTTTTTTTCTTTTTTTAATTTCAGATTCTAGGCTCTTAAAACATACTGAGTATTTTATATTGTCATAGTTTTTCCAGTGTATATTGAAATTCATGGTTTCATTGTTGCTGCTCAGTTAAAACTACCTACAAATGACTCATTTAGTGTGCTTAATCAATTATCAATTTATCATTATTTCTCTTGATGTAAGATTGTAATACTCCTCTGTCCCTTGTAGAAAGTATTTCATTATATTTCTTATATTAGAATAAATTGCTATTATGCCCTTCTAATATGAACACATAGTTCAGAAAATTGAACTGGACTTTGACTAAGCAAGAGAATGAGTGAGCATGATTTGTGGCCACGTTAAATATCAGCACAGAACAAGTACAGATATATACAGTGAATACTAATAGCCCTTAGAAATTGAGAGGGGGAAGAAAAGGAAGATATCTATTTGCTTTTGTTCCTTGGTAATCTTTCCATTTGCATTTTAAGGCAGACTAGTTTTTCAGGTTTTGGCCACTGCATTCTTTAGATTTGAGTTTTTTATATATTTGAGAACTAGCATAATGAGTACTTAGTGGAAAAAAAACGAGTTATTATAACTAATTTGTTATTTTAAAAAATTGCATTTGCTGATGACTGTTAAAACAGGAGACATTGCAGTGCAATAATAAAAGCTACTACCTTTAAAAAGACTTTCTTGGAGGTAACTGAGGCAGCTATAATTGCTTACAGCACTTTAACAATTTTATGCTAAAACCAGCCAATCCTTGATCGTGTCTTTTAAAACTTGAAGGAAACTCTATAGATCTCCTTTTCCTTGAAAATGCAAGTTTTGAGTTGTGGTCCAGATATTCTTATTTTGTTAAATTCTGGTTTGTTTTACTCGTGTCTTGAGAAGGAAGTGTTTATTATTCTGTGTATTTAATCAGCATCGCCCCTTCCAATCTTTCTTCTATATCATTATAAAGATAAAAAACGTGGGAGAAAAAAAAAAAAGTGTTTCAAAACTAGCCTAAGAAAACAAACTGATGTTTTATAGAAGCGTAGATATTTAACAAAAGGTCATTTTACGCACAGAAATCTTCAGGTGAGCTCAGTAATCATCAAGTCAGCAAATACCTTGCATAGCAGATTCCATAAACATACCTGAACTTTTTTGAAATTTAGAAGTCTTCTATAGCAAGGAAAATTGGTGAGTGCTGAAAGTATTCAACAAATTAAGGTGCATTTATTCCTAAAAAAAATATACTATTAATGTCATCTCATTAGCACACCTTAGTTTTTCACCATATGTTTTAGAAATATCCTTTATCTCTAGAGGTCTTACAAGAAGTCTTCATCTGTATTCGCGCAGTGAATCTCTTTCAGAGAAGTGATTGGTGGAAGGCTCTAACAGGAATTTATTTTTCTTTTTTAACATTTGGTGCTCTGAAGGCCCTGCATTCAAAGTGCTTTTATTGTGTTGGATTTTACAATGGGCTTAATATTAGCAGGGTGCCAAAGTGCAGCAGACTAAGAACTTTACAGTGTAGGTGGAATGTATTCTTAAAAGTTCACATCATAAAATGTATGTTGCATTTTATGTGTTTTATGGACTTTTAGTAGTAATTTTATGATCTGTCTTATGGTAATTTTCTTTTACATTCTTTTCTATAGTGACTAGCTATAACAGAAGTTTAAGCTAAATTTAGATCTCTTTCAGCCGCACCAGACTCACTGAAATCAGAAAGAATTTTCAGTGTAATTGGAAATAGTGTTTGGCCCCAATTGCCACAGACTACAAAAGATGTATTTCTGCTAATTTTTATTATTGCTGATGGTATTTTTTAATTGTTTAGCATACCAAATTAAATTAATGTGAGATAAAATACTGTTTTCTTTTCTGGATTCTGCTCTTCAGGAATAGTTAATGCCTAGTATTATGCTTTTTATGTAGGTATTATGGATTAAAATAATCTCGTTTAAAAATTACTGTTTACATCTTCCTTTTAAATTTCTTATGAAGCTTAAATTACATGCCAGTCATACTATAATATCCAAAAATTAGTTTCCAAAAAGTAAAAGTGGTTGTCAACAAGAAAAGAAAAAAAAAATCACTGTCAGAAGCCAGGAAATCACCAAGCAAGACTGCTAATTATTCTTAATGGGCAAGATGAGCACATTAAGAAACAAATGAATACATCAGTGAAATGTAATTGAAAATCGACCTGGCAATAGTGCATTGCATCTGAGAATCTGCCTTTGTATTATCATCATCATCATCATAATTATTGTTGGTTTTGTTGTTGTTATCACTATTCAGTGAGCATAACTAACAGCTTTGCTTTGTGAAGTCTCAAGCTTTTGAGGATTGGATTTTTCTTTTAGTTTTTAACATTCTTCATGTTGTTTTCCATTTCATACTGCCACATGAAGTACTCACTAGATATGCTTCCAATATCTATATTAAGATATGTTACTGAAATATTACAAGTGAAAACAATTTACAAATACGTTAATGTCAAATCACATTTTAAGAATTTCACTGTGAAGTATATAGCTATATTTGTTATTAATCAGTAGTGGTCTTAAACATGAGGTTTATGGAGGTTTTAAATAGGTTATTATGATTTGACTTACTAGTCCGTTTAAAAGATTTGACTCTCACTCCTTTTGCTTATCATGGGCAGATTTTAATTGATTAACAGATCATTAATTGAAAAATCAATAAGGTAAAGACAGATATTGCTTTTGCAACTTCATTCAAAACTTCATTGTTGGTTTAGTTGTTTTATTTAAGTTTTTTCGGGATCATTAAATAAAGAACGTGTTAAAAATATAGATGTTTCAAGTGAATAAAGACTACATACATACAAAAAGTTATCAGATTCATCCCTCTTTGTAATTTTGGGTGACGTGCATTCAGATACAAATTTTCCAACTTAGGTAATATCCATGACGTAGTCAGTCGTGAACATTAGATTCTATTTCCCCAGAACATTGGAAGCCTCTGTAGCAGGTTCAACAATTCCAAAGCCAAGGATGAGGTTCATTTGTAGTACAAATTGTCTCCTGTTTCAGAGAGGCTGTGTACCTCCTGCCTTAGCTCTGTTTCGCACCATGCAATAGTGACTTGAACTACTATTGTCTGAAAACATCAATAATACAAAACATTGTTGCAGTGCACTGTAATGGCCATTAAAATACAGTGTATGGATCTTTCAACATTCCTGGGAAATTTAGGTTAGAAAGGTCATGTTCAGCCTGAATGCCTGAAGACATGCGCTCATAAATTATTTTAAAAAGCTTGAGTTAACATGTTTACAACAATTATTAATACTTTTGGTCAGTTACGTAATTTAAGTGCAATTTAGCTAATCTATCAACAATTTTACTTCTACCTCTACTTAAAAATAGCCTATTTTCCTTTGGAACTATTTATGCCTTCCCTTTGCTTCACAGGTGTACACCATTCATTACTACTTTTCATTGCATATTGTGGAAAAGATTTAAAAAGCATATCCAAGCTACAGAGATTTGTTTAATGAATTTTCAGTCATTCCGCTTATTGGTTTTGGCCTTGTGAAATACCACTTGTCTTTTCTTTTACATTGTTTGGATAGAGACTTTCCTAAAATAACTTCTCTTAAATAGCCATCTGTGTTAGGAAGGCAAATCATGTGATTTCAGCCAAGCAAGTAAAAAGATACATCAGTAGTATTTTAAATTAGCCTGATGCTAGTGTTCAATTTTCTTATAAGAGCACTTGCAAGAAATGCAACGTGTTTTGTGCACCTAGAAACATTCTCCTAGTTAAAATCAGGTTTCCTGTACCTTAAATAAGAAAGGGGAATCATTGACATCTGTAGCAAAAATGTCCTTTTAAGATAGTTTTTTATATTTGAGAGTGAGTCATTCAAATACGTATGGGTTCACACTGGGTGACATTTAGTGTTCTCCTAGTTTTCGATTATTTGCTACACCTCTTTCCTTCCAATGTCTTCTCACTAACCACAGAAGATTGATTACGAAGGTTGTCTTTCTAGACATAGATGACTGGGCAGAGCTTCCCTTGAAACTTTTCATTGAGAGCCCTTGCTTTGGCCTGCCTGAATGGCTATCCGAAGCTGTGGCTTGATCTTCCAAACTGAAAGAAGCTGTGACGTGAGGCTGAGGCACTCAGACACAAATCTAAGCCATTGTTGCAATGCCTGGGGGGAAGAAAAGGTGCTTATTGCTTTGTACTGTCTTTTTATGGTGATTCCAAACCATTCTCAAAAAAGCAAATGGACTAGAAACTCCCTTGCCTATAGGTTAAGGTGCTCCGGTCATGTGTTGGATTTTTTCCCAGAAAGATCCAGTAACAAAGGTATGTGTCTTGTGGCAGGGCTGGTCCTCAAAACCTATGGGCCTTCAAAATCTCACCACTGTGATCTAGTGATCCAGTCGAAAGCAGCACAGACTAAACGGTACATTAAATGTCCCTGCTCAAAAGTTTCTGTCCACTATGGTTCTAATTCTTACATTTGTAAACAATAGTTGCCTTTCAATGAACCCAAGGTATGGAAAGTCGTCTTCAGTTCCTTCTACAGCTAGAGGGCTAGCAATTCCTTAAACGAAACGGTAAATAGGGGTCGGCAACAAGAGCAAGTTGCTCCATAGATATATGGCTGATGTGCTGGCGTAGCAATGTAAAATTTATGTTTCTGAAAAAAAGACCAGCTCTTAGCACAGATTAAAGACAACCAAACAGATAAAAGACTTAAGGAAAGTATTAACAATGAAAAAAAAAAATAAAAATCTTTTTTATTATTTTTATTACTGCTCTGGTTTTACAGATAATTCTTAACAAATACACTACAGATGTGAGAGAGATCATCACCAGAAACCAAAATGCAGGAGTATTTAAGGCTCAGAAAGTGTCAAGCTGGTAAGATTCTACTAAATTGCTTTACTAATTCTTGCATGTAATTGTGTATTTAACGTAAATGTGAAATGTATGCAAGAAGCATGCAAATCTGACATATTACTGATGCTGATGCAGATGTGTATACAATATAAGTAAGTGATGCAAGACAGAAATTTGGAAGTATTAAAAGAACTTTTTAATTTCTTTTTAACATGTCATATACAGTATGATTAATCTCGGTAATATAACCCCTCTTTCCTTTTTATTTTTTTTAGATTTGCTATGTCTCTTCAAGCTGTGGTTTAGTGTACGGTTGAAATTTGGCTGCTCTAGAATCAACATTAACCATTGTACTGAATATGAGGCATGGAATGACTGTACCTAAATCATTGGCAGGTTTCATTTTAAATACATCTGAGAATTCAGGGTGGCAACGTGTCCCATTTGGCCCTGAGGCAGCTGTTGTCAGAGCATCCATGGGAGGTTATTTTGGTCATCCTCTGTGCAGTCAGCATCATGTTGTTGCTGCAAGGACAGAAGGGGAGCATGGGAGCCAGGCACAGCATACTGGGGCTCTTCTCTCTTTGACTATGTCCTAAGGTGCAGGACCACCTTCCTGACTCACCCTGTAAAAGGTGGTGCCACTGAGGTTAGCTGTCTGTTTTTCTGAGGCATCTCCAGGTACAGTACAGACTGGAAGCAGCTGAAAATTTGAAGTGTGTTCATGTCTTGCAGTATTTTAAAAGTAAATCAAAAGCTACTTCATATTCGTGGTGTAGGATTAAGAATTAGAATGTGCTTGGAGACAGCTGCCTAAGAGCAAATAGTGCACTCTTATTTGTGTACCTAAATCGTTTGGGGTTTTTTGACAATTCTCATTCCAGAAGTGCTCTCAGTCCTTCTCAAAGTGACAAAAGTAAAGCTGAAAAAAGGCTGAGCAAGGCAAGCTGTTACAGCAGAATAAGCTTATTAACGTAGAGGGTTAAACCCATACAATTTTAATGGCTATCACTTATCCCTATGCTTATGTAGCCGTTCTGTGTAGAGAAGTTCTTTTAAGTGAGCACTTAAGGTTAAAAAAATTCTGCCTTCATTAGGGCGTACATGCATATAACTTAGAGATATATCTCTGCATCCTAATAAGTTCCTGCCAAGTAGACAAAAGCCACGTGGGCCCCAGGAATGGTATTTCAGGTTTCATGTGCCAAACGCTTCTTGTGAGCAGCCTCAGACACTGATCCCTGCTGAGGTGAGGCTGTGTGGGACGTCCATCCAGAAGCTTAGATTTGGTAGATTTCCAATTGCCGTCCACTTTGTGTGAGATTTCAGATTTCATCCCTTGTCAAGACTTCAAACCTGGTCTTTTAGATATCAATCAAAAGCACATTTTCTACCCTGTCCTCATTTACATTTATCTAATGCTTAAGGTCATTTGTGATCATTTGAGTGTATTTCAGCATATGGAATCAGTAAATAATAGATTTCAGCCTCACGCTGTGAAGAAAGATTGTGTTTTTACAAGACATGATGTTGTTTACTGGGTGTTAATAATCACTAATTAATAAACATATCTAGACATTATAAAATGTTGCATTTTAAAGAGTAAAAATGTCAAGTGTTTAACTTCTTGAGTGCAAGAGCATTTGGGGCCTTATTTGCATAAATGAAATAATTAAATTACAAAATAAAGTGAAGTACTATATCAAACCGTAAGGCTCATTATAATAAACACATAGTTTGATTTTTAGTTCTACATCTGTCAGGCTTCTGCAGATTTGTTGTAACCGTGTAAAGTTTTATAAAATAAGTATTCAAATGACTCTCTAATCCCTCAAATAATAATCATCTTGCATTTCTCTATCTTATACACATTAGTAGTTGATTTCTCCAGTCAAAATTAAGGTTATGCTTTGGTTAGTTATTTGGATGGATCAGTCTTTCAGATTCAGTAATGATGTGATGAAGGAAGTAACAAAGTTACTGGATCATTTCTCAAGACCTTGAAGAATCGAAAAGGCTGAAGTGAAGTCTGAAATATTACCGTGACCCTGATTCATATTTCCTACAACCAAAAACCTTAGTTATAGAATGATAGTGAGAGGGGGGACAGGCGGATAATCCACCAGAAAATAAAGCGTTTTGTAGGGAAGAGTGCAACACTGACGTGCAAAGTGACATTAGGTGACTTCATGTACGTTGAGAAGAGGCTTGCAGACAAATGAACTTAGTGATGTGTTTAAGTGACTTACAGTAACATTGATTTAATTTGGAGAAGGCAGGTTCCTCACTCTAATGTCTCATTTGAACAGCGTCTGGTCTTGCAACTTTGCGCAGTGTCCAGTGCAAAGTTAGAAGATTCTTTCTGTATAAAAAATTCAGAATAGACCCTTCTCACTGCACCTTCATCTCACGTCAGGATCCTTGTACTCTTTTCCTTCCAAATGAAGCAGAAATTATCAGTATGAGTCAGTTTGTGACTGTTCCAGACATCTAAGTCTACACTTGGAAAATATGCCAAAACATGTATGGCACAAAAAGGAACAATCCAGTATCAGCCAAGAGAAGTTAGATTAGGACAACCTGCCATACATTTATTTATTTAGATTTATACAAAATGCAGTAAATGAGCACTTATCTCGCTCTCTGCCAACTCTTGATTATTGTTTAAAAGTGCAGTAATGTAAGCCAAACTGGCAGTTTGTCATATTATGTGTTATAATGTAATAATAGATATTTAGTAAACAGTTTACTTCAGCAGTGGATATACATTTCTATTTTATTTTTAACTCCCATGAGTATGTTCAGGATTTCTTGCTTACGCTTTCTGAAAATAGGTACATTAATGCCACCAAATTAGTAATAATGACTTGCCATAGTGAGGTGAAATATTAATACTCTGTATGAGCTTGATGATTTTTTTTTTCACAGTTCAAAAATTATCTATGAATCATGTAGTTTACCCCATAGCTTAGCATACGAGTTGTCCTGATAGCATCAGTGGTTATTAGTTTGAGATGCTTTATATAATTGTTTTGAACATGTCCACCAAAGATTGAATTAGCAGTAACAAAGTCAAGGAATCTCTGCTCTTTTTCTTTTCCGTATTTTAATGTGGAAATCTTCCTGAAGCAGGAGTTTGAGTAGTAGAATTTTTTTTAATTGTTGTTACTACAAATATCACGATGGAAAAATCTTTACCAAAGGCGGCGGCTTACAGAATATTCTGAAGGTAAACAGATTCTGTCTGTCTTACCTACCAGGGAATTTGTTCTTCTGTCAGATTCCCATGTCTGAGAAAAACAAATCTGGTGAAAAAAAAATGTTTATACTTATTGCTGATATGGGTCCGGTGAGTTTTAGCTGTTGACAAATGTATTGTTTTGCTAAGAGTTGCCTCAGAGATGTTCTATACCACGTAAACAAGTGCATATAACATCAAGTCAGTGCGAGAAATGCTTGTGGCACGATGCACCCTTTGCTTTGATTGATATTAATGTATCATATACTCCATGTACATTCTATAGTTAGCATTGTAACCTACATCAAAAATGTATGACCGTGTGACCAAAAGTAACCGTTCCTTCTCCTTAAAGGTTAACAGGTAGGTTATAATCTTATCTGAGATTTTAGTGCTCCTTACAAATGTAATGAATTTACAAGCTTCCAGAATAAAACCTAAAAAAAAAAAAGACTAAATGGCATCCAGCATAACAGTAGATGAGGTCTCAGTGACCGAGCACTGAACTATATCATCCTGGCTCCATTCTCGTAATTACCTCTTTCTCTGTGAGTGCCAATGTATTTCACCTTACCGCAAATACGTTTCTTGTATTTTACCTTACTGCATCTTCAAATATGCCATCTTTCTAACCTTTTTGATTTCAATTGGTCAGGTAACAGGTTGCATCAACACAGGACAGCCGTAATAAAGACTCTGTCTCTAGTTTTGTTCATCAAAATCACCTGTCATTTTATTGTCCAATTACTGAGTTTCATCCTTCTGCAATTCTTCACAATCTACTCTTTCCCTTACTGTCTTGAAAAACTTAATGTAGCAAACTCTGCCACCTCACTGCTCATCTTTTGTAAACATGTTGAATAGAACAGGTCCCAGGGGAACTCCACTAATAATTTCCCTCCATTGTGAGAACTGAATATTTACTGCTACCCTGTTCCCTGTCTTTTCTTCTATTATTTAGCCATGCCAGGACTCTTCTCCAGTGGTTGTCTGCTTTCCTTAAATGTTGTGGGTGAGGATCTTTGTCAGCAGCCCTTTGGAATCAGAAGCAGCCTATGTTACTCAGATCACTCTGAATACTTGTTGAGACCTTTGAAGAGCTCAGGGTTTATAAAGAATCAGGACTTCCTTTTGCAGAAGGCATAGCAAAAAAAGGCTTCTGTGGTGAAATGGTCTTGAATTTCTTATACAGTGAACGCTATTGCAGATAACTGATTTCAGTTCTCTGAAATGTTGTTATCCAGCTGGCAGGAAGATTTAAAACAAAACAAAGAGTGTGCACATTTTTAACCTGCCTAGTTTTATTATTATATTTAATTTTCCAAGTTTGTGATCCTTTCTTCATTTGAGTGCGACTTCAGCTTTTGGAGGAGTAATGTCTGGTTTCTAATAACCTTCTCTGCCGTTTGGCCATACCAGTTGACTTCTACCAACTTCCAACCCTCTCCTATTTGTGTCTTTCACCCAGTTGCATTGACTTAATGAAGTCAGTTTATTTTAAATTGCATTGTAGTTTTGTCTGTCTTCTTTACGTGATTGGATAAAAATATATTAAGACAAAAGATTGAAAAGTTAGCAAGCTCTGTACAGAAATGTTTGTGCTTGGAAAAAGAGGGAGAAAAGCTAGGTGCTAACTAAAAGTATAGTGTTACTTTATTTTAAATAATTCTTGCTCAAATCTTTGGCTATTTTATGGTTGTCTCCTCTTAGCTTAAAAACCCACGGTTTTGGTAACACTGTTCTTCTCATACTCTGTTGGGCTGGACAGAAAGACTAGGTAGAAACCTCTAATGTGAGAAAACTTACATCTTTATTCCCAGGGCCTTGAAGGAAAATGTCCACGAGGTGTTAGAATCAAAGAATATTTTTTTTTATTCCTATGTTCTTGTGTAACCATCTTTTTAGCCAACTTTACATTGTTTCCTGGTTCATGTTGTTACCATTTTACCTTTGCCTGTACTTCGCTGTCTCCCTTAGCTCTACCTTAATGAGCAGTCATTAAGTACATTTTACATATTTTCAGTAGGCTCTCCCCTTCGCAGGTGCTCTTGGCTAATCACACAGAATCGCAGAATTGTTGAGGCTGGAATAGACCTCCAAGATCAAGTCCAGCCTATGACCCAATCTTTATCACAGACATAGGAAAGTTGAGACAAATTTTAAATTTTGTCCAAATTACAGTGTTATGTTTATTTCATTAATATTCAGTTATTCAAACATTAGCCAATGATACCAAAAAAAAAGGGGGTTCGGGAAGGAGGCAGAAGAGTGAATCAGGGTCTGGAAATATGAGAGTTAAAGAACTCTGTTTACTTAACTTGTCAAAGAAATGACTTGATTGTTAAGAAATGAATTGATTTTGATCTGAAAGTCTCATGTGAGGAAAAAAATCTGTAATAGAAGATGGCTCTTTAGCTTACAAGTACCTAACAAGATGTAGAAATTGAAGTAGACAAACACAGTCTAGAAAAAAAAAAATAAGATTTGACAGAGAGAAAAATACCTTAGAACATCTTTCCCTTGAAAGTAGTATTTTCTTAAGCAGTGAAACTGTTTAAATCAAGTTGCATATCTTTCTGAAATGTGTATTAATTTCCTGAGTTATATGGGTTTGATACAGAAATTTGAAATCTTGAATGCCTATTGTGGTCCATTCTGCCCTCAGAGTTTAAGCACCAGTGGATTACATCTTATCTACTGCTTTTACTTTTTCCTCCCACGTAGTCCTTCTGGACCTGCCTGGCTGGTTGACTTCACATTATTTGGTTTTTCTTCCTATTCCCTTGATTATCTTCCCTGTATTCATAGACTCTTTTCCGTAGAGCAAGAAACTGTCTTCTTTTCCTTCATATTTTTACACAAAATGAAAATGAACTTTTATAAAGATTTCACTCACTGATCCTACCATTAGCCATGCCACATGTCCTTATGCCGTCTTGCAGTTTGAAATGATGTGGGTTTTTTTAATACCGTATGAGTCTGAATTGGAACATGAGAACCAGCCATTTTGTGCATAATGTACTAATGCATAATGAACCTTGCTAAAAGCAGTCAGTCTCCTAAATACAGACTGATTTTAGGATGCATTGATGTAGAGCAGGGATGCAAAAAGGCAAATTCACAAACACCGCTGGTATTTTTTAATTAGTAACATTTTAGTACAAGATATTCTCACTTCTTTTGCAAAAATAGCCACACGTGTTGAATGTTGGTTTGTGGTTCTTCTACAAAGTGGAGAACTTTATTCTGCGTTTACATACAGAGTATTTATTATGTCTACAAAATTTAGTAGCTTTTGATATGCGGCAAATGTGTGTTAGGAATGTTATTTTTAAAAACAAACCTGTAATGTTCCCATCTGAATTTTAGCAAAATGTGTTGTACAGATTAAGAGAAAGAAAATATTTCTCAGAATAAGGGAAGCGTGTAAATTTATAATGCCCTTTTTAAAAGGAACTTTTAGGCAGGAAAACCTAGATGGAATAATAGAATATCTCAAGTTAGAAGGGACCCATAGCTGGTTTTAGTGGTTTTTCTTCTTTTGCATTACCACATTAATGTGATGAGTTTTCATCGTGAATTTTTTTTCCAGGTGTTATATAAACGCAGAGCAAAAAAAGCAGTTTTTATTAAGGAACCTGTGGTCTAAGACCACAGATGTGGAAGGATAATGAGGATAACTGTAGTTAGCGTGATGGACAGAGTTGGAGGCACAAGAGCAGCCTGTCCTCTTTTCAGTTTTTGTAGGTGCTATTTTAGAGGAGAGTTTCAAGGATAATGTAGTGGAAAAAAATGTAAAGGTGCTTGCTTGAAAAGTTAAGTGAAAGATGTAGACTGACATTAGGGCTGATTGAAGAAGGGGCTTGTCCTTTCGATATAGAATGAGAGAGAAAAAAACAGGAAAGTGAACTGTTATGAAGCATTTGAAAAAGATGGCATGCAACTTCCCTGGCAGAGTACAAAGAGAAGTGACAAGATCAGGGTTGTAGGCAAAAAAAAACCCAATCTTTCCAGCAGCCTACTGAATAAATATTAATAGGTCAAGACTGCATTTTCCAAGAGCAGAGAAAACAATATTGTGATGTTAAGATGATGTGATGATGACGTGGCCAAAGTTTAAGTTGAGTAGGTAGACAAGAAACTTCTTAGAGATGCTGTGCAGAGTGAATAAGCAAAATCCGAAGAGGGCTGTGGTATGCAAATAGTGAGAAAGATCTTAGTTAAGTCTGGATTACAGACCAGAATTAATGGTTATGTCCAAAGGGATCAAGAAAAGGTGGCAACAACAACGCCTTGTTGTCTTGTAGAGGTGATGAGCTTCTCGCTCGCTGAGGCTGTGAAAAAGTACTGGGTTGTGAGTCTGAATGCACAGTGTGAAGTAGAGGAGTAGCTGGGTTTAGCTTTTATGGATGACATAGCCTGGAAGTAAAATTCAGAGGAAGAAGAGATTGAAGAGGAACATTGTTAAATTATCAGAAATGTGGGAAAAGTTTGAAGATAATCTTTAGAAGAGACAAATAAAGAAACACAAACAGAAAATAGTGGAATTAAAAATTCTAATGATTAGCAAGATTTTACTGGACTGAAGATTGAAGAAAGGTACAGGAGATTTTGCAGATTTTGAACCTAGTTGAGAAAAATCTTCAATGTACTTTGACAAAAGTAAATCGATGATTTTGAAGTTGCCAAAACCTGCAAGGAGCTTGTTAGAAGGAAATGTCCATTGGCCATTGCAAATCTCACATTCAAAATGCTTAGAAATGTGAGAGGAAAGGGAGAAGGGTTGACTTTGGGTATCTGTGGTTGAAAACTTAACCTTGGTCCCTTCAAACCAGGTATGCACTCTAGGGAATGAGGTAATGGATGAGAATACAAAGCAAAGTGAAGAAGTGAAGCTAAGAACGGCAGAAGGTGAAAGAAGTTGGAGAAATAAGAGCAGCCTAATGAGAATATAGTGGGAAAGATGGGGAAACGGTAGTAGGCAAATTTGCAAGACTCCTCAGAGGAGTTGTAATGATAGGCGTTAACGAACCTGCTTGGTTAACGTCATAGAGAAGGCCAAAGTCAGAAAAACCTCCAGACAAAATCTTTTACCTGAACCTGTATACTTACCTATGATAATTCTTTTCAAAGACTGAAGCCTGCATTAAAATATGAAAGGAAGAGGTGGGTAGATAGAGGTTCTTGGTAGCTGTTATCTGCTAAGTGGGACAATTATTTTTTTAATCTTTATTAAAACGAGTACATTTTGAAGAAGTAAGACTTTTGTGTCTTTTGTCCTTTCTTTTAATTTTGATTTTTTTTGTCTTCATCTGCATAACTACTTTTCTGCTAACTTGAGAGCTACTCTAGCTTGTGCCATTCATCACGAGAGCATCTCGGAGGGACTTGGAAATGTTTCAAGTTTTAACAATCAGAGACTTAACCTGTTTTTTCTCATGTAAGTTACCTGCCTAGACACACTAGGAAGACAAACACTGAATAACAGAAGCTGAATAATAATAGTAATGAGGAATTTTGCATGAGAAATAAAAACCTGGTAGAATCAGGTCTTTTGTTGTAGATTGCTGAGATACTTTACCAGTGTAAGAAAGAGAATGTCGACATTTGTCAGGCTATCCTCCCTAAATTAGAATTAGTGTACAGGAGGAGTGCAGCCTTGGCTGCCGTAACTATCCCTGCAACATTTGCTAGTTTGTTGTGTTTTTTTCCTCTTTGAAATAGAAGGAGATATCTGGGGGTACGTTGGTAGTACTTAAAGCCTCTGTTTTCTTAGTTGATCTTTTTTTTTATTACGATTTTAATTCTTTTTATCTTGACCTAATCACATTTTCTGGCTTGCTTGTCAATTTAAATGATAAGTCAGGGGTAAAAAAAAAGAAAAAATGCTTTGATTGTTTGTGTTCTGAGTTTTGGTGGTTGTTTTTTTAATGAATTTGTTTCTTTAGAATGGTGTAAGGTTGACAGCCTGGGAAACTAAAGCATCAGTTCATATTTTCTCCGACTATTTTCATAGTATGCTTTATCCCTGACCTGGAAAAGCCACCTCTGCACGTGAGAGGATAGTTCATTCTCCATAGCTTGTTCAGTCCTTGTCCTTTTAGCTAGGACTACCATCAAGATTGCTAATTATAGTAATAGGTTAGTGACGTGGGTACTTTTCCTCTGAAAACTGGTCAAATTTATTTGATACAGGCCATAAGGCAGCCATTAGCGGGTACCAAGTTTCAACCACCATCAGTTTGACCTAAGTAGTAGCTGAGCACTGCAGTAGTGTTTTTCCCTTGCATCCTATTTCATTTTTTCATGTTCTTTTGTAGCCAAAAAAAAGGTTCAAAATGGGTTCAGATTTCCAGTGGGTTTCAGACCCTTTTCTGCTGAAACTGAGTTGCCTATTTTCAATTACAAGAAACTAAACGTGCATGAGTTAAATAAGCCAGTACAAAATAATGTCAACAGTGGGCATTATACAGCCTTAAATATGTTTGGTTCTCTTCTTCTTTTTTTTTTCCTCACAGAAAAAAGAGCTGTGGCTTGATCAGAAATAGTAAAGCATATTTTTCAAATTTACAAAATAATTTCAGCTGTTACTACTGTAGCATCTTCCTTCAAAAGAAAGACATAAAAAGATTCTAGCTTTAAAACTTTTTGTTTTGCTGGAAGAAAAGTAGTGGGTTTAGAAAAAAAAGTGGTATACGTCCACTAATTTGGCTTCACTGGAAAGGGAGCAAGAGGAAAATATTAACAAGGCTTGCATGTTTTTCATGTTGGCACTCAACATGGCACAGGTGACTTAAGAGACTTTTTATGGTATGGGATTTTTACACTTATGTCTATTTTTCTGAAAGGAAATTTCATGAAGACTGAGACTTTCAGATTTCTAACTCTTCTGGGTTTCCTAGCAGTGCTTTCCTTTAAATGGAAATGCAAACAGCCCTTATTTCTTGGCGCTTTCGGTATTTCTTTGCTGTTTGCAAAGTCCAAGAGTCACATCCTCAATAATCGCTGAAATATTGTGATCCTTATCCCCCTACTGCATATAGATACATGCATTTAGATACATATATACACATCTTTACCTTTCCCAAAGCTGTTTAGCGATATCGGTGGTTTTTTTCTGTACTCCCTGTTTAGGAACAATTATGTTTGGGTTACAAGAACTTGTATGGTTAGTTGATGGCATTTGTATACATCCTGACTCCGATTCACTACTCTCATTAGCACTAGAATTCAAAATAGCTGATTCTAACATCAGTGTTAATGATGTAATAATGACTCTGACTGAGCAGAGTTGTTTCCAGTTCCCTCGTATGTAGGGGCATGTCTGCTTTACAGGTGCAGATGGTCGATTCCAGCTCATGCAGATTTGTGGACAAGTTAAAGGGATAACAGTGTCTATACAGTAACCCAGAGTTAGCTTCTGAAACAGTTTTGGAGGTTGTATCTGTTTTTAAGCTGCACACACTTGGCTAAAGATAGCATGGATAAATATATGCAGCTTGTGGCTTCATCTCTCCCACCAGCGTGTGTGCGTCCTGAGTGAGATCAGAATGACTCCTGTTGTGTTTGGTTTTTTTTTTATAGAAATTATCTTCAGTTTACATGGTTATTTCCCCACAGGAATTAAGATTTTCCTGTACCTTTGGAAAATGTACGGCAAAGTTGATTTTGCAGATCTTGCCTGTAAATTTATCACTGGTCTTTGCATAATTATCCTGTCTTTAAGAATTCAACTGTGCTGAAGCTGGAGACCAAGAGCAATCCTGGTGCTAGATCAGGAAGATGGAGGAAGACTGGCTTATGGCTGGGTGTAGGGCCTTAGCTCACTCCTAACAGGACATGTGCTAGTCATGTTGCACCACTGCTCATGCTCCTGACGACTCATCGACTCCACATTTTGCTCAGCATTATGGTTTCTGAGCTTTTACCCACCCACACAAACTCCTTTGTGTCCACAGTTGGTGTGCACAGAAAATGCTGTGTTTTGGATGCTCGGTGGGAACCTGACAGTAACGTGAGAGATGTGTGGGGTTTTTTTCCAGGAGGCGGCACCTGTGCTACTTTCCAAACTGTATGTGTGAAGTATAGTAAATATATGAGTTAAAAAAAAAGAAGTCATAATTCAAATCCCTGTAGTGGTACTGATCAGATCTCTGTTTCTGTAGCAATGAGAACCTAAGGTGGCCTTTTACAGCTCACAGTTCATCTACCAATTTCCAGTTCTGCTTCAGGATTCTTAAAGTATTAGAGTGCGTGCTTTAAACCCACAAAACTTACCTTTACCTAATTTTCACCATTCTAACCTAAGTTTCCACGGAAACAGGGTTGAAAAAGCTGCTGGTAGCCAGCAGGCAGCCAGCAGCTGAGAGTGAGAACTCTCCTTTGTCACTTTCCACTACTGGATGCCTGCTGCGTGCCAGTGTGCAAAGCTACCTCGGCTTCTAAAATCTGGATTACTTTCAATTTGAGGGGAAAAAATTAAATTAATCTACTCTTTTCTCTCTTTGGATTGTCACAGGAAATTCCAGAAGGGCAAATGGGCTAATAAGTCCTGATCTGTTCATTTACACTGAGACCCACATAATCAAAGCCCTCCCAACCAACTGGACCTCTCCTTTCATAATTTTCGTGTTTTAAAAGCAGTCTTGCTCAAATTTTGTGTCTGTGCACATGTACACACATATTGTGGTGCCTTAATTCTGTATGACCCTCTATCTGTCTATGTATTTACGAACCTTTTTTGCATATAGTATTGTCGATGTATAAAATTTCTTTTTTCCTGTATAATTATGGAACATTTCTGAATGAACACATTATAACTGATCCTCAGTTAAATATTAGGAGTAGGGTGTGAATGGAGATGGCTTTTAACCAGAAGTAGATTATAGCTGCGGGAAGACTAAAGGGTCTATTTGGTCAAGACTCGTACAAAACTGAGATAAGCATGCACAACCTGACAAGATCAGATTAGACCCTTCCCCCACAAGTGCTTTTCCCATAAATATTTATCTACTTTCTATTATAAATAACCAGGAAATGAAAAAGAAAGATAGATTTGTTTTTTTATTTTTTTTTTTTAAAAAAAGTAGCCTAGAAATAGAAATTCAGCTTCAAATCTTTGGCGTAATGATGTTTTAAGTATGCAGTAAATTCCAATACTAGTTGCTGGTTTTTAAATGGGAACAAAGTACTGAAATTCTTCACAGGAGCTATGTTGATTGGCAACGTTTATAATCAAATGAGAACTTTGTACAAATGTGCATTTTTGCCTACTATTGGGTGTATTAGAGGTAAATAACTTGCTACCTACGAGAGAATAGGTGTTGACAGAGTCAGCACTGCTGTATTTATAAGCTTGCCTGTGGCAACATAGCTGGCGTTGAAGTTAAGCTGGCATTTTTTCGCCCTGTTCCTCCTCCTTCCAGCCCAAGAGAACGCTCACTTCATCAACGAGAAATACAACTGACTTGCCTGCCAGATGTAACGGAGATCCATGAATTCACATCTGTTTTGCCAATTTCATTTAGACTGCCGATACTTTGATTTCATTTCCTTTTGCAGTGGTGGTGAGGAGTGAAAATCTGTAGCCATACACGTGCCACTAGTTCAAAAATGTGTAGTCATTGGTGATCCACTCATCAGAATTGCATTTCTGTTACAATAAAAAATAGCCCTTCAGCTTTGAGATTTGAAACCTTGAAAATGTACAGAATAATATTTTTACGTTCATCTTTGAAAGTAACGAGTGTCTACTTTTTAAAACACTTCTGTGTCGCATAAGAATAATATTAATACTTCAAAAATCTCAAGATGAAAAATATAAGTCCTTTTTTCTTTCTTTTTTTTTTAAAAAAAAAATAAATCTTTTTTTCCTCTAGCATTTTACGATGGGATAATGAGACAGATGTCTCTCAACTGGAAGGACATTTTGACATTGTTATGTGTGCTGACTGGTAAGTACATAAAAATCATAAAACTCGTGTTAGAAAAATAGCTTTGCTGCAGTAATTGTACTGTGCTGCTTGCTGATGGCTAAGCAAAGTCAACAAATGAAGCACAAAGCCACCTTAACCTCAACAAATTAATATTCATCTCCATGTGACAGTTATAAGGTAGTCTTCTATCACACAGTAACTTCTACCACATTATTTCCCAAAGATTGATTTTGAGAAGCATTTCCATTTTCTGGAATTGCCTCTGTTTCATGCTTGACGTATCAGTAAATGGACGACTTAGGCAAATTGCAAATAATTATGGCTCAGTGAGGAACAGTCTGGAGAAAAGGGAGTTTATCAACACAAACAGCTCAATTAGCTTACTTCTTAGGAAAGATCTGACTATTGATATAAGGGGATATATTTTTTGCTCCCCGCAAAATCCTTCCAAAGAAAAAAAGGTTTTTAAAACCCTTTTTTTTTTCCCCATCTCAGTCTGTTTCTTGAATCAATTTGACAGCAATATTTGTAGACATGGACTTTATATTATTTACACAGGCATTTATTAATTCTAAGAGAATTCTTAGTAAAAAAATAAGAGCACAGCACTTAATTTCTGAGAAGGTAGATATGTGTTACAATGTGGTATATTGCTTAGTAATTTATGCAAATAGATTTGATTATTGACACAACCCTTTTCTGAGACTGGATTTGCAGAATTGTGCTGTGCTATATTTGCTGCATGCTAACTTTAAAATGGTACATTATTAATTATTTGTGTTATATAAATGGAGACAGTGTAAAAAGATGTGCAAATTTCATTTAGGAGAGTAAATATTTTGAAATTATTCTGTCTTTTCTTCATGCGTATTTGCTCTTGACCCTTTAAATGTCCAAAATAGAAAAAGCTATTTATGTTTTGTTGCACGCAACTGTTGTGAGAGCCCAAATTCTGAAAACAGAGACTTCCTGCTCTGTTCAGCAGATTTCTGTACCTTCCTAAGAAACAGTTAAAGGAAAAAAGCAAAGGGAAGAATGAAGCTGTCTATTGTCTTTTTAAACAATGTTCTTTTTAAGTGGCTTCTGATAAAATATTCCTCTAAAGTGCTTTTTTTTTTCTCTTTGATATTTTGCTATTTAAGCAAACTCTTCTTATTTCAGAAAAGTTACTGGGTTTATATAACAGTGGAGAAAGTGTGTTTAGTAATCTTTTTTTCCTTTTTCTAATACCTGTTTGTTGACAGAATGCAACAGTGCTTCGTTTCTTTTAGAATTTAATTTCAGAAAAGTTCTTTGTTCCCAAAAAGGACAGAGAAGGGTTTCTAACTAATCGCTGATAATGTGCCTCAGAGATGCATCATCTGATTAAAATAAGGAGCTAAACAACACCATATGATTTCAGCAAGTAATTTAGTAAATGCCTTCCTCACCAAATATTAGAATGGATACTCCAGGTTTCATTGCACAGATGAAGTTAATGCTGGACAGGATTAGATCAGATTAAGTATGAAAGTCAGATCAGAGTGCTGGCGGACATGAGCAGGAGGGCAGCAGTCTTCTCGGAGGCTTAGACAAGGCTCACATATGGATGTTCTCCAGATTATGTGGGTGAAGCAAGGTCTTGCCAAGAGATTTAGAGTTAAATTTGTTCTTCACACAAATATCAAAACAACCTGGCTCTGCCATCTCTTGTATTCTTGATACTCACACCATGTCATCCTATTTGTGCTGGGAAAATCGCAGAGTGGAGAAAGACTTAAGTTATTTTTTTCTGTAATATTCTTGCCTAATACTCCTTCCAGTCTGTTTGGAAATAGTGTAGTTTCTTTAGGAAACAAAGAATCAAACGTGACAGGTAAAATACATAATGCATTTGCAATCCCTGCATTTTGTACATTTATTTTGAAGCACTTAAGATGCAGGTAAGTGTATAAATATTTATAGATTTCTAAAAAATAAATAGAAATGTGCAGGTTTGCTTAAAGTACATGTTTTTATTCACAAATTGTCTCTATTTTCTTATTTCAGGTGCCCATATATATAGTTTAATAAGCATGAAAATCCCTTTATTGTTTGCTTCTTTTAGAAATCATTCTTTTAGTTATGGACACTACGTTTTCTGGTACATGAAAAGACTGGGAGGGGAAAAAGTGTTCCATACTTTATCAAACACAAATCTTCTTTTCATTTTCATGTATTTTTCTTCCAAGATACAAAATCAGCTTGAGAACTGTTGGAAGGATTTTTACTTTCTGATTTTTTTGGACTGCCAATGAAAAGAAAAAAAAAAACAAAACACCACACCTCTTTTCTTCTAGCTCCTCGGCTGAAACTTGAAGTATGCAGTGATAAAAACAGATAGAATAGATTGCATTTAGTGTAACACCATCATATAGTTCATTGTCAGTCAATAAAATCTGAGATTAGAACAGAGAACTAGAAAGCAAAAAATATGAGTTCAAATATTAGGTATATGGATAAATTTTTATTGAAGTATTTCTAGTGAGGGTGATATTGTCTGATTCTCTGAATAGCTAACCAGTGGTACTGCTTGATCCCATTTACATCAAAACAAGCTCTATTCATAAACATTTTCCAAATCCACATGGAGGTTCAAGTAAAAATGTGCGTGATTACAACAAGCAGCGATATGTTTATATTCATATATTTACAGTCAGACTTTCATAAACCTTGTGTGCAGGAGTGGAAAATAAGTTATTTCCCAGAACAGACAGTCCATTAGTTAACGGCTAAATTTAGTAGCTCAACTAGATTATAAAATAAATAAGAGGCAAACTGTGGAAGCTAGTCATTATTTAACCATTCAGGATTTTGACAATAAAAATAGTTTCATGGTTCAGCAGTTCCGAAATAACTTGTAAAATGTCAACTATGAGATAAAAATAAGGGGGGGAAAAAAAAGTCTTGGTGAGTCCACACCTGGAAGAAGGATACACTGGAAAAAAAAATACTGAAATAATGGAATTTTTACAGCATAGCTACCTAACTCGTATTTTTGAGGGAGGATTTTAAGAACAGGTAAGGGCTGTCAGAATTTTAGCCTTTCATTTGACCAGTGATTCTGGATATAAAATAATGCAGGTGCTGGAATTGTAAGCATTGGGTAGGAAGAGAGGAGGAAAAATAGCAGATGCCTGTATGGACAGGCCAAAACCAAGACTCTTTCAAGGCTCTTGAGAGTCACAGATTCCTGATTATTGTAAAAGGAAGCGCATATCCTTTTCTTTATTAAAAACAAAAGTTGCTGAGTTTTTTAATCCAAGGAGAGAGTCAAGGCCAGTAGGACTGAGCCAACAGAAAAATCTTCATCTTTTGCATTCTTGTGAAACACGTTTTCACAAATAATTTTAGTGTATAGACAGTATAAGGTCTAGATCCCCATATCATTTTGGAAATGCGCAATATCCCACTTCACCTACTTAGACTGATTATTTTCTTAAAGTTTGGCATGTGCATAAGTATTTGCACAACGGGGGCCGGGGGGACTACTCCCCATTACTTCCACTGCTGAGATGTTTGCTGAAGTCACAGGGAGTTGTGAATTTACCAGGAATGTAGAACTGAGCTGAAAGTATTCCTTAAATACCGTAAAATAAGTAAATTTTGTCTCCGTTAGGGTATTCCATTTAATATAAGGAAATAATTTTGCAGGAATGTGTTAAAATTAAGAAGGACAGAAATGTTAAATTTTTTATTCATTTTAAGCCTTATTTCTTGCACACGCTTTCAAGTGCACAACATGGAAATAAGGATTCTTTCAGTTTCTGTCAGCCACGTAGTTGAAGGCAAACAAAAAGATAAATGGCTTCATACGTTAGGCACTAGACACGAACGTAGTCATGTCTGAAGTAAACCTGTAAACTAAGCTCTTTTACCAATTGCAAAGTATGCAAAATAAGTTTGCATTATAGCCTATAAAATATGTATCCCTCGTTGCAAGGAACAATATAAAAGGATACCAGCATGAAGCAAACTGAGAATCTATCCCGTTTTTCAATTTATTTCCTTGTGGTTTACTACTACTTCCATACAGTTTGGGTATAAACTTTCATTTTGATTTTAACAGTATTCAAAATAAAAATAAAATAAATAAAAAAAGAGGACAACCAAAACCAAACCAAACCTCTCTACTGCTGTGGTCTGAAACTTCCTTTCTGGCCCCAGAAAACCTTGCTATTTCTGTCCTGAGCTACTGCTTTCACAGCATCCTTACTACATAAACATGAGACATTACCACCAAAGTAATGATGAGCGAAGACAAATTTGAATTGAGGTGTGAGAACGGAGTGCAAATGGTTTAAAACAATACATTATTTAATTTCACTAAGCCGTTGCCAGCGTTAAAGGATTCTCTTGGGTACACTTTCAGTATGCTGTGGTAATATTTAGTCATACAGATTCTACTGGTAAGAGACATAGCGTGACTAAATATCCTTGCGTGGGTCAAATCCTGTGCTGACCCTATCCTGACTTCTTCAGGATTTTCCTCATTCAAGGTGTCCTCCAACTCAAAGAGAGGATAGAGATGTTCCCCGGAGTCACTGCATTGTGTTAATATTGCTTCCAGCCTTCGCTGCTCTCTCTGGTCAGGGTGTGGCGCTCAGAGCCCCAGACTGGAAATCACAGTATTGGAGACTATTTGAAATAGGTCTTCTTCCCAGGACTAGGCTTCTGGAGAGCAGGGAAAACTTGGCAGCAGAACCCGGACAATTGTGCCAGGTTATCTGGGTTTCCTAAGCTAAGAGGGCGAAGTGTCTACATTTCATACTACCAAAATATCAACTGGAGTTGGATAGAATAGATATTATTGATGTTATCTAATCTAGCAGGTCATGTAACCATTTAAGTTCTCAGATACTCAGTTTTTGGTGAACGAAGACCTGCAGCTCTTTCATTGTAAAGCAACAAGATTGGTAGCAGCAGTTGTGCCCCTAGCTCATTGTAAAAAGAGAGAATGGTATGCAGATCCATGAAAAGGGAATTACAGCACTGGTAAGCTGCCCCAAAATTGTGTTTCCTCTATACTGCTTTCAAAAATAAAAATACTAAGTGAATTTTTCATTTGCAATGTACTTCTGTCTACACAGGATCTCAGCAAGCCTTAAATGTGTGCATGCTTGTGATGTTTCATGTTGAAGAAAATTAATTATTTTTAGCGATTCTTTTGGGAGAAGTCTCGTACACTGTATTCCACCTCTTCTGCAGGTGGCTAAGTTCCTGGTGAAGTAGTGTTTTATGTTATCTATCTGTATAGGGATCTACCTGAGGTGAATATGATTAAAACTCCCAGGAAATGTTAGAGATATCAGCTGCTGTTTCGATGTATTAAATTTAAACAAGCATTTTTTTCAGGAAGGTTATTCCAGGAAGGTTCTTCCAGTAAGATTAACCAAGGCTGAGGGACAGCCATCGTGCCAATTGCTAAAGTTTATATTTTCCTCTGGGTAGGCTGTCAGAGAAATTCTTCGGTATCTTGAGAAGAAATCCAGAAGGGCATACTTCTATATGAAATGTTCTTTAAGAATTGTATGGATACCCAGTCTACCATATTTTCTCAACAATGTGAGGTTCTACCCGATGAAATTTGGTCATTGGAAAGTTTTCTGATAGGTTGGATTTTTTCCTCAGTAGCCAAAATTTTCGGCTCTTACATAGCTGTTTGACCCCTGCGGTATGTAATACTGTATTCTCCTTGGTAGCTGTGGAGTGTCCTTACCTAAATATCCGCTCATAGTCTGTTCTCAATGACTGGCATATGGTTGGCAGACCACTTTTTTCTGTTCAGAGTTATCATACATTCTTTATATTCTTTTAGAAATTTCAGAACTGGAAAAAAATAAATCACCACATCTCTTCAGAAAGAGATGTTTGAGAATAAAAGAAAGGGATATATAGAAAAAAATCATCCAGAACGGACAGAATTCTGTGTAGTGTTGAACTTGAGTTTAACACAGGCTGGAAAGCAGTTTTATTACAGGGAAAGCATGAAAGATAATGAAGAAAGAATCACATTATTTGTGGCCTGCTTGATAGAGTTTCTTATCTGAATCACCAATATAAATGCAGCCCGTGGTAGTAAGGACTGAAAGGCATCAGTTGCTATCTGGTGGTTGTTCACTAACCATTGTAAATGCACTCTCATCCACAGTAGCTGCATGTCCACAAATATCTAGTCAAGAGTGATTGGCACCCTGGCTGCCACTATTAGTATATACATTAAGATACTGAGGGGCATGAAGAATGAATTATCCCCTCAAATCATGAGGTAATCACACCAAAATAGGGCTGAGCATGTTGGCAGCATTGCATGGGAAAATTAACTCTGCTGCTATCCTTGCGGGACCTATGCTGGAGAGGAAGGATTTCACTCTTGAGAGAAGGCAACTTTGTACTATCTGGGTCATTGTATTTGAACAGTGCGTGAGGGGAAGAAGAGGTAGAGCCTTGTAGATCTTTATAGGGACAGATAGAGATAGACATATAAATAAAATAAATACACACAATAGATAGTAATGAATTAATGCCACAATTGTGAAAGTAAAAGGAAAAAAATTGCCCTTGCCAGTAATACCTAAAATACAATAGAAAATGCTTTAAAAAACTCCACCCCCTCCGCCTTATATTAAAAAATACTCCAAACATGTAAAATGTTAACTTTGTATATTGATCCTTATTTCTGATATGGTAGTATTTTCGTAGCTAGTGTATCTGATCTGTGAATTTCAACTATATGAATATCTCCTTCTTGCTGGTAGTTAAGCTTTGGTTTAGATTATATGTGGGTTTATTTTTTAATATTTAAAAGTATCTGAACAGAAATGTAGACCACAGTTTCTCTTTTACAGCATTGTGTAAACATATGTAATTAGCCTTGTACTTATCTGCATTAGTATCATTAGAATTGAAAACCCATTTTAATCTGGATTCTGTTCTCTTCTCAATGTCAGCCTGTTTCTGGACCGGTACAGAGCTAGCCTTGTTGATGCAATAAAGAGATTACTCCAACCCAGTGTAAGTATGTTTCTATTTTCTCCTGAACACTGGCTTCAGAATAATTAGTCTGTGCACAATGATTGAGAGAGTAATGGAATGGCAGGATTAATGTCATGTAATACTTTAATACTTATTATGTCCAACTTCAATTGAGTCTTCTAATCTATCAGATTCTTTCCTAATCATAAACTAGGAAACTTCTTATACTTGGCCTTCTGATAAGGAACACAGTGGGTAGTAAAATAAATGAAACCGCTTCAAAGATAGCATGAGATTATTTTTATCAAAGCGTTTCTCAAGTATTTTCCTTTGATAATAATGTCTTCATATTAAAGTAAAAATATGATATTGAAAGTTTTTATGTTGGCTTCTGTCATTTGTAATCCCTTCAATTGTAACCTTTGTCATCATGTATTTATTTATTATGAAAGATTTTTTCCCTTTCATTTCTGTTTATATAAAATGAACAAAACCCTTATGCATATATTGTAGAATAAAACTTTTTCATTAAGTAAACATCATGTTTACATGTTTTATACCTTAAAACATAATAAAATTAAGCTCTTTATAAAATACTTACTTGTTCTACATGAGTGTCAGGGAGGAAATATTTTACCAGTCTCAATCTATTAGGCTGTTAAATCAGACAGCCAAAAAAAAAAGCTGTTACATGCATTAACTTATACACAACAAATAGTCTTGAATCTCAAAACATTTTTTTTTTAATACAAGGTGTCAAAATAAGAATATGAGAAAATATGTGAAGGAATTGCTGTAAGTAGGAATTTGAAATGGGAATTTTACTTTTCATGCTTAACACACAAATATTCCAGTAAGGTAAACCAAAATTATTTCACATTAACAATGCACTCTCCAAACTTTATTTTAAAATTGCGTTGTACTTTTTGTACAAGAGATTTTCTTTGTAAAAGGAATAGAAGACCCAAACGTGCAAAGGCTTAAGAAACCAAGTCATTTTAGCCTTGTAAGTAATCCCATTCTTTGCTAAGAGTGATCAGGTTTCTATTCTTGGTTCTATCATAGACTTTCCTGTGTGACCTGAGGCAAGTTACTTAAGACTGAATTATTTTAATGAGCTGTGGTGCAAGGCTGCCAGGAAGAGAGGAGAAATGTAGCCACCCCGAGGAAAAGGCTACCCAGATAGTTTTGTTAGTCACAAGGGAAGGTTAAGCGGCTTCTGCCCAGAGTGATACGTTCTGACTTTTATGATCTACCATCAGTTCTCAGGGTGCAGTAATTTTTGGGACCAGAGGTGATCTGGAACACAAAGCTGATCCCAGTTTAAAATAATGCAAAAAGAGGGGTTTTTTTAAGCCTGGATCAATGTCCACACCTGGTTCTTCAGATAGCCCCAAAGGCCACGGTGCTGGCTCCATGAAAGGACACTGGGGGAGAAGAGTATGAGTGGCAGGAAGAGAAGTGCATAAGAGGTACCCTGGTAACTGTGACCTGGCAACAACCTCTAGCTGCAGTGGAAGAGTAGCTGTTCATTGCTTTGTCTCCTGCTCACAGCTAATCATGGTCTGATGGTGTTCTGTGTTGCTAAAAACATAACTACACACGTACATTTGTATATGTGCGCACACATGCTTTCCTTACCTGGGCTGATAGCCCAACCAGATGAGAAATGAAGAACATTTTCAAACTAGAAATGTGAATGCAGCCCCAGACAGGTAGAAGAATTACAGAGCTCAGGTAGTTGGTAAGAAAGTGTTTAAATCCAGATTATGAGAGAACAGAATTGACCACAGTACCTCCACAGTACCCGCCAATTTTGAGGAGATTATTGTAGTATTAAAATTAATTGCGATTTCTTTGTTTATCTCAGTTAGAGCAAGATCCTCGGGGTTTTTTTTCAAAAGCACACTAAGTTTGATAGATGAATGAGTTTTTACACCAACTAAGGAATGGACCAAAAGTACCTGTAGTGATTTCCATAAAAGGCTGTTCCCTTTTTTGAAGTTATTTCAAGATTTTAAGTCTGATTTTAAGAGATATTTAATGCTATTTTGCATTCTATTTTGCTGTATTTCTCTTTTAAATTAAATTTGAAGTAGTCTACAGAGAGTATGAGATGGAATGGCCACATGAACTGCTGACTCCAGATGGAAATCTGTAAGGGGGTGCTGTTGTATGAGCAGTGCTTCCTCATCAAAGTTACTGGATCAGAGGTTGATGTAGGGCATGCAGCCTCCAGCAGCGTCCATTCACAAGGTTTTGCCATTCCCGAAGTCTCCGCATGAATCGTGGTCAGTAAGATCTGGGTGAGGGTTGTGTTTCCCATTACAGTGACCTCACTGTGAAACTGCCCATGAACATGAGGGACTCCAGAGGAGTCTCATCCTTCGTATGCCGAGGAAGGGTTTCTGCCGAATGACATTGAGGCACGTGAGATGTCATCAGGAAGAGGAGGATCCTCAGCTGAAGGCTCCCTTTTGGTTCCCGCTTCTGTCAGATGACATTAAAGCATGCCAAGGATGTGAGAGAACTGACTGTGAATTTCCTGTGTTTAATGTTTTGCATCCTGAGCTGAGCCTATATTCAGGCCTAACATTTACATAAGCACTTCCAGCACCTTCAGTGGGAGTTACACCCCTTTGCACCTCCTATTTAGCCACAGAATTAAAGTTCCAGTGACACAACTTAAGAGAAGTGGGTTGCTTTGGATATTGCCCTAGGTTTCCTTTGCACTTAAGTTTCCCACCGGAAAGATGAGGATAGGAGTATTTCCCTATCTCACAGAGACGTTCTGAGAATAAATACAGTACTGAGGTGTTAACGATTGGAGTCATTTAAGTACCCACTAGTTTCATAGATACTGATGTAGAGTTTTTAGTGCTGCCTGACTGTGCATTGTCTCAGCGCGTGTGTGCGGGAGCTGCGACGCCCAGGTTTGTTCCTTATCCTCCTCACTGTAGCTGTGTCAGCATTCAAACTTCCCAAAGCTCCCATTAAAATCTCTCTCTTCTGATCGCTTTTTTTCCTGTGGTGTACAAGATTGCGTTTTCTCAAGCCAAATGTTCTTCTACAGTGCCTAATAATTTTATCATTTCTTCAGATCCCTAAAAATACTTTTTTGTCTCTTCGGTTGATTACAGCACCTCACAAATTAGTCTTGCTCTCATTAACATAGAAGTTAAATACAAGAACTCACAGTAAACTTTGTGGCTCCCCTTGGTGCGATATGCTGTTGGCTTGTATTAACCTTTGTTTACAGCTCTTCAACCAGTTTTCATTCCGTATGACAGGACACGGTATTCAGCCAATTAGAATTAATTTTGCAAATAAGATTTCAAGAGTTGCTATATCAAGTAGGTTAGGTTTCGGACTAGTACTTTGCACAGAGTCTAAAATCTATCAGTTCAAGGTACAGTCATTTTTGTTATCTTAAATACAGAAGGATGAACAAAAATATTAGCTAATGGACCATAATGTATTGCCTGGGCATCATAAATGGCCCGACTGTCTTGAAAGATCTGGAATTACTATGCAAGAATGTTAAGTCTTGTTTTAAATGCAATTTGCCAATTTAAGGTCAAATTTGGTTGCTCTGCTCAGGTGGCTTAAAATGTCTTAAAAAAATTAATGATTAGGTCTGATTTGCGCCCTGTTTTGCTTTGTTTTACACTGTTTTAATTCCGCTGGCAGCAAATGGGAGATAACTCTTCTATGTGTGAGAGTGAAAAAAAGAAAATCATTATTTACAGTCTTTGCATCGTCATGAGCTAACAAATGGATTTTGCACTGAGTGTCTATTTTGTATGCTTTTTCTGTGGTTTATTTTGGTAATTCGTAGTCAACACTGTTATATTAAAAGGAGCAGATGCGTGGCAGTTGGCAGTTTTCTAAAGGAAATATTTATTTATTACTTTCTATTTTGCATTTGTTTAATCACATAAATCTTGCATATTTTGAACAATTATTTGCATTATCCTGGTTTAGTATTTTACCAAGAGAACAATTGACTTTTCCAACTTGCATATATTAAAAGCTTAGTCAGGTGTATGTTATATCTGGTTCCCTTCCAGTGTTAAAAATGTATAAATTCTCTTTTTAATGTTCCAGGGAAAAGCAATGGTATTTGCTCCACTCCGAGGGAATACTTTAAGCCAGTTTTGCAATCTAGCTGAAAAAGCTGGTTTCTCTATCCAAAGACATGAAAATTATGATGAACACATTTCGAACTTCCACTCCAAGGTTAGTTTTCTGCTTGTGTTAGATAACACTTTAATCCGCATTGCATTTTGAAGAGATCATGGTCCTTTTGGCAGGTAACCTAAATGTTTGATTAAAGTACTCCTTAGGTGTGCTGTTTCTGAACAGCTATTTTTGTATCTGATTATTTTGTGTGGTAGAA
>VWZK01013496.1:110994-115994 GCA_013396935.1 Baryphthengus martii | reverse complement strand
ATCTTAAATACCAAATATACAGCAACAGTTACGCTGATTAGGGATAAACTTTTAGCCTTTGTTCTGAAGTTTCTTGCTTAGTGGATTTAATTCAGGGCTAAAATCTCACTTGAATATAATTTATTTAATACAGCAGTTTGGGACCTCATTTTTTTTGTAAGTACTGTTCAACTATTTATTGTGTGAATTAGTTTGTCTACAAACTCTGACCAACTCCTGATAATATTTGATAAGCTGTTCCATGCCTGTGATAGTATTTGACCTTAAAATTTATTTTTGTAGTTCTTAAATGTTTAATCTTTAATAGTATCATTTACACTGAGGAATAGAGTTAAGCAAGAACTGTCGGTATTTCAAAAATGCTTTCATACACTTTGCTCACTTTATCCATTTTTTATTTGCAGTTGAAAAATGAAGAAAAAGATACATATGAGGAAAACCTCCATTACCCTTTCCTGCTTGTTTTAACCAAACACAGATAGAAGATGAGATTTTTTTTGTTTGTTGTAAGGTGGACTACTGAAAATGTATACGGGTGGTCAGGGAGTGGAGAGGGTTCAGTTCCCCCCATTTTGTTCCTGAGTCATCATTAGAGAAATATTTCTAATCTAAATGCTGAGGAAGATATTGTGGCTTATTTCACAGTGTGTAAACACGGAAACATCTTTTTTTGTATCATTTTAGAACTTATTTTTCCAATTATATTGCAGCCTAAAACCAATCAGACTTCATGTGTATGCATTAACAAAGGTGTGAAGGTGGCTTTCTCCTTTTCTGTGCCTTTAAACTTGCATGTACTTTGTTAATCTCTTTAAATGTTTTTTTGGGGATGTGTTTGAAAATAAGTGAATAATATAATTTGTGGGCTTATATAACTGGTTGTAAAGTAGTAAATGAATTCACAGTCATTTAGTAAGGAAATAGTTGTCTTAAGATCTTTTAAAAGTCCACCTATTGTAAGCTCTGATTTTTCTGCCTTTTTTTTTTTTTTAATTCCGCTGTTGATTTTTCTATCCATGATTGAAATGTCCTCATGTACTTCAATGTTGAAGGCTGGTTTTTATATATGTGTGTATATATGTTGTTTTCCAGCAGGACTTTTCCTCCTGTAGAGGTATAAGAAATTATGCATCAGACAAAAGCCTCATAAACTGACCATTTGTCCTTTGGACACAATAGCCTGCCCAGCCCCTCTGCTCCTCCTCTCCAATTATGTGTGATTAGTCTCAGTGTGTTGTGTCAAGAAGGGGGAGTGTGCTGAGTGCTTATTATCTGTTTAGGTACAAGAAGAGCACATTTAGGTTCTGACTATGAATGGAAAGTGAGCCTTTATCAGGACTGAAATCTAAATGCTACTGTCCTCAAAATCGCTTTTAAAAAAATACATGCTTTTCTGATAAATTCCAAGAAACACTATAACTAAATGATTTTGTAGTGTAGTCAAGCTCTCTCCCTTGAATTAGTTTATATTGCGATATATTTTGGCCCAAGTATTTGATAAACATTTAACGTGACTTTTCTTGCACTGGGAAAGACGAACGTCCTACAAAGAAACAGGAGCATTTTTTTATTTTCTTAAGTCTTTAATAGACCATTTTAATGACTTCTCAGAAAAACAACCTGGATCCTTAAAGAATCCTGTACAATCTCTTAAACCACAATACTTTCAAAATTATGAAAACAGAGAGAGAGGCGGAGACCATGACTGAGAGAGGGAGGTACTAGATGCAAGGAAGTGCAGAGGATCACACTGAAATACATTAGTTAAAGAACTGCAGTTCAGCAATAAGTGTTCTTCCATATTTAACAAATTGGGCAGCCTGTAAACCACAAGCTCCTGAAAGTCCCTCTCTTCTTCTCAAACAAATTTTTTCACTACCAGTTTGCATGTCCTTGTATTCAATACTTTTTATGCTCCATTAGAGCACCTAGATGGATCTCAGAAGGCATAGGTCAAGTCGCAGTTAGATCATACATTTCTTTCTCACAAAAACTTGAATTGCAATGCCAAGTGATGGGCTAACATCACAATAACAGCAATTTATTCCTCTTTTGATAAAAAGCAGCCTATTCTCAGTGTTAGATAAAGACTAGGGGCAATGCAAACCAACCATTTATCCTAGAACTGAGTAGTGTGTCTCCCCTATAGCTGGTATGAGTTTCGTATTCAAACTCTTGTTGGAAGATACTTGTCTAGTATGAAATCAAAAGCATTTAGGAGTAATTTAAGATTGCTGTGAAAGTGGCTTTAGTTTAATTAGTTTTGTTTTGTTTGTCCCACACAGCAGTGCCTTTGTTTTCTGCAGAAACATGTACGAGGAAATCTTTATAATCAACAAAGGAGCGTGAAAAATAGTGAAATATTTAATTTTGTGAACCTTTTATTTTTGAGAGGGCTTGAATGTCTGCTGTACAATAATCAAATAAAGATTGTTAGTTGCTGCAAATAGAACCAGTGTCACTGGAAATTGTGTTTCTAGCTCTAAGAAGAAAACAGTTTTACTCAAATTAGTAGCTGATAATTGCTTTTTATTTCTTTAGTGTCTGTCGTTTGAGTTGAAGGCTTTGCACAGGTGCTACCATCCCTAAAGTGTGTAATTGATGGCTTGTTTGCCAAAGAGGCATTTAGGCTTCATCCTGCAAACTCACATTGGAGCTCCACAGGCAGTAAAGTTACTCATCTACATAAGTGCTTGCAGGTTTAGTCCATGTAGATAGTTTCTAGATTCTATAAGGATGTCTTCTTGATTTTTGTGTTTTAAAATGGATATTAAAAAGTCACAGATATAGGATTTACTGCATGCGAGGCACTGAAAGTGTTCCTTTTTAGACATCTCTCCGAGTCTCGTATTACTAGGGGCTTGATGAATTGTTTCTAAGCTCTTAAATTATGGTAAAAATACAGTGTTCATTAATAGATCAAATATCTTTGCTAAGAAAAAGTTTGGCAGTTTAAAAAATATCTCAGGGCCTTTCATGTGATGTGCTTTAACTAGTCTCTGATACTTGGTTATTTTTAATGGTTTTTGTAACAGAAGATTAAGCTTAATTACTTTGTGTTTGCAAAAAGCTTGGAATATGAATAACACCATGCAAGAACTATGCTGTCTTCACCAAGAATGGAAATGTTAGGCTGATGCAAGTTTTCCTTCACTTAGGTTGGTAGTTTGTTGTGTTTTCCTTCTTTCTCAGCAAGAAATGATCTTCTTGTGGACATCCATATTCCTGGGCACAGCCCTAGTGCAGCTGGTGCCTCAGGCAGCAAGTTGTGATCTTCAGAATGTAAAAGACCAAGGTAAAAAATATTCCACTTCCTACTGTGAGTTCTGGCAAAGGCTTTCTTAAAACTTACAAACTAGTCCTGTTTGGTAACATTCTGGAACAAATCTTTCTGTTTTTTGGGAAATAAGTTTGGTTCAAAATGAAAAATATCTTAAGAATGTAAGATGAGGCAGGAGAACTTTACTAACCCAGGTAGCAGTCCAGCTGCAAAAGCCTTATTAGACAAGTCACTCACATTTTGCCTGTGGTTTAATGGCTGCACGTTTGCACGAGGATGGAAGCAGGCTTAAATTCATTCCCCTCGTGGAAAGCATCCTTGCATCTTGAGCGTGGCTGCATACAGTTTATCAAGTGTTATATCTCCATTACAACTCTCCTTCACTGTTCCCCGAACAAAAGAGGATGCGGTGGGTGGAGCTTTTGATCCACCTCTTGATATGGCAGGTGGCACAGCTGATACGGCAGGGGGAAGAGGGAAAAGGCAGCAACACATTGCAAGTCAAACAGAGCAGCGTTTTATTACCGCCTTTCACCCGCTCTCCCTAATGCAGCAGGGGAATAACCAGGGCCCTGGCTTTTCACAGGGTGCTTTATAAATGCATAGTTTAACCTGGATTTCTTTATGCGTGGTTTTCTTCTTCGTGAAATCAGGGAATGAACAGCGATGTCAAACTGCGAATTCCTTTAACTCTTGTGTTTTGAAACGCAGGTGGAAGGTACTAGGACAGCCTGCAGCAGCGGTTATATCTGAAATGTTTTCTGCACAGCATGGTCGTGTCGTGTTCTTTCCTCGGAAAGAGACAATTTTGTTGCTTCTTATCTTTTTATTCACTGAGTCCGATTGAGATGTTTTTTCATGCCTTCGCTGTCACAAATCGGTAGCCTGACATCGGTTGTAAGCACACCAGCATCTTTTGAAACATTGTTTTAAAAGCCGATTTTCAATATTATTCTCAGCTGCTCTGCAACAGCACTAACTTAACACAGCCAAAATGAGGGCACCCTGATGCGCAACCCCATAAAGCTAAAAGAAAGCCAATAAATGACTTAGTAAATTTGCAGCTGAATGTGCAAGTAAAGAGGGGAACCACCCTAAATCCTGCTCGTTCCCCGTACGAGGGAACCTTGAGGCACAGCCAGTATCGCTGTCTCTTTTGCCCGCAGCCATTTAGAAAGCAGCCAATATACCCTAGAACTGATCCCAGGTTTTGTGAGACTAAGCGCAGCATCTCCTTCGCAAGATCTTTCTCCCTCTCTGACCTGCGGACTCTGTTTAAACAGCTGAATGTAACAAACCTAACTTTTCTTTCCCATTTTTAAAAGGTTTAGCCTATTAAGGCTCCTTGCTTAGTCAGCAGCTGGCTTGCTGCCAAAAAGCCCAGCATATTGTTGTGGCTGGCTAAAAGCTGGATATTTTCCATCTCTGTCCAACAGCGGCATTGGATCTTCATTGTCTTCTTGTGTGTAAAGTGTGTGGAAAGTAGAGGGAAGATGCACGGAGCAGTAGTCCAGATGGCATTCCACAGCCTGAGAAGAAACATCTTGACCCTCGAATCTGGGTTAAACTCAACAGATGCCAAGCTCCCCAAAACAAAGAGCTGTTGTGGCTGACGACGGCGAAAGAGCGATAGGCCTTCAGTAACATAAAGTATCTTTTATTTTGGATGCATTTCCCTGCAGATAACCAACACAGTGTCACTTGCAGACGATTTCTTATT
>VWZK01013496.1:1050-104774 GCA_013396935.1 Baryphthengus martii | reverse complement strand
GGGGGGGGGGGGGGAAGTATTTTAAAAAAACATACACGTAAGTGCTCCACAACTAAATTGTTGTTACTATTCCCCTTTGCTGATTTCTTACCTTTCCATAGCATAGAAAGAGGAATAAATTGAATACTTAATGGTGGATCTGGGCTTATTTTCAGTGTAGGGAGTATGGAGAGAAATCAGAATATTCAGAAACCTGTGAGCTAGAGGACAGCTTTTCACAAAGTGTTGAAAAAGCTCTTTCAAATGAGGAAAGAAATTTCACTTTAAACATTTTTAGAATATTGATGTAGCAATGTGGTGCTCTGCAAAGCATCTTTTATGCTTGAAGCAGAGTCATTGGTATAGTCCCAGATTTCTTTTAAAAGCTGACTTCCAAAGGCAGATAGCCCTGCAGTGATAGTTCAAAACGCTTTTGCTTCCATGAGAGATGTCTGTGGTGCTTTAAGCCACAAGCTGGCTGCAAACTTAACTTAGCACCGGGCTTGGGCTGCAACTATGTTGACCTCAGCATGCTAAGCCAAGGAATACACTCTATCTATTCATGCTTCCTGCCCTAGCTCTGGCCATCTGTACTGTGGCCAGTAAAAGTCCTATGGTTTGGCTACGAATGTCCAGTTTGGGCCTATATCAGCTTTCTTTTGCAGGGAGGACAAGCCTACGTGTGGGCTGCTTATAAATACAAATCCTTGCAGCTTCAAGAGCTGATGAGGAGGTTGCGTTGCTACATGCTTAGATGGGACACGTGGAAGGTGATGAGCCAGTCCTTCCATGCCCTAGACCTGTGCTAAGGAGTACCAGCAGGCTGCACCTTCTCCTTAACATTCCCTGAAGGTTGCTTCTAGCCTGCATTTGGGCATATATCCTCCTGAGGTGGGCTTGAATTTGTGTGCCGTATGGACATAACCAGTCACATGCAGACTCTCCTGTGCCGGACCTGTCGTTTTTCTCTGCTAGTTTAGCTGGGATGTAACTCAGAAACCTCTGCCCTGTACTGGTGCAGCGAAAGGTAATTACACCTCCTAAAGGAAAATACAATGGCACAAAGCTCCATTTAGCTCTTAAAAGCTGCTCTGATAATTGTCTTAAAACCATCCTGAAAATGTGAAGTGTTAGAAGACATTACACCAGAGCCTGTTCATGCTGCTTATAAGGTAAAAGTTTATTTGTACAAGCGATTGCAGTGTCTATCTCATTGAGACACCGTAGGAGCTTCCTATACAGCCCTCTGACTCCATGAGAATAGAGGCAATTCTCTCTGGGCAGCTACGTATTACAAAGGAAGCCACCACCACTGTGAGTAACATTATCTTAACAAAAATATTCCTGCTGTTGCCCAAACCTTGACCTGCTGTGTATTCTTTTTCTGTTAACATAACTCACTTGACATCTTTACCTTTGTATACCACTTTGCTGTGATTCGCTATGACCCTTTTAAAGAACTATAGTGGTGGTAGGGCTTTGTTGCAAAGGTGAACCGCAAAGCGTAGCCAAATTTGGAGGGTCTGGATGGAAGGACAAAGAGTTGTTTGTTACTATTTCATATATAGCCTACCCCAAAGAAATATCAATAAAAGATATGTGGCAGTGAAGACAGCGTATACACTCTGTCTTCTGTAGGATAATACAAGTGAGGCATTCCACATAGACCTATCCTTTCTGAAATTTCACTAGTTTTGTGTCAAGGAAAGTGAATCAGCAACAGTAAAAATGATGCTGGATGTTTCTATCCTTCTAACATTAAAAAACCCGCTGCTTTTCTCTTTTTATCTGGTGGATCTAGAAAAGTCTGAAGCTCCCAAGTCCAGGCCATGGTCTGACATGCGTGATACCACTGTCCAGTTTTCTAGGGTCTTGTCAGGGTCCAAGAAAAATCAGAGCAGAAAAGTATCAGGTGCTACATTTCCCCTCCTTTTTCTTCCTGGTTATAGTTGTGATAGTTTGGCTTTCAGATAGTCTGATCCACTTCTGTTTCCTAGCTCCTTGCATTCCTTGGGGATGATGTGCTCTTTTGCTCTCCATCAACAGGAGAAGACGAAAGAGTGATTTCTAGGGATGCAGTTTGGTGGTGCACAGGCAAGACTAATTTACAGGATGTTGTGCTATAGCTCTACTCAAAGAAAAAGAGATGGATTTTTTTTCTGAAGTAAAATCAGCAACATACAGAGATTCTCACTTTGCTGCCTCCTCAGTCAATGCTTGTACTCTTCAAGGGTAGTGAGGTAAGTTGCATCTTCTACTTTAATAGGGTAATAGATGTGAGGTTATCCACACTGACCTGCCCCTTCTGACTTTTCAGTCAACTAGCAAGCTTCACTCCATCCAATGAAGCATGATTTGTTTTACTCTTCTACTGTTCACTGGTCCTGAGATAGCTGGATAACTTAAAGACTTTGGAGCACACCAGGAGTTATGATACTGCTGCTAGTATGGAAAAGCTGTGCAAACACTGTGGTTTTGTTTCCTAAACCTGTAAGACCCTCATGTGAAAGATTCTGAGTAACAAGGTGTTTATTGTCACCAGCTGCTTCACCTGTTCTTTTACCCCAACTCTTGCGCATTACCGATACCCATTACTCTCCTGGGGACCTACTATACCTTTAGGATTCTCCACCCTACTGAAGAAAGGCCTGTCTCAGGCTCACTACAATATCAAATGTGGATGCAGAGCCCTCCTCTGGAAAATACTGTTAACACTAACCAGCCCATTCTCAGAGAGCTGCCTGAGTTACATGAGTAACCGAATTAATTGGATAGGAAGAAGGTTCTTACATAATTTGTACCATATCGTTGGGTCGGTGAGAAGACCTGAGGAGTTACTGTCTTGAAGCTCAGGCTTGATCAACCACATGGATTTGCACAGTGGGCTCCAGCTCCCTGAGGACTCTGTATGGCGTCACTGCAGGCACAGGAGCACCGCTGACACTCACATGCAGTTGAAGACTGCATCCTGTGGCCCATAACAGATGAGTATATCGCGTATATTTCCCCAAATGCATGTTCTATTTATCCAGGCTTTGTACTTTGCTGAGAACTGGAAGGGTACCACTCTTTCTGTCTTTTCTATAGGACAGAGAGCCCTCCATCACTGCAGTCCCTACAATACGGCTTCTCGGGCTGCAAAACCTGACAAAGCCTAGTGCAGTGGTGTGGTGAGGGCTCAGGTGTTAGCCCTCCTGCAGGCAGCATTGTCCCCACCCCATCTATCCCTAGCACAGCCCTTTGTTTGCACCCCATGGGAGGAAAATAATCCCCTTGCCTCCAACCACACCTGGATTCAGCCTCCAATTTGGCACCTTGAAAAGTGGGCTGATTCTCTAACACTCTTGCCAGAACTAAAGCCAGAGTGAATGCGGCTAATTCTCACCACTCTAATTAGGTGGCGAGTTAGTGAGGTGAGACCTCACCTTTTAGAGAAAGAGAGAGAAAAAGGAGGGAGGAAAGAAAGAGGAAAGGGAGGCAGAAAGAGGAAAAGAAAGAAAAAAAAGAAAGGAAGAAATTAATGTACTCTGAAAAAAAAATTAAAAAAGGAAACACTGAGCACTTGTTAGCTGTAACCAGGAGAAAAGCCAGGAACAACCCCTTTCCTTGCAGGTGCAGGAGAGAAGAGGCTGTTTTATACAGGTCTGAGGTCTGAATGCTGGAGGAGCACCAGGGGCCTAGGGGGCAGCCACAGAGCAAATGCCTTCTTATATTTTCTGGCTTGCTTTGGCTGTAGGACTCTGGGAAAACCTTTACTGGAGAAATCAGACAAAGGTGTTCCTGTTGTTACTCATGGGAATTCATTGGTTCAGAGAAATGCCCTGAAAATATGTTGAAATCCAGTTATGCAGTCTCAGACAAACAAAAAAATAAATCTTCACTAGTGCTCCTCTGGCCCTGGCCAAAAATCTGCATTTTCCTCAGCGTATTTAATAATCAGGTGCCTTTCTCCCCATCCCCCCAAAAAGAAAAAAAAAATCCCATCTGCTCTAGATTACTTGAAATAAAGGGGACCAAAACCTGTATGTATGGTTTTCTTAGCTTCTCCTACACAGAGAGACAGGGCCATGGAAACACCAGACTAAGAGGCTTAGAGTAAATCCTGGCAGTCTCAGTGCTAGAAACTCTCCCACTGATAAACAAAGCCTAATAAATAAGTTTGAGGGAAAAACTAAATGAGAGTGCGTCATTGTGGAGCAGTTAATTAGGATCCCTCTAAGCATTTGTGCTGCAAAGAACAAGAAAATTAAAGAATATAAAAACATATGTTGGCAAGAGCGCAAACACGCTAAAAGTAAACACTGCTGTTACTATTAGTAGTAAAAATAATATTAATTAGTTGTATTACAGTAGCACCTAGTGGTGCTACTGGATCTCATCCCCAGATGGGATCAAGGTCCCCAAAAATAAAGGTCTTAAATAGAAGTTTCATCTAAGTGCATTCATGTGCATATATATAGAACATACATGTATGAATGTATGTGCATAACATATAGATAGACACACAATTCAACTGAGGAAGAAAAGTCAGCAAATGGAAATCAGGCTACAGAATATTTTGTAACTTGGCTTCTCTTGTTGCTGTTTTTTTGTGTTGCTGCAGTGCAGCTGCTCGCAATTGTTACTTGTGATGTAGAGAATACAGGACTGTAGTTGTAGTGCAGGAGTCAGAGCGTATATATCTGTGTATGTATTCAGATACACATACATACACTTGTATATATATCTACATTTACGCACACACACGTGAACACTCACGTACGTATGAATTCATTTTTCCCCTAACTTAGATCAACACAACACAGAAAGCTTGGCTGAGGACAGTATAAATACTACCCTCAAAGGCTCTATTTACTCACCCAGCACCATTTCTTCACCGCAAGTGAAACTGCCGCTGTCCTTTCTGTGCATGCAGCATCACGTTTTGAAGAGTGGTGTCTCTCCCCACCTTGCACTGTAAAATCTTCCTTTAAGAAAGTCATAGTTGAATATTGCTCTCAGCTAAGTCAATACAACGTTGTCTCTGAGGGTACAGAACTGCAAGTTTCAGTTTCTGCAGTTGCTGCTGAGTTCTACTAAATCAATTCAAATAAATTAAATCCCTCTACCTTTCCTTTTCTGATGTGAATTTGCGTGCTGTAACAGGGAGAGGGTACAAGGGCTCAGATGACACAGTTAACTGTAATTCTGGATTCCTTAACACAAGGGAACTAATTTAATTGTTACTGTTTTAGTGCCTGGGTTTCCTAAGAAAATGAGCTCTTGCAGATTATCTATATTCCTGTTTTAAACAGAATGCTGTCGAGGTTCGTGGGGTTTTTAGGAAAAAAAAAACAAACAACCCTACAAACTTGTTTTTCTCTAAAATAACGACAGTAGCGGCATTGCAGCCTTGAGGTTTTCAGTGCAGAAATTGCACGGCAGGTCGAGGCATCAATTTAGCGTTTGGAGACGTGCTTCGTTTGAATGATAATTTCATTAGATTAGTTTGTAAACTTTTAATGCAGGTTGTATTATATGTCTAAGAAGAAACAATTTGTGTGACAGACTATCCTTCATAATCCCCCTCTTCAGCCTCCTGCTAACAAAAGACCCTTAATACTGAAGATGTTTTGTGGGAGGAGAAACATTTTCCAAACAAGTAGTTTCTCTATTCCAGCCCAGGTAACAAAGAGGCCTTAGGAATTTCTGTGGGCCTTGTCAGGGCTGGCCCATTGGTCTTAAAGCCACCTGCTGCTTAAGCCATTGGTCAATAGATTAACTGCTGCTATTACTAAGTGTTTAGAAAAGTAAGTTATGTGGCAGAGCAAACAAAATCAACCTCCTTAACACATGTTAATTCAAAATTTAATAAATCTGCACTGAGAACAGTAAAGCAATCAAGGGGGGTGGGGAGAGCAGGAAAGCCCTTCGTATGCGCTGGTCCTCCAAGCAAAGTATCACATAGCAGATAAAAAGCCTTCATGGCATCTTAAACAAAAGGATAATACTCTATTTGCTTTGCAAAACTCCCCTGACACTTCCCTCCACCCCTCTGCTTTCCTCCTTTTCTTCCAGTTTTTGGGCGCTGCAGGTTTTGGGCAATTTCCAAACTTCAGTCACAAAAGATGAGTTCACAATAAACACTAATAGTGGAGTAAATTCCTGGTGAAAAGGTGGGAAGCATTCAAATACTGGCAAAAGCCGTAACAGTCCCCAGCCCCGCAAGTCGTTCTTATTCTGTAATGAAACGTATGTTTTAACAGAGCCAATCTCACCCGAAAAAAAGAGAAAGCCTCACGCCTGCTTTCACGTGCAGTTCAAGACATTGTACCACCATGGAGGGTCAGGAAGATTTCAGCAGGGGAGCTGAGGAGTTTCGGGAGACTGATGCAGGTACTCACCCTCGTGCGGTTGGCCTGGGTGAAGGCCCAAAAGATGCTACGAATTTTTCTTAAATTAAGCTGTTTAAACCTCTTTTACCTACCACCCTATGCTATTTCATGAGATGAAAGAAAAACTTGGGAGAAAAATGCAAAATGGGGGATTGAAAGATACCATGTGTTGCAGAAGGTTGGCTTAGGAGTCCTTGCTTTTCTGTCACAAGCTTCAAGCTCTTGCTATTTTTTGTACTGCAAATTTATGTGACTGCTAAAATACAGTTCTCGTTATCATTTTGGAACGATCCACTGAAGTTGCTGGAATGAATTTGCATTTCTTCAATGTCTTTTCTTAACTCTTAACTTTTTCAGCCCTATGTTTTATTAATAAGTAATTTGTTTCATATATAATCAATTGTGACTTAAAACTGAAGACCAGGATTATGGTTGCCCTTTCTTGGCTTATAATCATGGAATCGATGCTTCCATATACGATGAGTCTGCATTTTGTCAAAGGATGCTCAGGAGCTGAGGAATGTCCAGAACAGCAGTAATTTAGATCACAGGCAAGTTTGCCCAGTGATATTTTCCTACTGAGTGTTCAGGGCAACTCAGGAGAAATGCTCCAGAACATGCACACTCCTACCCAGGGTGATGCATTGCAGCTGGTGGTGGTCTTGTCTTCATAAACATGCCTATTTGTTACTACTGATTTGGAATCTGGGTCTTTCCGAAGTTCTTGCAGATCTAATACCCATTTTGCGAAGTGCATTTGACTGGTCCCAAATGTACGTATTGGCAATCAGGTGCAGTACCTCTGTCAGGAAAACAAGGTATCTTCCAGTCCAATTTTCAATGTGATTTCCTCAGGATCCATATGCTGGGTTGTTTGTTTCCCTGCAGACATTTAGGTCTGGCTCTGACAGAGCCTTCCTTAACCAGGCACGTGAATAAATGCTACTACGAGCCCCATGCTGTTTGGAGGGCCGAAGCTCCCCCTTCACAAGGCAGCAAATCTCCTGAGAGGAGAATGCAGCAGTAACTCCAACACATTTTTCTTGCAGACTTTGTCAAGCTGTTTTTTCCCCTGGTAGGGGAGCATTTAGACCTCTATGAACAAGATAAGATAAATGATTTATTGTGGCATGGTAGGTATTGCTAGGCTATCAGCTGCCATCATAGAGTCCAAGCTGATGGTCGTAGCAAGATATTAGGGGCTATCTTTAAAAAGGACATTTATCTCAGATTTTAAAATATGTCAAAGCTCCTTGCATGTCTGGAAATATTTGGGGGTGAGTAAAATGCTGAGAACATTTCAGCTGGACTGCTCTTCTTTCTTTCCTTCCCATCTTTAATCATCCCCTCCCTTCCAGCAGTCTGGTAAATTGGTGATGAAGGGTTAAAATTGGAGACCCATGCATAGTATAACGTTGGCTGTGTTGCATTCTGGATATCTTTGACTCCAGGACCTATTCTCATGACAGGATGGTGTAAAGAAAGGCAGATTCAGCCCTATGCTTGTGCTCTGTAAGGAGCACATGCACTTCCATTCTCAGTATCTCTTTCCAGGAAGGTGGGTGAGCATCTGTCTTCGCAGCTAACACCAAACCTGGTTTCCAGCCAGTCTGCTGGCAGGAGATACTAGTGAGCAGGGTCCCATTTGACAGCCATAAACTCTAGGTAGTTTGATGTAATGCAGTTAAAATTAAAGCACTTGCCGATGTGCAAATTCTGTATATTGCCTCTGCCTGGCAAGGTCAGCTGGATAATATTATAAATGGATACTCCCTGATTCCTTTTCACTTATCTTTAACATGACATTGCTTTCTGTACAGATATTAATTGCATAAGCCAAGACAAAATGTGTTAATGTACTCTGTATTTTTAGCTGTTGCTTTATTTGGAAAGCAGGAGATGCAGTCTCTTTTGGGATTTGATACTCATGAGCTGCATGTTACTTTACTGCCATGATACAGTTAAATCACATAATTTCCTTGCTGCCTCATAAAGACGAAACCTAAGCTCAACTATTTTTCCCCTTTGAGGCAAAGAATTCAAACTCTGCTTGAGAAAAAGCTGATTTTGGATCATTTTCTGTTCTGAGTGTGCTAGGTATTACACAGGGTGCAAAGGCAATACACAGCGTAGCATGACACTTAAACTGCTATTACACTTATATTGCATTTAGAAAAAAAAAAATCTTCAATCATTCATAGTTAACCTAGGAGAGCATTTTCCCCAATGTGACACTTAAATGTTTTTAAAATAATGGGATGATTTGTTTCTTTCCCCTTGAATATGAGGCAGTGAGGTTAGAAGGGGGAGCAGAGGGGGCATGAAAAGTGGCTTATATTGTCAAGGTCTCCTTAACTGTTAAGCAGTGGGGGGAAGAATCAGACTGCTTTCCTGGGCGAAAACAGAGATATTCTCTGCTGATGACTGTCCTTCTAAGCCTTTCCTATCACAGGCTAGCAGTTAAAATAATACTCACCTACTGGGCATCCAGCAGAGTTGATCTACCTTTTCTGCTAGGAGGTTCACGTCCAGTCAAGCCTGATTAATCTGTTGCAAGTCCTGAATGATCCCAAATATAACACATAACAGCTACACCTGTTTATCAAGTCAGTTCATTTCCCTTCCTCTATTCCACGCTGAAAAGGAGCATTAATTAAAACAGTAAACAAACGAGCGCCTATTCTAAATCAGAGCTGCAGGCAAAGAAGAGATAACTTAGGCTCTTGAGAAGAGGGATTTTCAGTTAATTTATGGAATCTACTGTCACTCTCAGGGCAAGGGAGCTTACGTAGCTGGGAAATTGAAGCAGACAGGCTTTGTCTAAACACTTCTTTTTCAGAGAGTATCTTTTTTTTTTTCTATTTTAATTTTTAATCAAGCCCTCTTTTTTTTCTTCCCCCCCCCCTTTTTTTTTTTAATGAAAAAATTGCTAGATTTTTCCAGTGTTCTGGTGACTCATACAGCTCCTGTGAGATCCCCAAAAGGTAGAGAGGAATGAGGAGGAGAGGCAGGGATTTGAGCTTTTGAAAAAAAGCAGTGTGAGAAGATGAAATGTTTTGCTAGCAAATTATTCCCTGGAAACTAATTGCTGTGCTTCCATCCACTTTGATTATTCATCGTTTCCCCAGCATTTTCATCTGGGGTCCGTACCCTGATCCTGGACCCACACTAATGTGAGTGCAGGCTTTTGTCCATCCAGAGACCCAAAGACTGCAGGGAGCCCACCTGAATGTACTAGTTGCAAAATAGTGTCAAAAAGAGAAGTTCAATTACCATATTGAGAAGCTGACAGTCTAAGGCTCACCTGTAAGACCAGTCTGCTCTGCGCAGTACAGAAATGAGCGTACGAGTAACCTTACAAGACTGTGAGAGAGGGTCCAGTCCTGCCTGCAGCCATCCCCAGAGACTGCAAGGAGAGCACTGGGGGAATCAGACAGGCAAAGCTCGAGAACCCAGCTCCTGGTGTTGCTTTATGGATACTATTCGCAGCCGCCTCCCAGACTCAGTAGTAGGGTGGGTTGCCGTCCCCAGCCTCAGCTCTGGTGAGAAGCACCAGGCTTGGGTGCTGCAAGGTCAGTGCCTTCACGTCAATAGGGCTTTTGGTTTTTTTAAGGAAGGCACATACATATTAATTTTTGATATAGAAGGAGAAATGGCAAATAAGCAGGAAAAAGCCTCCGAGCTGTAGGAGAAATAGGGGCCGGACCCTTCCTGAAAGCAAAGAGGCAATGTGCTCTGAATTCCCCCTCAGAAGCACATTGCTGAGCTAATTGAAACTGGCTCTCCCACATCCCTGGAGAGTGCCCTGACCTCCTACCTACGGGCAGCTGGGGGAAGGGCTGCATGGCAGAGAAAACCCCTCTCCCTCTTGCCCTCTCTCCCTCACTCCCGCTCCCTCTTCATTTTTTAATCAGCAGTTCTACCCTGAGAAACCTTCCCTGCTGTAGCTCCTGCTGTACGCTCCCAGGACAAGTTTCAGTTTCAACAAATCATCGTTTTCTGTCAAAAAATTCGCAACCTGCTCTTGTTATGAGCTGCTTTTCAATTGCAGTGCATAGCTAAAATGATTACTGCTCTGCCCAAAATAAAATAATATTGGCAGGGAGACAGTTTAAACTCCTATCAGCCAGGATTTGTCACGATGAAGGCTGCGTTTCTCAGGAATCAAACTATCATTTTGCTTCTTACAATACTGTTGGGACTCTCTCCCTGTGCTAATTAATATATTAGACATTTTATTTTATTTCAGACTGAGATTTGGAATAGTTCGGTTTGTGAAATTACATCAAAATTGTAGTTTTCATGAAATTACAGACAGACCAAAAAAAAGTTCTGTATACCTTTGTCATTTCAGAAACAAACCTCTTTTAAAGCTACAGGAATGCCTTGTACATATTTCAAGTCATCCAGCTTTTCCTGGTGGCATATCCAGTAATCATGTTGACAAATTAATGGTAGAGAATTAGTTGTACATTAAAGATTTAAATTGTATTATGCGGCACATTGTCATAAAATGATATAAAACAATAGGCAAATAAATGTAAATTAATTCCAGTTACTGACATGTAAGACGCAGAGTGACATCTGTACACTTCACGACTTGCACAGCTGCCATACTTTAAAACGTAAAGCGATGGGGGAAGCGGCACGGCATGGCATGGTGGAGCGGCAGGCAGAGGATGGGGTCAGGCCCGGTGTTTGGGAATTGTGGTGGACCAGGCGAACCTGGTTCCTCCTCTTCTAAACAAACAAATCTGTGTCCTGCATCGACCGTGTGTGCCCCCAGGGGGAATGCTAGAAAAGTTGCCTTTGTCAAGCGGGATGAATACCATGTCATGACAATACTTGGGGTTTTGTATTATCCCACCCTGACCAAAACCCTGCGAGTTCCTATCAATCCCAAAGCGCAATTGCTTCCTGGGGCACAACCCCTGGACTTTCAAGGGCTCACACACCACTGTGCCGGCTAATTATACAGTTTCTGTTTCCTGGTATGAAGGAATGCGTTACCTGCAGCAAAGGATGCATAAAATATCGAGTGTGAGAGGCGCTAGGAGGAAGCAGAAAGCTGCCGTGAATTCAAGCCTCGGCTCTGGGTTTATACCCACAGTCCAGACCCATGCTGAGAGCCTAATCACTGGGGCCATTCTTTGGGCTGTTGTCCAATCAGTCCCTGAATAGCAAAACCCCACAATGCGGAGTATGAATTAGAGGGGGGGAATAAACGTGGGTGCAGACTTTTTTTGCAACAATACCTAACCAGGCCTTTCAGCCAAGGACAACTCGTGGACAAAAGCGCGGCGGAAATTGAAGTAACTTTTGGAGGCCCTCGGCAGTAAGAGCTAGCTCGATGAGGGTAGCGCTGGCTTCTTTTTGTGTGGACCGGATCAATTATTCGCTAGAGGGGTGAGACATGGAGGGGAAAAAAAAAAGTCTTAAAAATCTGACATTTGTGTCACACTGGCCTTGAAAAGCATGGCTGTTCGATGAATAAAACCAAATATTTTTGTCTCTTCCTCCACCCCTTGGCGGATGCGGCGGTGATTTAGGGGGTGGCTGGTAGAGTGCTCACATTCCTCACCCTTCCCCCAGCACGCCTGAAGAAAAGCTTCTTGAGCTATAGAGATGTCAGGTCCATGTTTTAAAATTTAGCTTTGTTTACCCAACAGAATGGAATTCATTACTGCGCAAAAGCAGTTCAATTTTCTGACCTTTTTTATTCAAAATGTTGGAAGTAGCAAAAAGCTCGTTTGAAGGTCACAGGTTTATGTATCTATTCTCTTAAGTGTTTTAGAAATTCATATGGAGGACACTAAAGGTGGAATATGTGAAAACATACTGTTCATTGTTTACCCTAACCTTGCCACGATTATTAGATAAATGAGGGAAGCAAAATGGCATTAAAAGCCATTGTTAACAGTGATTTTTTTTTTTTCCCTGAAGACTGTTCATTTTTGCCCCCGATCTGCAAAGGTCATTTTCTAATTCTTTTCACTGAGTAGTTTATATAACTTCTGCATTTCAAGTCTATAAAAAGCTTTTGCAGACTTTTCATACTGCAAGTAGTAATTTGTTTCATTACTGTTTGAATTTTTATATGTAATTCCTACGGACGTTTTGATGATATTGTCAGGCTTAAAAGCCAAGAGGCTTTTCAGTTATTTCTTTTTTTTTTTTTTTTTTTTAAGCCCAGATCCATTCTATCTGGATAATTTAAAATTAGTGGAATTAATCAGTCGACCATTTAAAAGCCAAACTTTGCAGCAAAAGGGACTCGGAGCAAAATTATTTTATTTCTCTACATCCATAGCTGATTTGAAAGGCCTTTTCAGCCAGTTATCTGAAGCCAATATTTAACTGTTACTTATTCCCCTAATTTCTGTCTTTTGTCAGGGGAACTTTCCTCGCTAGATCTTGTTGCTCCGTTCCGCACTAATTGCGGCTTACATTATATAAATGGCTTTGTAAAGAAAACTATAACCCCCAGCCTCGAAAGTTGCATGTTTCTATTTGCTCAAACTTGATGCACTTATTTTGAGAGGGTCATTTCGAGGAAAGCTGTGTAGGCACTGAGAATGTCCCGTATAATAAGCTTAAACAGAACCTTTTGTCCGGCCTAGTCTTCTCAGGCCCGAAAATTAGGCCTCCTTTTTCTGGCGGGGGGCTGAAGTGGTTCATTACCGCAGCCTCCTCCGGCAGGCCTTGGCCCAGCCATTCCCAGTACTCGAGCTCTGTAACTTCCTTAGAAAGGACGAAGGAAAACATGGCACACAAAGGTCTTGTTAGCACTTCCTATGTGAAATTAGCAGCTTTCTAAAAGGTACAACTCCAATTACCTCACATTGTGGGGACGCGCACAAACCCAACAATGAGCCCAGTCTTGCAAGTGACATGCTGTCTCTCCGGAGTTACTTCCCTAATTAGGGATGACGAAGCCCCATTCTGGCGAGTGCATCTATTTACAGTGGGCCACAATGCCTTAACTCGAGCATCCTCCTGAAAGGCCAGTGTTAAAAAACACAAGAGCTCTTTTGGCGGAGCCGTCCGTGGGGAAGCGCCGCATTCCTCACGGCTACACCCTCCCGAAAAGGGTGGCCGCTTTCCCCCGCATTGTTCACACTTCAGGATTCATTTGGGACAATAAAGCTCCTGCCCCGTGAGCGCTGGGAATTACAGTGGACAATGGGTAGGCTTTCTTAGCAGGGTCTAATGATGGAAAAAAAGAAAAATATTTATTGCTTTTGACAGTTTCACAAGGGGCAAAAATCCTTGTCGTGGCTTTAAGTTTCCACAGCTGTTGGAGGAAGGGTAGTCATATGGACTAAAACAGTTCAGCTCCTTTGTTAAGAGGCTGAGCACAAGGGCCAAGCTGTGAAATTAAAGATTAAGTTCATTAAGGTAAGATAATTGTGCTTGCATCCTTGTTGATACAGGTGTATACAGGCGAGGCCTCCCTCGCCAGACCTACTTATTTACCTCCTGGCTTCTCGTGAGGCGAATCAGCCTGCAAGGGAGAGCTGCTGGAAATGCTTGTTGTTTGCTTAGCCCGGGACAGGCCTGGCGACCCGCAGGCTTTGTGCACAACAGCCCTGTCAGGAGAGGGAGGAGGGCAGGAAATGTTTGGGGGCACCATGGAACATACCTTTGCCCAAAGGAGGAAGAAACCCACCCCAGGTTCGGGCTAGGGATCAAGTCAGCTTCTTTCCTTGAAAGGGAAACTCCTTGAGACATCGGTGGTGTTGCTGTGAGGGAGGGGGAATTGTTAATTCCCTGGTAGCTTATTTGGCATAAAAGTGTTACTGATTATTAGTTTGCTGCCACTAAGTGTTTGGATTCTTCACTATTATTGTGTTATTCGTATTGTTAACAGTTCACAAGTTCAACAGTTTCAACTAAATTGCACTATAATATTAGGGTTCCAGTATGAAATTACTGCAGTTAATAATAAAATAAGACCTTTGTGTAGGTATATAGATAGCTTCCCAAATTCATTTTAAAAAGCCCTCATGAATTAACGCAAGCATACTGCTGGGGGTTGTGCTGTTTTGGTCCAGCAAATCAATTATCTATTGTGCTGTTTTGGTGATGAAGAAGGATGATAATTTCAAGTGATTAAAAACACTGCAATACAGTTTTCATTTTATTTCATTAAAATAAATATAAAGCGGAGACTTACACTAAGGAGCCTGGACATTCACTTTTACTGGTTTACTTTCTCTTACCCAGCCATCAGCCAGCCCAGCATCCCACTCAGACCACCGCAAGTACATCGCATACAGCAAGGAGCCAGCTGAGGAGCAGAGTCGTTTCCAAACCTGGTGCTCAAAAACTGTGCCTTGCAGGGCCTTTCCTGTGCAAGTACACAGTTTAATTCACTGTTGTTTTTCGCTTGCTACGATGCTGCTCCTCGGTGCTATCTCCTGTGTGTTTCACAGTGCAAAGGGCTTTACAATAGCACGCTGCAGTTAGGACAAATATCATCTCTCTAATATATTTTCTTCCACAGGTTTTGTGCAGGTCAGTGTCAACAAGTGGATAGCAACAATTTCTTAGGCATTAGAAATGCCACAGTCTGATGTCTAGACTTCCCAGGATAGGCCTGTGCACAGAATTTAATTTTCTGTCCCACTCTATCTTGGCAAACCAACAGCTTCTACACCCCTTTGGGAAAAAAAACATATGGAAAACACTGATGACAGAAATTCCTCAAAGACAGTATCTTTTCTGAAAAGCTGAAGAGCTGCCTGTATTAACAAGCACATGGAAAATACTGTGTCTCTTCTTTTTCAAGCTAGCAATAAATTGAGCCCAATCCTGCTCACATTAAAGGTCTGGTCCCATTATCTCCTGCCTGCTTTAATCTGTTCTCCCCATATAGGTGCCTAAGGAAGCAAGTAGTAGTTCAGGTTAAAAATGTGCTGAGCTATAGATATGCTAAATATTACAAACCCTGCTCTTTTAGAGAGACATCTGTTTGTACACAAATTCTCTCTTCCTTCTCCTGAAGAATATAAATGACATATCAGATTTTTAGAAAGCGAGTCATCCAAGTAACGTGCAACCTCCCTATGACTTCTTTAAAATTTAGCATCTAGGTTTACGTGTGTGGCATAGATAATTAATTCTGTTTGCTGGCTCAAGAGAAAAACCTGTTACATAGCTGGAATATATTACAGCTAACACAACATTTCATCATTTGAATCGTTGTCTACAAAGAAGGTTATAGGCAACTTCTCAAGTGTTCTTGGCTCTCATTTTATATTTTGGTCCTAGCAAGAACAGTCATTAGAATGGTGCTTTTTAATGGGGTAAAACGAGTTTGATTCTTTTTGTAAATAAAAAAAAATCTCAGTATGGTTTTCTATGAGGAGCTGTTTTTTACCAAAATAACTTAACTCATTTTAATCTAAGAGAGTAATTTTTAATGAAGCCTGTGAAAAAAAAATTAAATATGTCCATTAAAAAAAACCTGAAAATATTAATCTGCAGCCTCTTCCGTTTTAATGTTTTTTCCACAGGCTATTGAAAAGTACTTGTTAAATATAACTGAACAGTTCATGAAATAATCTGCCTACAAATCATTAAGAACAAATTAAATTAGCTTTGTTTTCCTGCACGTAAACATGGCTGACGAAAGACAAGAACTTCCCATGTTTATTAAACAGATCGTAGCCTAAAAACAGATATTCTGTTGAGGCGGGTGAAGAAAATTAACACTTCAGCTATGTTTCTCCACCTATGTTTTCATGTGTACAGGATAGAGGTATTACAGTATTATATTTGAAAAAATAGCATCTCTCAGGTGGATGGTTTTCAAGAGGAGTTTTTTCCCTGAAATAGTTCACGTTGCACCTGTGAGTGCGTTTATCTCTAACATGTGTATGTACAACTATGTAATAAGCCTTGGTGAATGCCTATAGCACGTGAATGTGGAATGTGAATGTGGTTATGGATCAACATAACTGTGTGTGTATGAATGCAATTTCTGTATGTGTGTATGCATATGCATATATATTAATTAGAACACTTCGGCACATTCATATTACTTGAGATATATATTGTATACCAGATGGATTGTTCATTGCAATCTTTCCTGCTCTGCATAAAAAATTAACACATCAGGTAATAATTAAAAAAATACTTTACTCTGAGATAAAGGACTTTCTGTAGCACGGTTTCCATTTTTCCTGCTTTGTCACCATGCCGCCACAAAAATAGTAAAAAATTTTTAGAAACTCTTGCCAAATCTTTTGTCTTAGGAATTATGCACTGAATTTTCACCTCTGATTAATGACTATTGTGTTCCATTTGTTGTGTGATTGACCACCTCTTCTAGGAGAGTAATTCTTCCCTCAGGATTATATATCAAATTTGAACAGTACCTGTGTTTTGCTAAACAAACCATTGAATGAAATACAGTTCACACGGTAATTTCTGCTTTTCATATTCTCTGAAGGATAAAACGACACTGTTGCAGTTGTGCGCTAGACCTGTCTAGGGTTTGTGAGAAGATTTAAATGTAAACGCAGGATTATTCTTTTCTGTTTATATGCCAGGTGGCTTTGGCTAACCACTACATGGTGAGTATTATTAAGAAATCTATGAGATTGCATTTCCCTGTGTCCTCTACAGTATGTCCTAAAATTGTAATCTTACTCAGCTGCTGAGTCCACCTCCTGTTCTCTGTGGATTAGTTATTTAGCTTGGGTATTAAGTATATCAGAAAAGCTTAATCTAACAGTCATTATATGTGTTTTAATATTCAAATTTGTCATTGCCAAATCAAATTTTAATATTCTAAAATATGGTTATCCCCTTTAACAGCATGATTAGCAAATGTTTTGCAGGGAAAATAGATGGACAGGTTCAGTACATGGTTTTCACATAACATGTTATGCTGTCCCACTGGAAGTAAAATGCTCAGAGCTTTTTTATTGTTGTGAAATATTTTTCTAAAGGATTAGGCTGACATTTCTGGAGGATCTTGTATAGGCTAGAAAGGCTGCCACTAAGCATCCATGCTTTTTTCTGGCAAGAGAAATTAGCCTTCCTTGAGCTCCATACCGTGCTGCTGGTACAAAAATTAGCAAACAAGATTAAACTCCAGCGCAAACCATGTTTCCTACAAGTTATTTCCTGCAAAGTTAATGATACAACTTTTTTTTATAAATGGTCATAAATCCTTGGGCATAAAAGCTTGTGGGCATCAACTGAGGGAGGCAGTCAGCTTGTGCACAGAGGTACTTCCATCATTTGGAAAGTCCTCTTGTGAAATCCTCCAGAGGCTCCTGCACAGGTAGACACACCTGAACAGGCTGCAGTCTCTTCTATTATAAAAGATGCAGGAGACAGAGATGTAAATGAGCCTAGCAGATTACATGCCTAATCAATCACAAAAGTGCAGTGAAGCCCATCTTTGCTCTGTTTATTTGGCTTCAGAATTATTGTAATGGCTTCATTCTGTGCAATGCATGAATTGTCAAGAATAAGAGAAGTTGCCTATTTTATTCACTATCATTATACCAAACATTCCTTCTATCAGATGTTATTTCCTTGTCTCTCCATAGTGTATGTCTACTCTGCAGGGCTGCAAACTTTAAACCAAACAGCTCTGATACAGCACAGAATTTAACTGAGAAGCACAACAACATGGCCCACTTGGGACTTTGATCTCCTTAGGCAAGACCACTTCTAGGAGCTAAGTCAACATGTTCCTCCACAGCACTGCAGTCTTCAGTGCAGACAGAACCTTAGACAAAGAGTTGCCATGTAGCCAGAAATGAAAGAATCCTGTCTTGAAGAAGCTCTCTTCAGTAAATTTTTTTTTTTGCCTGTTTTTGCTGCACTTCATGACATGTGTTTAGGTTCTGTGGTTTTAAGGTCCATTTTGAGGAGACTTGGGACTCTGTTTCTTGGAATCAGGCAATGCAGAGAATGAATGCTGTTAGTCGTCAAGTGTGCTGCGATTTGCTATCTCACTATCTATGTTATCAAACTGTAATTCTAAATATACCCTGAAAAATACTGATGATTTGAGTACACTGATTAATTTTGAGTATAGAGTTATTATCATTTAATTTTCTGAAGAGTCTCAACTCTTCTGATACATTCCTGTATCGTGTTGTTCTTCCTTTTTCTTTCCTTTTTGTGGAGAACTGGAGTGTGGAAAACAATAATGATGGTCAAAAGGGACTGAAAGGCTATTGAGTGAAGGCAGAGGCCAAGGATACTGTTTCTAAAGTACAAAAAAAGATCTTCAGATGCCGCTTAAAGTCCAGAGCAGGAGAAACAAGTCAAGGGAACTGTATGACATTAGACTGGAGAGTAGATTCAGACAGAGTAAGTGGAAGGAAATGAGAGGAGAAAAGCTGGAAAGTATGCAGAAATTTTAGAACACTACGGACTGGGATGATGAGTTTAAAGGACATATGGTAAGAGACAGGGAGCCAAAGGAAGGAATAAAAATGGCCATTATGTTGGCTGGAAGAAGGAGAAAGAAAATTGACTCAGAGGTCAATTCAGAATGTTTTTAAGAACACGCTTGAGTGTAAGCACCTGAATAGCTTCACAGAAATCAAGCAGATGACAGGTAGGTACTGAAAGCCATGTGCGCAGCCATGCACCGTGATAAACCAGAGCTTTTAACACCAGCCTTTACACAGATTTGAGTGAGGGTAGAGTTGGGCAAGAAAAGGTTACAATAAACAAGGTACTTGGCCAACAAACAGAAAAAGGCTAATGCAAACCGAGTGCTAAAGATAATATATTTCTCTTTATGTTCCAGAGCTTCCTACCAACTTTTGTTCCACACCCTCTGTATTACTTTTACATTGGACTGACAACATTCAACATAAACCTAAAACTTTACGTGTCTTAAGTTCCAGCTCTGAGGATGTGCGGGTTTTCACCTGAAATACAAAACTCTTTGACTCATCACTTGCACTGTTCCAAGTTTATTTGAAAGACTCTTGAACAGAAAGCAGTCTTCTGGCACTGGTACGCTTGTGAGTGCAGCACAATATTCAAGTGTACAGTCCAAGTACAAATTTTGGTGAAACTGTAGTTCTAGATCTTTTTGATTTTTTCAGATGAAATGACATCCTACAGACAGCAAGCAAACTCATTTTAAATTCCGCAGCTTGCTTTCCACAGCAATATCTCTCTTCCACCCCTCCAGTTTTGTCCTTCTACAATCACTGTATTTGCTGTGCACCAAACAAGTAGGTGATGCTTCACATACAAAAGTGGAGTGTGCCTAAAGACAAAAGCTTTAAGTCCCAACAAAAACACTTGCCTCCACTCCCTTGAGATGTATGTCAGTGGTGCATCTACCAAGATTCTTTACACCAGTGAAATTAAACACTTAAATAAGTGTTTGAGGAATCAGAACATGGGCAAAGACCTAGAAGAAGTGAAACAAATGCTACAGTAATAACTTGAGGTCACGAAGTTATATGTTTTTGAGTACCTTTTGTGTCATAAATCCTCAATTATTCATGTAATAATGATAGTCATATTTTCCAGTTCCAGAATTTATGATTGGCTTCCTGATGTCTCTGTAGCCCCTTGGTTCTCATGGCGACATCACTTTTTTTCTGCTGTCTCCCTTTCCACCAGTCTGTGCCTGTGAGTGGAGCTGAGGGTTCAGGTAAGATAGTTTCTAGAGATGCTGTTCAAGCGTGGTGTTTGTGATCGTGTTAAAAGCTGTTCCTTCTATCGTCATGTAGCCCTTTCCTTCCTAAGAAAACCTCCTGGTTTGTTAGCTCAGTAGATGCTAGTAGGTTTTTGATGTAAACACAACCATGGTTATAGGATAACTTTTTTTATTTCAGTTCCTTTAAAACTGTTACTTTTTCTTCATGAAGCAGATCAATCAGCAAAGCGATGCTGTTTCTGGGTGAAACTTCAGTTCTCTGAGATTCCAGCTATACCCAAGGCACAATGAAATCTATGGAAACTATTGATTGACTTCAATAAGGCCATGTTTCTACTATCGGTATCCAATTTTTACTGTAGTTATGGTTTTCCTTACAAATGTGCTTCCTCTGTGGAAGAGGCTTTTTGAAAAGCTTTCAGACAAGCCTTTCCATCACCAGAGTGGCTGTAGATCAAGCCCTTGCACTGCTCTGGCTATGTCACAGATTTACACAGCAATATAATGAGAGAGTTGTATTTTGCATCTGGAAATTCAACTGAGACACACAATCAGATGGTGCTGAGCTCTGTTATTAAAGAAAATGCCAACCCTTCCCCAAGTCCCAGGAAGGCAAATTAATACAAAGGCCAAACTGGACAAAACATGTAGATTTTTTTTTTTCTGAAAATGTCATTACTTTAAAATAAAATATACAGATTTCAGACTGATTTAGTAAGGGCACTCAACACTACACATTCCTTAATCTCCTGATTTCCTGGATCCCAGCACCCACCCAGCCAGGGCTCCCTTTTCACAGGGGCTTTTTTCACTAGCATGTTTTTATACAAGGCTGATCCTTTCTGTTTGTCAGAGAAAAGTAGCTGTAGGTATAAACAATCATTTTACATTTTGTAGCTGCTTTCTGAATTGCTTTTTGTAGGGTGGGTAAGTTACTCATGTTTTTCTTCCTTAAAACGAGTAAGTTTCTGACAGGCCAGGAAAAAATAAAAGGCAAAAGTCAGACCTCAGATTTCCAATATTCCCATGGAGGATCAGTGGACTCTGCTACAGAAAGGTATTTCAAATGTTTTAGAAATATCAAATTTAAAAGATAGGAAGCAAAACTTTTCCCCTGTCAGAGCTGGTATGGCATCTGTAGTCAGATGTTCTGGATAGTTTTGCATTATTGGTAAACGATTATTAAAAGTATCCACAAATCAATAGGAAGACTCTCTGAGTCAAGGGAGGTTCTGTATACCAAGTTCAAACTTAGTACTGTGACAAAAATATCTTGACGTTGCTGAGTATCTAAAAGCAAAATAGCAGGACTGAGCAGAAAAGTGGTAGAAGCGTAACTGAGCCTTCACTAAAATACCTTGTCCCTTTGGCTTCCTTCTGAATGTCAGTCTTCATCAATGGGAAAACTGCCTTTTCCTGACTTTAGTTACTAGAGCTCTGCACCTCTTATTTCAGTGTCAGTGCTAAACATTCACATCCTAACCCTGGCAGCAATGCAAAGTGAAATTAGTATTAGAGTTGCGTGGATCAGAACTCTTTTAAGAGTATTTCCCTTGACCCTGCCAGCCGAAATCAACAAGAAAAGCCATCCTAGGGAACTGTGTACAGAAAATTCCATTAAAAACCTGTTATTTAGGTAGAAATCTGAAATTAGGTGTTTTTTTAGCAAAACTTCCAGTTTAAATTGGCCTTTATGTTAGGCAAGCTTTATGATCCCCAGATTTAGTTGTTTTTTACAGGATCAAAGCTTGCTCTGCTTTATGTGATACGTACATGACAGAGAACAGGGTGAAGAGTAACATTGCAGAGGTAGCTATAAATCTTGGGAGATCTTAGTAAAACTCGGCTGCTAACATTTAATATTCCACCAAAACTAAGCAAATAATATACAATTTAGGTATATGTATTTATATTTCTAATCAGATGCAATGCATTGCTCTCTTCTTCAAATTGCTAATGTGTTGGGTTTTTTTTTTGTTATTGACCCTAGGCACTTTCCCTCTGCTTTCATACCTGCTCATACTACGTTGATTGTCAGTATTTGGAGTGTTTGACGTTGCTGCTGCCATTGTAAATTGAAAGATGGAACCATGGGCCAGATTGCTTTTATCTGTTATCCAGTTTTGATCTTTTCATCTGCTCTTTGCCAAGTAATGTCAGCCATGATTATTTCTAACTTGCCAAAATTCTGAATGGCTTTTAAACAGGTGACATTTTCCTATAAAAAGACTCTACCACAAGCATGTTTCTTTTTCCAACCCCGAATGTCACCTTTTCTCCCATAATTACAGTGGTCTAAGTGACACATTTCTGGACTACTGACAGTTTTAAAGATTTGCTGTTTGTGGGTATTGCAATTACTGTGCATTACCTTCTCCCTTCTGAAAGGAGTGAAATTATTTCCATAGATGTTGCTGCCTTCACAGTTTTGCCTTTGATTTTGCACAGTTGGCTCTAGACTAGATCTAGATTTGGAAGTAGCTGGGAATAACTTAGTGCCGGGCAAATAAATAACTTTAGACTTAGCTACTGCTATCATTTAGATGAAATCTTTTCTAATGTTTTTCCTTCTTGCCTGGCAGCATTTGCAAAAGATTGTATCCTAGGTAGAGTTTGTGGACAAATATTTTTGTGCCTAGGGTCACTTATGGGTGTTAATGACATCACAACTATTCTCTTGCCTGGGTACCTCTCTTGCAAATGTCTGCTCTGTGCAAGTGCAACCTTGTGTGATGATGCTGTATTTAGCCCATGGGTTGATGATGATACATGGGATCTATACATTTCTGCTGGCTTTCTACCTCTTCATGTAGAGAAAGAGTAGGTTGAAAATGTAGTAAGCGTACTAGACAAGTCTAAATTCGTTATTTACTTGGTCTGTCTTCTGGCTTTCTGCTTAATGCCACAAATAAAACACAGTGATCAACAAACATTACAGACCTAGACATCATGCAATTTAAGTGATACGTACTGTGAAAAAATCTAACAGCTCCTTGTCTCATCCTCTCTTTTATTTCAAAATAAACCCCTGGGAAATACCAGAGATACAAACTAGAGATCTAGTTGTGGACTCTTCATCCTTTATTCTCTGTGTTATAGCAAACACTTCCAGGTCAGACTTACCCAAGTCTTTGACAACCTCTAGAAGGGATATTCTCACAACCACATTTGAATGGCAAACTACATACATCTGTTAATTTGTGCTGCAGTTCTCTGGAACTAAAAGAACTATCCTATGAATTTGTAAAAAAATCAACTCCTTTATTGATTACTTTTGGATAACTGTTTTTATAGTTCTGTTTATTTGCAAAATTACATCCAAAAATTACCTACATAAATTAGGAGCCTGAAACAGGAATTTAAAGAATGGAAAGAACAAAACCAACAATAGACTTCACAGTCAGTCTCCTTTAAATCCTTAGTATAGCCATGAAGTTAAGATACAAAAGCATTTGCAACAACAACATAGTGGGCAGAGAGTATAAAAGAGAGGCCATGAAGCCATTAAGGCAATTAAGAAAGTTTAAGATTGCTTGTGGTGGAAAGACCCATTAATCAATAGGCCAGAAATCACAGCATGTTGTGATTCACCCAAAAAAAAAAAAAAAAAAAAAAAGAGAGAATAAACAGGCTAAATATATCCCATACTAAAGGTTATGGAGTTCTTATTAATGAGAAATCATAATAATCCCTCAGGTGTTGTTGGCTCTGTAGTTAGGTTTCCTATTTGCACAAGTAGGAACAGTACCTCCTAACTGATGCAGAATGCTGTTGAGAAAATACCTGTCCACAGCTGGCACCCCAGAAAGTTCCAGCAATATTTGTGGAGGAAAAGCAGAGCTCACTCAAATGGGCAGGGGTGGATGCTGCTCAGCATTCAACAGGAGAGGGACAGTTATTACAGTTCCTCATTGCTAGCAACAATGACGCAAAAGCCCCCATTCAAAAATCTAAAGCTGCTGTACAAAGACAACTCGATGCCTGTCAGAACGATGGGTAATTGAAAATCTTTGCTTTTGGAAAATGCCTGTGGGCATCTAATGCAAGTCTTCATATGATAATGAGGACAGGAAACAGAGCGGGAGGGCTACTGCACGTGTTAAAACTTGCACCTGAAATAATTGAAAATTGGCTTCAATGGGCATGTAACCAGGCCAAAACCAGCTCTAGGATGCTCAGCTTCATCTTCAGCAGCAAGGTCACCACCCAGTTCCAGGCCAGTTCATGCTGTCTGAAGGACCAGCTACAGGTGGGCAGAAACTGATTTCCTAACTGTTTTTGCAGAAATAGCTACAGCTGGTTGAGATTATTCTTTTTTAAGCAAACTAAAAAGCAGAGCTGGGAGCAGGTCTTTTTTTTGGGAAGAGCTGGTTTTAGTAATTTTTGAACCTGAAGCTAACTCCTAACTCAGGAATTTTCTACTTCTTGATTCGTAATGAATTTTTGTTCACTGAATTGAGCCAATACTAAGGAAAAAAAAAATTAATTATCAAAACTAATGAAATTAATTATTTCAATCATCCAAGCCATGCTGGTTTGTTTTGTGAGCATTTTTGAGATGTGTTGTTGTTTAAGGGAGGCATTTATTAATTACTTTCAAATTTTCTAATTGCCATTCAGGTGAGGAAAATGCTGAACATGATTCTGGAGTATATAGAAACACCAGATGAGGCACCTGAAGTGGTCTTTTACATTCATGAATTAAATAATCAATTTTGAAGAGTTTTTATTTAGTCAGGGTATGTTTCTTTGGTTAGTATTACTAGAAGGTGTTATCAGATGAGTTGTAAGAGTCAGGATGACTTCAGACAAGAAGGCTGGTGTTATGCTTACCTCGTAGTTTTGCTGTTGTGTGTATAATGATAAATATGGAATAAAAACCTCTTCTACTGCAGATATTCTAGGTAATATTAGGCAGCTGTTTTCCCTGATTTCCAGAGGAATCAAGTATCCACAATGCCTCCTTAATTTCAAGCAAGACTACAAGCATCTGGACTTTCTTAACCTCTATATTCTTCATTTCTTTGTTTTAGTACAAAACAACTCACACAATACGCAGAAAAGGCAGAAAGCTTAAATAGCAAATCTTCCTGAAGTGACTGATTTTTAGGATCCTGCATCACTGTGAAACAAAGTGCGCTGATACAGAGCGCTTCTGCTGGCAAGTAATTTCTTTATGCAGGTTCTTCACAGTCAGCAAAATGCTGAATGGTAGCTTGTGGCTGAACAAGAAGCCTGAACAGTTGGCCATCTCCTTGACTGCAGAGAGCCTTTTCCTATATGGCAGTCGTATTGTGCTTTTGAAGATCCCAGAATCTAATTTGATACTAAGTATGTGGTGTTGTTTTGGGAGACAAAGGCACTCAGTAGATGTCTGTTGTCTGCAATGATAAAGAAGCCTGGGGTTTCCCAGTTTCTTGATCCTGGTGCTATTTATGTTCTTGCGAACAAATATTTTATTGTTGTTATGCGGGTGTTCAGCTGTCACCGTAGCCTTTGAGAATATTAGCCAGTTTTTAGCTGCCGTTCCTGCCTATACACAATCACCTCACTCTTCTATCGCGGCTTCTCAATTTTACTACATAAACACATCTTCTATCATACTGTTTATCCATGCATGGAGCAAGAAAATAATCTGCCTGCACCATTCTGGACCTCTTGACATTTGGAGAGAGTTGGGATTTAGACAAACCATATAAGGAATGGCACTATTCAAGATGCAAAGTGATTAAGACATGAACAAGGATTTCAGCAGAAGCAAGGTCAAGGTAAAGATGAACTCAAGCAGAATTTCAGAGTTGGAAATAAGAAGAGTGGGAAATGTAGTTTGATGCTATGAAAGAACAGCTTATTGTTTTCAATTTTGCACTGCTGGGATAGAAATGTAAAGGCCTTTAATACACTTTAATTATGCCGTGCTAGTCAGATCACTGAGAAGCCAAATACTTGGTGACACATTGCGGTAGTTTCCTTTGCCTTCCTCTAATTTCTCTACTTTTTCCTCTTTGTGATGCTTTTCCCTATATTCTTTTACTAGATGCTTGATTTGAATATTTTATATACACAAATCTCTTTGTTACAACTGGATTTTACAAATTTCATTTACTTCTGTTCTCAGAAATTGAAGAATTCTTCCTAGCGTTGAAGAAGGTCACCACAGGTCTTACTTCCTATCCCTGATACTAGGGAGAAACACCACTCCGGGGGAAATAATGTGCAGTTCCCAGGTCATACTGGTTTTGCTTTTCCCATCACCTGCCCTCCCATAGTGGCTCTTTCATATGCTGAATAGCTCGTAGGTATTAGGTCTGATGTTGGAAAAACTCTGGTCCCAGCCACTGGGAGAATGCCCAGCCCCTCCAATGTACTCATGCTATGTGGAAGATACTAGAAGGAGAAACGGCATGGAGGGAAGGGTGAATTGCAGATCTTTGGAAGGGGGCATCAAGGCTGATGGATCTCTCATAGTTTGACAGTGCCAGCTTTAGTAAGATCTTTTTTTGGTTACAAATCTCAGTGCAATGCCTTTTGACGCTTAAATGTTAATTTCAATGTGCACCTGTAGGTATTACCCAAACTATTCGGCTTTTCTTACTACAGAAACCTAAACATCTGTATAATTAAATAGCCCTCCACTGACATTTGCCAAATGTTTTTATTCCATCTGTTTAATTTAAGATTCTATTTTTTTCCAGTAGTACTGAACTACTCAGTGGAAGAAAGCACTTTCAGTATAACACTTCCTTATCTAGAGATGAGCTGCACTTAATGGAATGGATTAAAATAAACCAACTTCTTTCTGGGGAAGTATGCATTGTTCCCTCCTTCTGTCCATTCTTTGTATTATACTACTAAAGTAAATGCAATTAGTGAAAATCAAAGTGCTTTATGAAATCATATCTATTCCTTGAAATATAATGTGTTGAGAAAAAAATTTTTTTAAATGTCCTAGCATTGTCAAAACATTGTCAAAACATCTTGTTTTGGTATCTTTGAGGATAAAGTCTTTTCACTTTCTTCTTTCCAAACTTTTTTATTTTGAATGTCTTTAAACATTGTCTTAGGTACTGTAGCATGATGTAAAAATTAAAAGTTAATGTTTAATGAAACAACTAACTGAAAGTAAAATTTACCTTTTTTTTTTTTATTGCCCTAAATCTTAAAAATAGTTGGGCATTTTGCTTTTGGTAGAAGTTTTAAAACCCCTTATAATATGAGACCTATAAAACCTCTGAAAAATGGATTTTTCATTTTCCTTTTTGCTTTTATTGCCTCTGGGCATCTGTATTAAGAGGGAAAGAATTTCTGAGTCCAAGTTCCTGATCTCATATCCTCCTTCAGGTTAAGCACCCTCACTGATTACCACTGCTCCATTTAAACAGGAGGGAGGCAACCTCTTCACAAGCTGAATGTCATTTAGGGCTCTTAGGGTGGATGCAGTCCCTGTGTTGATGAGAGGCAGCGCAGGCAGCACCAAGTTACCCTTTCACATGTTATCGAGCATGCGCTGTCCTGAGTCTTGTTAAGCGGGGGAAGAAAGTTACCTCCCACTCAACTCCTTCCCCCACTGATAAATTGCCAGCACAGATTTAAGTCAACAACCTTAAATGCCATCAGGAAAACGGTTGGTGGCCAGCATAGATCTCAGTGAGACAAACTGTTTTGCAAACCTGTCACACTGCAACAATTTCAGTTTCTGACTGGGTAGGCCACTCTGAATTAGAGACGATGAAGGCATATACAGTGGTAATGAAGTTTGTGCTCGAGACAAGAGCCTGCACCACAGATCCAAGAAGAGGAACTTTTATTTTAAAACTAGAAACAGTTACAAAGATGTTGTTCAGCTTGCCTTTGCTCCCTCCCAGTTTTCCACTTACTTTACACCTAATCACAGAGCCAGGCTGCCACCACAAATAACAAAGGGGTCATCTATTTTGACAAAGACCAAGCTAAGCCATACTTGTCGTTGCCTTCCATAGTATCTAACTCTTCCTCACCTACACAAAATTCAGCCAGTGAGCTGTTAGGCATGTGCAATCCTCTTCTTGGTGACAAGTAAAGTACTCCACTCCTTCAATCAGAATGGAAATGAAGTTGGACATGAGAAGTGCTTCAAGAAATTGTGAATTTTCCTGTTACCTAATAGATATCAAACATGAGGCAGGTACTTCTATAATGTCTGTGAGAATTCCTGCAAAGAAAATGAGATACTGCTCCAAATAGTACCTTAGTGACATTTGCCAGGAATGTCTGGTGAATGGACCGTCTCATTTTCATTATACTTTGCCAAGAAATAGACAGATTATTTTACTATTGCAATCATATCCACCTGGAATGCAAATGCCACCTCCTCCTTCCAGACATTTAACTCACGGCTAGGCTTTTACCTGCTGCCTTGGTCAGTAACAGCGGCCAATATCTGGTATCACTCTATCTTCTCTGTCATATAAAAAGGTCATTCCCGTTCTGATTATTTTTGCTAGTTTACAGTACCAGACAATCCTGATAATTCTCTTTGGGGAGTTGTGTAACGAGATGACCTTAACAAGAATAAAGTAGCTGGATATGGGCTTTCTTAAACATCACAATTCTTTCCAAAACCATGAAAATTATCTGTTCTGAGCTGTAGATTTGTGTGTGTGTGTGTTTTGTCCATGGGTTTTCCATAAATTAGTTAAATTTGTTCCCATAAACTTTACATTTTGTATTAAGCCTCTCATAGAAGACGTGACAGATGTAGCAGGCTTTCAAAAACTTAAATAGTCCAACATCTCACACATGTATGTCTCCAGTTCAGAATGTGCTCTAAGTAAATGTGAGCAGAAGAGCAGTCCTACTGAGGTACTTGAAGTTAGATATATGTCTTGAAACAGAGAATATCAAACTTGGTCATATTTGAAGTTTCTGTGCAACTTTCCTCACAAATTTACTATGGTAAATTTCTGGCTTTCTAATGATTTAAGTATGAATAAATAATCATACACATACAGTTCAGTAAATAAATTGACTATGTTGATGTAAGCAGGTATTATGAAAGTTAACATACATGGGAAACAAAAACAAACCTAAAAAGACAGTTCACTCTCAGTTATACAATGAAAAATGTCTAGTTATTCATTGTTCATTGACCAATATTTTTATAGCAAATGAGGCATAAAGAAATTGTGCACAAGAACAGGTCTGGAAAAAGAAATCAAAAGAATCCCTCACTCGATGTGACATTGTGAAATACTGTACCTTTTTGCGCTCCACATGTATATTTATCTGACTAGTGTTTGTATAACTTAAAACATCAAAGAATAAAAGGTTGATATGCACAGCAGAGGTAGCTTTTCTGAGATGTTTTACCTCTTGATACACAGGCAATCTAAATATTAATATTCATCATGTTCTAATTTCCTTATTCCTATGCCAAGCTCAGAAGCACTTAGAATTAAGACTCTTCTGTTTTGCTGCTATTACGTATGGTTTTGTTTGATTTCACTTCAGCTTGTACAGTTCCAGCTAAATAAGCAACTGTGCATGATTGCTTTCCAGCTTCAAACTGTGATGTGTGGAGGAAATAAAATTCCTGATGTGTTTCTGGTAAAAGATGATGTCTGCATGTCCATTTTAACATACGACTGGAAATCTATGACCCCAAAATCCCAGTCTTACAATTAGATTTGTGTAGTTCCTGTTGCCCTTTTTCTGTATCTTTGAAAAACCTTCTGTAAGGCGTCCTGACTCCTTGGAGCAAGGTATTGTCTTCAACATACCTGTTTTTCTTCACAGTCTTTATGTTGATCCTTTCTTTTCTTTCTTTTCTTTACTTTTCTTTTTATTCTGTTCAGCATTTGGGCTTCCATGTAGAATCTATTGAATGGGAGAGAATTTGTTGTAGGCAGTGAGAAAATCAAACTTGGTAACATCTGAGAGATCCAAAGTATTTTCATAACTCACTATGCTTCTCCAAAGGATTTCACTGATGAAGGTAGCTGAAGCTCCATCTGGACAAACAGTGTTAAAATCATGTCATTATAAAATTACGTAATTCAAATAAATATGATAAAGCATCAATACCCCTCTAAGAAGAGCAATAAAATTGCCAGTGTCTGGAGGAGCCCAGGGTTTGGATCTAAATACCTTAGAAACCATAGGTATTCTGGTGTAGCTTACATGGCCATGAACTATTCTGCCAAAAATCTCTCAGGACTTCAAACTCGGGAATTCTTGCTTTCGAACTTTTTTGGTGGGGATGGTGCAGAGACCTGTTTTAAATGCCTTCAAAATATTTTACCAGAGTCTGTAGCACAGGTTAGCTAATGTGTTTTTTCAGGATGAAAAGAAATCTCTATCCATGTAGACAAAAAAAATATCCTGCAAAGTCCTTAATGATAGCAGAATTAATCTTCTATCTGATGCCAGCACAGCTTCATATACTGATGCACATACCTTTTTCTTTTTTTTTTTCCTCAATTAATTTCCAAATCTGAAACAATAAAGAGAAAAGTAATTTTGCTGCTGAATTCAAACACAACCGGGTGTTATCCAGAGGCTAAATTCTTTTCCTGCTTAACATAAGAACATAATAAGAACATAAGAGGCATACTGGTTCAGAACAAAGGTCAGTGTAGCCCAATATCCTGACTCCAACAATAGATGTAAGTGGGTATGCAGGGAAGAGTAGAGAATTGGCCTCACATATCTGATGCCTCCCTCTAAGAATTCTCCCAGGTCTCAGCTACTTGTGGCTGAAGAATTTCCTGAAATGGGTGTAGTTCTGAAGTATTTAAAAACACTCTATACATTTCTGTTCTGTGGTCTTGCACAGTCTCCCCTTGAGGCTACATAAACTTAAGAGTATCTATTAACTGACGCTGAATGGGAGTTGGGCACCTGGATTTTGTGACAAAAAAGACTAATGTAATTAGGGACTTAATACTTTCTCAGTATCTTCATTAATACAATAGTTCTAGAACAAAACTGGTAATTTACAAGTATATGATGAGAAGTAAGGATACGGTCAAAGCATTACCGTGTTTTCTTTAAAATATCTACACAGGTATTGTGATCTGAGCCAAAGCGAAAAAAAGAAAGAAAAAGAGTGTGGGTTTTGGCAGGGTAGGACACTAAAAAACTTGATAAAAGACTGGCCTGTGTGCCGAATGAGGAGATACTCAAACTGTTCAGGCAGGGTGCTAGAGGCAAAGAAATAGGTGATTATCTTTGAATTATGCAATTCCGAGTAACAGGAGAATAACTGACAGAAGCCCATGGATATTTTTCAACCTTGACACGGAGTGGGTGGATGTGAAATAATAAACTCATTCAGTGCAAATTTCAGTTAGAATTCTCTCAGAGCAGATTACAATAGACTCTTGCATCTGTCTCCCTCAGTTTTTCAAATATTTCCTCTACCTTTTTTTTTTTCAGTGAAATTTATCATCTATAATGATATAGATTAACTTTCTGAGATCATGACACTCATTTACATTTCTTCATCTGGCAAATACGCAAAATGAACAAATCTTCTTGACCATAAGTGCTTGCAAACAACAAAGACACTTGAATATTTTGGTGACAGAGTTTGTATAAGGACCTACATGGCTAGGCAGGGTTTAACTTTTCTGTGCCTACTGTAACCAGCAATGTCTCGCTGTTTTGAATCACTAGGTTCAAATCACTGTTCTCCAAGAACCCTGTAGTTGGAAATGTTGAAGACAGAAAAACTCTTGTGGGTCATTTTGGACAGCCTCCTGCCAAGACGTGATTATTCCCTCCATGCTATGGCAGAGCTATGTTAGTGTTGGATGAACAGCAACGCTATCCACAAATGAGGCAATGTTGTCCATAAACACATGAGCAGAAAGAAGGTACTGGTGAATGTGGTCAACATAAACCTTCTTCTGTAGGTGTGTTGTCTTTAATTTTATTCCTCACGTTGGAAAGATGGAATAAGGAAGGCTTGTTTGAAAGTTCCAGGAGAAAACAAACTGCTAAATGTATGAATTTTATTGGTTTAATTGTGTTTGAGTAGTGAAGGTAACTACAAACAAATGGCTGTCAGACATCAGCATGCTTTCTCTAACATGTGGGTTTTTTCTTCTATGAGTGTTTGTGTGGATTTTGTAGGGTAGGAGATGTTCTATTAGTAGGTTTGATGTGTCCCTCAAAGGATGTCTCCTTTGATCCACAGATTGCTTTTAGTCCCTGATAACTGAATCCACACTGAATTCATCATCTGATGACACAGCTGGCTATTTTTCCAATGGGAAGCTTTAATAAAATTGTTTCAGTCAGGGTGAGGTCTATAATCTTAATTTCTGGGAGCAGTAGAGTCATTTTTTGGAGTAACATTAAACATCTTTGTTACCTGAACAAAGTGTCGAACATGCTTGGGAGATTTTTAAACCAACCTGTAAGAGGATGCTGGGCCCCCTCTGTAATTGGTAAAATCTTCTGATGGGGTGAGACCCACATGAGGGAAGGGGATTGTCAGTGCTAGTCCTTAGCGTTCACTTTTAATGAAATTTTCCAAGCTTTAAGTATCGACATTCTCGATCTGCAAGTCCTTTAGAGTCCTTAATGGTTTCTGCCTATGCCCACGGCAGTAGCTATGAATGTTTTTATCTAATCTACTTGGTGATGAAGCTGTATTCAATTTCATCTCATGATTAGATCTCTGCAATGCACCTACATCCAGTTACACGGCAAGACCAGAGCCAAACTTCAACTGTGGTTTATTTCTGAAGGGGTGTTTTATGAGCAGCCTGCAATGTCTCCACTCTATTACTGGAGATTTTTTTACTCTGGTTTTCCCCTTAAATAGTTATGATCCTTGCTATAGAAACCATCTCCCTTTTTGTGTGATTCTGTGTCAGGGAAGATGAGCTGATGTGCCTTGAGGGATCAGGAATGCATCAACCTTGACTTCAAGAGATGGCTCCTTGGCCAATGGAACTATGCATCTTGCAGTCTCTGCAGAGCTGTAGGCTCTCAAGTAACACTGTAAAGCTCAAGTTTACCCAAGCTTTGGGAAGAGGGGGAGATGCCAATAGGGCATGATGACAACAAGGCATTTTTATGTTTGAACTGTGAGGATTTGAGAGTGTCTTTGCTCTGATGACAGTCAGTGATAACTGAACTTGAGTCTACATAGGTGTATTATTATATTCTGAAATAATGAGAGATACTCTCTGCCCAACCACAAATCCTTCTTGAAAGCAAATTTCTCCATTCTACCTGTGTTATACCTAACATGCTTGGGGTTATACTTTCATGTATGTAAATAAATTATTCCTAAAGGAAAATGAAAGGTATGTGTGTAAGAGATGATGTTATCTGTTGCTACCTTGCAAGATTCTGTAGTTCTCCAATTCCAGTTTCATACATATTTGTTATAGCAGGTAATATGTAAATCTGAGTGTTCTACTTTCTGCACCTTTTCTGTGCTCCTTTTGCTGCTTCCCTGGCAAAGCATGACAGAGATATGTGGTGCATATTCTCTGAGGGGTCATGGCCAAGGAACAGTTGTTTCTCTATAAAATAAATTTCTTCCTCTATGGCAGTCTCAGAAGAAATTAGATTTGCTATGGTTGGTTCAAGAGCTACAAGTCTCACATGAAAAATATCAGCCTTTTAATTTAAGAAAATATCTCAATTCAGAATGTTCTGCTTCCCCCTCCTAGAATGAACGTAGACGTGAATAGGACTTAGGTACTTGGTGTCCTGAAATGAAGTTTTTCCCCCATTGGAGCCCAGATGGCGTGGAGTAGCAGGATGAAAGGGGCAAAGGTTTAACGTGCTGGTGCCTCAGGAAGTGTACAGAGAGGACAGCTTGGATAATTTTAGAGGAGCTCCAAGAGGACCTATGGACCCTATATGGAGCACACTGCTGTCGGTGGCAGAAGCCTCCACCCATTCAGCAGGAGCAAGCCGAGGCCCAGTGTTTGTAAAATGTAGGTTCATTATGCCCAGGTTTCCTACTCAAAGATGATTAATAATTTGTAGGACTTGTAATAATTTATGGTAATAATTTATAGGACTTTTTGCTGAAGTATCCTCTTATTTGTTGAGCAGAATTGCCCATTTTTCTCCTTAATACATTTGCACAAAGTACCTTTATTTTTTTCTTATCTTCTCAGGCAGAGGTTTCCATCATCATGTTTTATTTGGAAAATAAGATGGGATACTGATGGACCTTCCCCTTTCCATTCTTCTTCTGATGGAAGATACCTGCAGCATAGAACAGCCTTGGAAAAGTCAAGTAAGAACCCGTGTGCTGCGATGTGCTGCAGTATTAAATACATTCTAGTGTACACCAAGCAACATAAATATGTAATAGTTTACAGCATGTATACGTACACATCCTACACTTTTTTTCTTCTCTTGCAGAGCATGAACTTAAAATACACACATCAAGTTACACATGTCTGGTACAGTGGCAGCACAGTCTGCTCTGTCAGTAATAATACTGAATATGTAAATCCCCCCACTTTTTGTAGCCAGTGCTTTAGGTTGCATTTACTGTAAACAAAGATGTATTTTGGGGGGCAGTTGGTTTGAGTTTATTGTTTATGTAAATCTCTCCGAATGTGACATAGCCAGATAGCTTCCTATGTTGTGCTGATCCACATTTTAGGCCAGCAGCCAAAGTATTTTATCTTTTACTTCATTATAGTGATCTTCCAATTAGCTGTGGTCTGTAATACCCTGATTTTGGTGGCAGTGGTTTGGGGAGGATTGTTTGATAGTTCTGCTCGAGAGGCAAAATGAGGGGCCTTATTATAGAAAGTGCAGAGGTTGTGCAGTAGCTGAGTTCTGTTGCAAAGTTTGCCGATAAGGGAAAACTGGCCCTTGAGCATCCATTCTATTCTGTATATTAACACTTCTAATCTGCACTGCTGATAAAACTGCAAGCCATTTGCCTTTGGAGGAATTAGTTCTGCCTCACTTGTGTAACCAGGCGATGGTGATTAACCTTTAAACTGTCCAATATTCTCAGCAGACTCCTGCTCCAGATTAGAAACTATTTAGTTATGACCAACTAAATTAACAACATTCCCTCCTCTGAAGAATAAGATTTGGAAGGTATGCATTTTAAGGTGGAATGTGGATAATGGCCTTATTTATTCACCACTATTGCTACATAAAATGTATTTGCTGTTTAAGAAGAAAAAGAGGAGAGAGAGAGGAAGATTAATTTCAGATTGAAACAATCTACAATTAGTTATGTACAGAAGGTGATTTGGTTGAATTTGTCTTAGGTTGCTGCTTTAGATGGCTGAGACCCGTTTCTGACTTTTCATTCTTAAATAAAACTTATGGTGCAGGGGGTAAAACAGGCAGGATGGTGCTCTGGTATGGGCAGCAGTTTAGGAAAAAGCTTTCCTTCCTTTCAAAGGAAAGGCGATTATCTCAATTCTTTGGGAGAGTAATTTTTGAAAGTTTACTAACCTTCCTGTCAAAATCAGGCAAAACAAAAGGGTTTGTACGCGATGGTTACAGACCGACATATCCAATGGACTTTAGCTGCTGTGATAACCTAGTACTGTACCGTTGTATCTACATATTTTAAATGTGTAATTTATCAATTGAAACATACCCTTCAATACATGTGCCATAAAAGAAAAGAGTAAGGGCAATTATGTAATAGTATAGTGTTTGTCTGACGTGCCTTAAATCCCCATATTGTTATTCCTCACTGAATAACAAATACAAAATCCCTGTTAGCAATGTTTTCCGTTTTACCAGTTTTATATTAGCTGCCTCCTTAAATATTGCTAATCTAGATACTACATTAGTAGGATGTCAGTCAAACTGCAATCCACAGTGAAGCCTTCTTCATATACCAATTTAAATCATTCATGGTCCTTTCTTTGGCATTATTCAAAAGATCATAATAATTTTCTTGTGCCCACAGCACAAAAAAATCAATTATTTCCCCACAAAGACTTGAAAGTACTTAGCGAGTGCTGTAAGAAAAGCTGAGGGTTATATCAAATTGAAATTGCACTCATTACACACAACACAATTAGTTGCCACTAGTCTGGCCGGTGCTTTAATTCTGAATGGCATATCTTTATTATTACAGAAACAAGCATGCAAATGGCATTGTTCAGGATTTGCAGAAATCAATAGGATATAGTGCTGTGTGTTTGGTGGCCACTGTCACTCAGTCTGCTGTGGATTTGAGATAATGTGTGTATTTGAATTAATGAAGGGAACGTGAGACATCATAAGTGACACCCAAATAAAAGAAATGGGTACATGATATTTGTAATTATTCTACTTGTGTTTTTGTTGTAAATACTTGTGCTTTTTGTTTTTTAATCAAAGGATTAATTGCATTTTAATAAGGCATTATGATTTTCAGAGCTTTAGTTAATTAAAACTTGTAGTATATAATTATGAAGTGATGCTGAGATTTGTCTAAAGATCACCCATACATTTAGAATATGTATATTTTTCCTTGTTAAGCGGTTGCTACATTTTTGGGAGGGAGAACGAATTATATTAAATGTTTGAAAGATGATGGCAGTTCCAAATGGATTTCTGTAAGTGGCAGCTAGGAATGTAGATGATGTTGTTGGACAAATTAAAGTGGAGGAACTACTGGGGTTCGAAACACTTTTTGGCTGTAATGCTGGAACATTCATTTGCACGAATGTTAGCTTTCAGCTGCAGGAATAAGAACAGATGTATTTGTTCAATGTATCATATCATTCCGCCCATTAGGTCCCAGGGAAATTGCTGCAGTTTGAAATTCTGAATACAGGCCATAAATACTCACTGGTGGTGCGTGGTAAAGATTATTTTCCATGTGACAAAAGGGTTGGTTTTAAAAGGAGGGAGAAACTAGGTGTGCATGCGTGTGTGTGTGTGTGTACAGACAGCTCTATATATCGACTTGTTTCCCTAATAGAGATGAATATTCCTGGTACAAAGCTTTAATCAATCACAATCTAACCTGCGACATATATATATATATATAAAAATACTGCTTCCTGTGGGAGTATATTATGTACGGATTGATAGACTAATTACTAGATAGATAAATCAGAGTTAGAGTAAAACAGTATTAGAAAGTTAAAATCTTCATGTTACAAATTAAGCTTTCCTTTGGCAGTATTTTAAAAGAAAATCTCCTCTTATATTTATTCCATTCCTATCGTAAATGTATATTGGAAATAAAAATTAACTTTTTTTTTTTTAATATAAAGAGGTAAAAATATTGCTTTACAGTTGAATGGTGAGGGATGGGGTTTTTTTTATTTCCTGTCAACTACAAAATGAAATACATGTTTACGCAGAGGAGTCCAACACAGTCATATATTCCTATCACATAGCCCCATGAACTAGAAAGGGTTTCTAATGCTTTCTCTTGAAGGAAGGGCCTTAAATTAGACCTCAGCATTTCCTACTTGGAAGCTTGGCTCTTCCAATGTACTTATATTTATTTATTACGCCCCTGGCTTGCAGATACTTCTTGAGACAAACCCACTCAAGAGCTTAAAATGTTCCAGGAGAGGTGGGGAGATGAAGCCTGCAGAGAGGGCATAAGAAAGAACAAGAATTCTCAAAAATTTATGTTGACTTCAGCACTCAAACCAGGATTTTATTAGGTATCTATAAATGGATTTTAAGTAGGATTTTCCCATGTTTTCTCCCCAAGCTGATTTAAAATCTAATATTATTAGATTGGTCACAGCCTTCATATTTTAACTGTCAAACCCAAAGCCTGAAAGGTGATTCATTCAAAGCTTGCTAAAATATTTGCTCAGCAGCACAATAGTGTGTGATGGAAAATAAACTCCTCTAGAGCATCTCACCCTATCAGCCATGGCCTGCAGCAGGAAAAGAATGAGGGAAGGTCAGTCAATTATGTGTGGTAATCACCGTAAGCATATTATCTGAGACACAGATGTCTTCCCTGACCCCACACGACATAGCTATTAACCCCACAGTAGTATAAAAATGGGGAGGAGGAGGAGCCGGTCCCCTAGGTAAACCAGACCTTTTCAGTCAAGGCTTGTCCAGCAGCTCGGCAAAGTTGCGGCAGCGGCGAGGGCGCTGTTGTGGGGAGCTGGCCCCGCGCACGGCGGGCAGCGTGGCCGCCTCTCCTCTTCGGGGACCTTTCTATAGACCTAGTCATGTGAGATAAATAGTTGCATCATCGGAAAAATGAGACTGCCAAATTGACTCGTGAGATATTTCGGGAGCGTAAACAGCCCTGGAATGCCAGGCACTGCCCGTGTTTTTACGGGAACAACTTTTGTGTTCCCGAGTGCACTTACTCAGTCGAGGTGTTAGTGCTGATAAAGTATAATACCACTACCATGCAATCGTCTAATGCCTCTAGAAAACAGAGATGATTTTCTCATTACACTGAGTAATGTGCTGATTACCACATATGGCTCCTTTAGAGTTCAAGTTCCTTCTATATTTTCTTCAGAAAAATGATCAGCTGCTTATTCAAGTGAAAGGGATTTTTTTCAGTGTGTCTGTTCAAACGCATCAAGTAAGCAAAGCAGGTTTTCAGACTAGCTATTTAAACTGTTGAAGTTGAAGGCTCATTTAAAACTTTGCATGTAAAATTTGGTTGCTCTGTAAGGAAACATCTATTAGTAAGAGGTGCAATATCCCTCACCAGCTCTAAGCTTCCTAACATCAAACATTAACCCTGAGAGTAGATCTGTTTATTTCTTGTAGCCTTTAGCAAATCTTTTCTTGAGGTCATGCTTTGTTACTTCTGGGAAGCCATTTTGTAATTTTCTACCAAAAGGATGAATGACCATTAAGCAACAGTAAACTACTGCAGTGCTGCACAACATGCAGTGCAAAAGTCCACAGCCTTCTAGATTTGTGTTTTATCTCCTTTTTAAATAACGGCTTGTAATGGCATTCTGGTCTTGTGGCATCCTTGTAACTGAGATCAGACTCGTCCCTGTGAATTCCAGAGCGTGAAGGGAACGCTTTGCTTGTCAGATTTGCCACAGAATGCAGCAGAGGAATCCCCAGGTTTCTTTTCCAAGAAAAGGAGTTATTAAAATATGTTCTCTTTGATACGGTCTCCTGTCCCAGGGTTAATCACCGTGTGAGTGAACATTTGCATACATTGCTGAGCTACAGGTTACAGACAAGGGAAGTGGAGTGTTGAGCCTAACCACCAGGCTCCTAGGAAAGGAAAATCTGTTAGAGATAAGGGATTTTTGTCACGGTGTGGAGAAAGTGCAGGTTACCTCTGCCGCCAGCTTCAGGGATGACCTGAAAATGGATGAAAAGGTTGATGAAGATGATGCACTAGAATAGCTGGGCTGAAGAGAGTTTGCAGGTTCCCATCACAGTCACTGCTGACCAAATTCAGTTGGAGTCCAAAGGAGAGATTTGGGCTATCCTTCTCCTGAGTAAATCCCCTGTGGGAGTCTTGGCTATGTGGAAAGGTACCATTTGCATAGAAGATGCTTCTTCCTATTTATTATCGTGGTCCGTCTTGAATTTTGATCTTCTTGTATTCCTTTACTTAACTTCCATCCTACTGTCATTTTAACCCTGTGTCTAAATGTTGCTAAGTAACCTTCTGTGTCAAATACTTTTTCTGCCGGGAGAGAATCTTGCATCAGTCACCTATTGTCACTGCCAGATTAGATACCGTAATGTACTCGACATGGGACTGCGCTTTGCTTCTATCTGAAAACTGCAGCTAATACAGGATTTGGCAGACTCCTCGTTAAGCAGAACCTTTTCCTTGAGCACATTAAAGCAGCCCTGACCAACTTGTACAGTTTGTTTCCTGGTCCCTGGGCTGATTTTTAAATGTTGGAGATTTAGGGTTTGGGGGTTTTATTTTGCCTTTTAACTCAAAATCCTACCTGTTTGAGTGAGGAACTCTGCTGAAGAACAGACTGCTACATTTACAAACAGGGCAGCCTGCAAATTAAAACCTTACCTCTGTAAGAGAGTAAGTAGTGCATACCTGGAGCTTTAGCAAGCTGTGCTTTCTATCATGTTTTCCGTGGGGCCAAATAAAAGCCAAACTCTTGTGTAAGTAGAAATCAGGAGTAATGCTATTTAAATAATATGTAATTAGACTAGAGTGAGTGAGAATGGAACTTGGTCCAAATTGATTATATATTTCAGGTCAGTTGAAATAATGGAACAGCCTTTTCTGTCTCAGCTTAATGCAGTGGTTCTGAAGAGTTCATCACCTGCTCTTGGCTCTCTTTCCTATTTCCAGCTGATAAATCATCTTTAATGTGTTTCCTAATATTACTTTTTTATGTATGCACTGGTTATAGTTCTATGTGACAGCAATGGGGGGAAAGGGGGAGCAGGCAATAATTTCACTGACACAGAAATTACTCTAAAAATGCATTAATGTGTCTTAAGTATAATTGACATACTTTGAAATATGTATTGCTTATAAGCAAAATTAAATTTTGCTAACCAAAACCAGAGGTAGGCAGAACTTCAGTAGCATCATTCCTGGATACATGTTAAAGAGTAGTGATGGTTTCCATCAATATATTTGTAAAATATTACCAAATTCACATGCAAAAATCAAAAGTCTGATTCAATCGTGCTTTGTCAGTTAACCTTTTCTTATGTGATAGTTTATTTTTCTATAAAAAATATTCAATAAAACCCATAGTAATTTTAAATACACCATTTACCATGTTAATACTTGTCACTTATCACAGGCTCTTCATTTCCTTCTGGATGATATTCTGTTAACATTGTATGTCACAGCAAAAGCAAAGCATTTTCCGTAAAGCTGTGGGAAGTTAGAATTTAAGTTGTCTTTTCTTCTCTAAATTTTGTCCTAATTATAACTAATCATGGCGGCAAAACAATGTTTTTAAAAATCCATCTTGCACTGCAGTTTCAGCACTTGTCTAAAACCCTCTCCTGAATTACGAGAACAGTCTGAGAACTGTTGAATTTTATTCATCCCAGTAAAACTATAGCCGTTTTAGATGCCAACGAGCCCAAAAATACTGGTTTTCCCATGTTACAGAAGGAAAATAGGTCTCTATATACTTGATAAGTATAATGGTTGTAGGGAAATTAATCACACACTTGTGATGACTTAAGTGTGAGAAACTGCACGTTGAATTGCTTTTGGTACACATGCCTGACCGCTTCACCTGCCCCCTGCAAACCACTCCATGTGCAGCATTGCTAGCTGGAACTAGCCTCACTGAGAAGCTTCAAACAGCTGCAGCTGGAAATGCAATACAAATTATGACGTTCTGCCACTCACCCGTCGCGCTAGTTTGAAGGGCAACATAAAGACAGGCCAAGTCTGACTCAGTGACAGATATGCTGTGTCTTTGCCTGCCTTTTTGTTGTTGTTTTTTAATGTACTTCGGGCTTCCAAGTCATTTAGTTGCTTTTAACAAGACTGATGTCAAGACTGTATGTCTAGACTATATGTCTATGCCTATATGCCAAGAGATGTTTTTCATAAATGCTACAATATGGTGAGGAAGAGGTTTTATGCAGATTACAGTGATGTTTGCGTAAAGTTTCCAAACACCAGAGAGGAGGGAGCTTTCATATGTAGGTTTTTTTGTAGTGGATCCTGCAGGAGATACAAAGCATTTTATAGGTGAGATGTCCCAAACCAAACCCAGAGTTATGTTGACTATACCTACGGTGTAAGCAGGAGTTTGTTTCTGCAAACTGATGTTTACTGTTTCATGAAAGGACTGGGAGCCTTTGGGAAATGCGTGGGTAATTACTGAACACAGAGGTCTGTATTTAGACAAGGTTAAATAGAGGTGTAAACTCAAAAAGATGTCTTTGCATCAACCCAAATTTTCCCGATATTAAACATTTCTGCCTACATCTGTCACGTTGCTTGAGTCAAACTGTACTTTCAGTATGCCTTTAAGTTAAAGGGTAAAAGGGTTAAGTTGCTGTCATACCAGCTGTGTGCTGCCCCTGCCATTTTTATGAGAACATCTCACCTGTGTTCTCATCTGCGAACATCTATCTTACCAAGAGAAGTATGGCTTGTGTACAAGAGCTAGGAGTAATTTTTTTTTTATCTCCTACTGATCTGTAATCAGGCACACTATATACAAATCCTTGATCTGAACCTCCTGTGACATTTAATAAGATTTTGATTGTGAGTCAGACTGAAAGTACCCAGATTTTTTTCTGTGGAATTATTGTTCTACTGTTAGCCAATAAAGCATTTCAAATGAAGTGGAGATAAAGTGTACTTCACTCAAAAAAAAAAAAAAAAAAAAAAGATATTTTTGATATGTTTCATTTGGGTTTTAAAGAACATGTTGACAGAATAAATTGCATTGTTCTGTCTCGTAAGACATAGAGACTGGAGCACCTCTAGTTAATAGCTGACCTCAGAGATTCCAGGTAATTTTCTTCTTCCCCTGCTAAATGTTAGGCAGAAACAATGAATGAGGAAACTTTAAGTTCTAACATAGACAGGAAAAACAAAATAGTCACTTACAGACCTGTTCAGCGTCCATTGATGGCAGAAGCTGTTTGCTACTTTTGAAGAGGTCTTCAATATTAGCTACATAAGTACTGATCTTATAGAGAGTATAAAACTGAAGAAGGAAAAGTCTGAAAGAGAAAACTTAGAAAGAAGAACCCTAGTTTTGCTCCACATTTCCTGTCTGACGCAATCCAAGAAACAGTGAATTGGATGTCAGTTCTGCAAGCTCCTGGATGACATGTACAAAGAGACTGGCTTTGAACTTTGATCCAGGGTCTGATGCGTCAAGATGCCGAGCATTTCGCAGACCACCAATAGGTTTTACTGACCCCTGTTGTACTCAAAATCCTGCAGATTACGGCTCCCAGAGATCTGAGTGACTGTATCCTCTTTGTCACAGATGTTGGTTGTTGCTGTCATCTAGCCTGTTTAAATGCCTTGTGCCATGTTTTTTTCACTAGTGTTGCACATGTACTGGGTCTAATGTACTGTAGGATATGGATGCCAACTCTGTGCTCTTGCAAGCTGGCATATTGGTCATCATGTTGTCTCATCCTGAATTCTCACCGCATCCTACTCAATCACTGCATCCTTTGGGTGTTACTTTACATCCCCCTCTACCTTGTCCTCTCACTCTCCTTCCTTGCCCCCAGCTGCATCATCTCTTCCTCTCCACCAGGTGTTCAAACTCAGATTTCAGGCTTTCCATGTTTCTCTTCCAGGTCCTGTGTTCATACTGAAGGCGTAGCTTAGAAGAGTGTCACTGGTGCTCACAACTTCCAGGCACATCCTTTCCTGGTATTTGCCTTGCACATCCAGTCACCTACCCAGATGCAACTTGTGCAACTGCTCCCTCCTGTACGGATGCCTTTCCTCCACCACTTTATCCTGACTCAGCTGCAAAGGCATGCAGCAGAACAGCTGGTTGGCTTTTTTTTCTCTGCCTTTAGCAAACCCTGGATCAACTCTCCTAATCCCTACAAAGGTTACATCCTTTACCCTCTTCCCACAAAGCACTGCTCCTCTCTGACCTCTCACTTTCTACATTCCCCTCTATGACAAGCACCTCATCTTGTTAACGGCTTTAAGCAAAAATAGTCTTTTTGCCTCAAGGAAAAAAATAATCAAACCAAACCTGGAGGAAAAAAAAATGCAGACAGCTCTGTTTGAAATATTTTTATGCTAGAAAATTGCAAATTTACTTTTCCATTCCTGGCATATTTCCTTCAATCATTGCTGCATTTCCACTTATCTGCCTGTCATCTCTTTTGAAGATGCTTTATCTTCAGCTTTGATTTAGCTTGGCCAAAACTGAGCTCCTCTGCTTCTGCTCTTTACTCTGACTCTACGTTGACTCCTGTTATTGGTTACATTGACCAACATTATTATCATTCTGCGATCTTAGACCTATTAACCTGCCAGTTTGTCCCTCCTTTTGGTAGTAAAACAGGGAAATCTCTCATCTAAACCTTTGTTTGCTTTCTTACATCTCTTTCATTGTGTTCTTTCTTGCTCGTAAACATATATCCTCTGTCTTTGATGAAAACTAGCCCTAGTCATGTTTGTTACTCCAAGTACTCAATCTTGTTCATTCCTTCTCTCTTATACCTTCCCATTGCTCTTACCTTCAGGTCTACCAAGTGGCTGCCTTGCCTCCTGCCTGTCACCAGCCTGCACCCTGTTCCTGATTATTAGCTTATATGGACATCACCGTTTCTTTTTAACACAAATAGCACCCAATGGACCCATTTGTGAGGCTTTCTCATTCTTCAGCCATTTTTTCAAAACCCACATCTGCTGCAAACATGGAAACACCCTGGAGTAATAACCAGTGCAAAAGGTTTTAGTTCTATTAGGAGAAGAGAGAGGGGCAGGAAGATATGTAGATACCTACAGTGAGAGGAGGCACACATCTTTCTGATTTTATCATTTCTGGTTTCCAGCTTGTGTGTACTGCCCAAATTATTTGACTATAAGCTCTCTGGGGCAGGGATGTTCTTCCTTGAGCTGAGTGTAACATCACCTCTGTGGGCTCCTAATCCCAGCTGAAGCCTCTATGTGTCACTGCAGCAACCTCACAGCTCATACCCCCATTCACAGTGCCTCACATTCTGGAAACCCCCTGTGTTTGCATCCATGCTGCTCACCCTCTTCCACGTACTTAATGACATATCTTTCTCAAGCAAGCACAAGATGAGGGGCTCCATTAAATGCAGCAACCTGCAAAAGGCTTATGTTTAAGATGTGTATGTCACATACGTTTTGTGGAACTTTCACCGTCATGATGTTTATCTGAATTTAGTGATACATTTTTCCTCAGGAAAACAGGAGCTCCAGGGCAGAGATAGACTCTGGCAGCTGTAAGGAATGATTACTTTCCAGTTTGGCTAATGATATAATCCACTGTGGTTGCAAGTCTTGCTTTCCTCTTTAGGTGATGTCAACATTTTCATGAGCTACATGTGTTGTATTCATAAGTGGTGCTTAGAAATATGTGTTCTGTAATCTCCTCCTTATGCCTGACACTTTACACATGTATTTATCTACTAGGAGTGGTGACATTAGCTTGCTCATTTTGCCAGTGCACTGTACCAGTGGGGGTGAGAGAGACTCAGAAGGATATTTAAACTGGCAAAGAGAGAATTATTGACATTAGCTATGAGTACTTTGTAAGACTCTGTTTTGGAATGTCATTTGTTAGAAAATCTTTTCTGCTGAAAGTCATCCATCATTTCCAGATGGACTTGCAAGCCTTACAGAAACCTCTTTTCCCAAATCCCACTCCTTGACAGTGGTCAAAGGTACTCGCCTATTGACATTTGCAGATTAGATGTGTAGATATTATTCCCTGAGAAGCGGAGTGTGCAAATGGTATGGTAAGATATGATTTTCTTGGCCGCTGAATGGACTTCAGCGGTGAAAAAAATGCTCATTTGCCAGAACTCCACCTACATGCCCCTGTGTATCCATGGAACTCAGATTTTCTTTATTAACTAGACTGTTTGCAAAATATTCATATGGTGAAGATCCTCAGCAAGAGCTCATACTGCCCATGTAAGCGTTTTTTTAAAGAATCAAGCTCTTACCTCTCAAAATTACATTCATATGGCATTGTTCAATATGTACGGCTGACTACTATAGAAAGCAGCAACAATGGGGTACAATGCACTAATTTTATCCCACTTTGACTTTGAAAATATAATCGGTACTTATAAAAATTGTAAATACTACAGAATCATGCTAGTAGGATTATTCTAAAATGGAAGTGCTAATACATCAAGCAAAATAGCTTTGCTAGTCCTAACTGGCTCCTATTATCACCATTATCAGAGAAGATATACCTCCAGCAACAAAAATGTGCCAGAGTACAAATGAATATAGGCAATAGAGCCAAGATTTAAGGAGATGTCTTTGTTTACCTTACAGTGAACTTTGTTCTTTTGAGTACCACAGTTAGAGTAATAAGTGCAAGCTCTTGGGTCCAAGAGGCCAAGTCTCATCCAGCTAATGAAACGGTAGCCCAATAAAACACACATAACTAACCATTTTGACAGTACGCTATTCCTCCCTGTATTAGGTGACAAAATACAATTACTTTTGGTGTTTTATGTATTTATAATATTACCTATAAGTGCCTATTGTAAACAAGGTGTTAGATTAACAAGCACAGCACAAAGCGTCATTATAAAGTAATCATTCAATCAATCAGTCAGAATCATCACAGGGTTGGTTTTTTTTCATATGAAAGACAATGCATGAACTGAGGGTTTTTTCTTCAGATTATGCTATAGATCTGTTTTTGTGTATCACTGTTCTGGATGTTAAATTACCTATCATGAGAATCTGCAACAAGAACAGCATAGTGATTTGGACTTGTTTTGAGGGAGGAGGGGCTATAGAGCAGTATTTGATTTTGACTGAGTTGAAGATGGCATAAACACCATTGCCTAGTCACCAGTGACAGTGTTGATCATTTCTACCGTGACCTTTCTCATGAAGTTTGTGGCAAGTATGTTCCAGACCACTGCAGCCCGCTGCTGCAGGCCTGAAAGCTGTACACCCTCTGTGTGCTGAAGGTGGTTATGTCAGTACCATGTCAGAGCATCCAAAGCCAGAACTTCACCTCAGGAGTCCCATCAAATGTAATTGCACACAGCCAAAGCTTCCTGGACTCTGCAGGGATTCATCTTAGTCTCATCAAGATGACACTGTGTTGACTTCGGAACTGTCACAGCAGCGCTTGTAGGAGCATGGCAGCCACACAAGGAAAACTAAGGAAAAAGATAACTTATGCCTTCTACCTCCCTTACAGAGAGCATCTTTTCAAACGAAAGCAAGTGAACACAGACCTCACTTCTCTTTCATAGCCCAGTACACATGAAGCCAACAAGACAATGGTGGCTAGCCTCTCACTGCCGCCTGCTGAAATAATGCTCTGCTTAAGCCTAGCACCTTAACATAGCAGCAACGGATCCCGTTGTTTCTTTATTCCCATTGAATGAAAGGGTTAAATCTAGACATTGTCCGTTCTACAAATACCTTCTGAAGTGCAGTTTAGTTCATTTGTAAGTTATCTGGGTTGGCAGACTCATTTAGTTAAACACAGATAGGTTTGTGAAATGTGCCCTAATCCTGGCAAGATCTTCTTCGTACTCAGGGAAATAATCGTAGCAGTGGAAGCGGTGATAGGAGAATGTAAGAACTCATTCATTAGCAAAGTAAGTAAGATGAGACAACAAAAATGACTGATAGACGAACACGTACCTCATCAGAGCTTTTTATATTCTGCCGTGCCATTTAAGATCATCCAGTAAGAATATAAATTCTCAATTCATGTAGTTGAGGTCAAGGTCTTTGCTTACTGATGGAAAATGATGCAGCATTTGTTATGGAACAAGGTTGGAACTGCATAGCTGAGATGTTTAGGTGAGACAGAAGGAGTTGTTTTGGTGTAATTAATAGAACATAAGAGCACAATGTGCATGAGAGGGTTCTGCTGGCATTGGTGTGTGGATTAAGTCTTTGGCTTTCATCTTATTTTAAATGGAGATGGTTACCAGCTCAAAAAAAACAGTTTGCTAGAAGATGCTGATTAAATAGGTAAGACCTGGAACAATACTAGGGTGAGACATATCTGCCAGACAGCATCTCTTTTGATAGTTCATACTCAGTATTTACTAGAACATTGAGTTGTCCAAAACGCCCTGAGGTAAACTAAACTGTGGCCAGCAGCCTGCTCTCTTGTTGGTTTAGCACATCTTAACAGTCATCTTTTGTCCTCAGCCGCAAGATGATTCCTAAATATGTCTTCCAAGGTTTTTTTTGCAAAATGACAACTGGTAATTTATGCAATAAGTGTTTATATTATTTACAACAATAGAGAGAACTGGTGATAGAGTTACTTTGTGGAAACTAGCTAGTTATATTATAAAGGCACAATTTGTTGAATAGGCAAATTAAAGTGTCTATGCCCTCTGCAAAATCCTGATGAGTGGATTTATTTGGGTTGGTGGACATCTGGTTAATCCTAGCTGTCTTCACTTGGCCGCTGATGTGAATTCCTCACATTGTGAGGAAATTTCTTGTTAGCTGTTAGCTAAAACCAATGAGATTTGACTGAGCTCTCCATACATGTGGAAGACAGCCAGGATGTTGTTTGGAGAACACGTGTGAGGTGCTTCCTGAGCCCTTCTCAGCTGCTGTCTATTCCTGATGCTCTGGGTACAGACAAAAACTGTATGCCATGACTGATAGGACAGAAATATGCTTTTATGGAGAAAATTGCTGCATCTTTTAAGTTTGCTACAGGCTATTCAAATAGCTGTCTGTTGTTTGCTTTAAAAGAGCACTTTTTGGTGTCTATTCTAGTAGTAGGTCACTAGTATTAGAAATATCTACCTGTCTGCTTTGGGCCTGGAATGTGAAAGAAGTGTTGTAAATGAGCAGAACATCTTGAACACTTTGATTCCTCAGTACTCCATGAACTTTATCTTTCAGGGCGGTGACCCAGATGTAGTCTAAGGAGGACGTTGTTTCCCTGGGCATCCATCTCCCCTGTGCTGGAAAAAAATTGCATCTCATATCTGTTCCCATTACTGAGGGTCATGAGATATTGTTGAGTGGAGGTGTACAGAACTGCAGTCCTGTCTCTTCAACATCTAACAAAAGGTAACCTGGGATAAATAACTTCCCTTTCTTGAGGTATTTTACATGTGTGGGGTAGTAAAGGTTTTTATTTAAAATCTGTGTAAGCCAGTTAGAAAAAGAAAAATGAAGTGAAAAGCTTTCAATGTGCTAATCAAACTTTATCATATGACTTCGGGTATCCAAAGAATGTGGCTGAAGGTCTCTTCACTGCCTAAAAAGTCTGTATTAGAGATGAGTCATTCTGATAAATCTGATGTAACAACCATAAATTAGAGGAAACAATTGGAAGGGCTGACTGCAGTTACATCATTCCACTTCACTGAGTGCATTTGTTTGTTTATTGCTCACATTTCTAAGATGCAAGGATGCAAGGACCCCACCAAGTTGAAAATGTGAAATATTTTTCTGTCAGTCATTAAAAAATTCCTAGCAATGTTTACTTTAAAATGTTACTGATAACTAAGTTTGGAGTTTAGACATTTACTGGAGCAACTATTTCCTAAGCAATTTCCTCTGCAAAATACAAAGTCAAGATTGACAATCTTACAGAATCAATCCTGTTTATTGCCTTAACTATCATAAACATTTGCTAATCTGTACTTGCTACTTGTTACCTTGGTTAATGTAAGTGAAACTCTAGTATCAATGACATGCTCCAGGAAGGCAGCATGCTGTAAATATCCTCTGGTCACATTTGATAACCAGCAGTCCTTGGGCACAAAATTTGCACAGAAATCCTAAAATTCAAATCAAGATTTGAGATTTTTTTGTTCTGATTGGATTGTGACCTTTAAATAAGTGCTCTTCAGGCCATGTGTAATAGCCCTTAGCCCATAAATGATTGAATGTGTAAAACCCGTAAGGATTTGAAAACACTGAACACCCTTTAGAGTGTTCTCAGCTCTTAGATGAATCAGACTATTGAAGTAGGAAGACTTTTTTATTTCATGGTTCTTTGGGAATGTGGATTTCCCCAGAAGTCTTGTTGTGGTTTACCAAAACTGGGGATGGTGTCAGGTAATTCAATAACTTAAATTAAGAATTATTTGATCTCTTCTGTCCTTTCAAGAAAGACACACATTTTTCTCTGGTGCAAAAGAAAAAGCTGTATAGCCAACCTAGATATGTGTTGAGTTTTTAAGGTTCTTCTGAGCGCCCTCTGCCAAGAGCTAGCTGTCAAAGGTCCTCAGCACATGCCGAGATCGCATCTCACATTTATAGAAAAAAAGATGGTACTTAAGAAATGACACACATGTGCATGAAATGTAACAAATCGGCAGTTTGCAGTGTGGTTCATTTGCACATAAATACATTAAACAACTTGACTTACAATTTTTGTAGAGTAAAGTAAACAATGTTATGCAGAGCAGCATCTGTTAATGTGAGCAATTGTTTCTCACTTACTGAGTTTATAAATACATATGTATATATATGTGAAGGAAAGTCCTTGTAAATATCCTTTGTATTATCTTGGAATTATTGGCCAGGTAGAAGGTTACAGTAGAACGCAAAATCATCTTCTTGTCTGAATTACTGTCACCATGGAACAAATTGGAAAAAAAATTATTTTATGTCAACCAGTCGCACCCCACTGCACACATGGATGTCTCCTAAAGCCATCAAGATAGTATCTGAGCACATAATCATAGCTGGAACAGTAAGGAATCCTCTTTTTCTGCAACAACCAAACAGTACATTGAGCCCACAAAGACATGACCAACATTGTCACTCTCAGCCAAAGTTAGAAACAAGATTGCTGCCTTATGGCCTTTGAGATATTTTTTTTTTTTTTTTTTTTTCAAATGTGCAGGCAGGAAATTTTTGAGACGACCTTAGCATACGAAATAACTTGTGTAGCTGAGGTTAAAACTGTAAGCTTTACAAGTCACTAGAAATTCCCAAACAGGAATGAAATAAGCTTAAATTATGTTTAAGTATTTCTAGGTCTATACAACTGTTCATCCTCTTTTTTCTAAATCTTCCTATGCTGAGGATTATGGATTTAATCATTCTTAATATATTTACCATGCTAAAAAGATTTAATTGCTTCAACCAAGTTATCTGACTATATATATTTTATTCAGAATTCACTGTGTAATTCTTGTATAAACATACCATCTGTGTTTCTAACAGTGAAACTCTGTTTCAAGGAAAGCAAATAAACTTTTTTTTGAAGGCCTTATCTTACGAGGTACTGAATGTTCCAAGCACCATAAAATCTGCGATGGGTGTTCAGCACTACACAGAAAGTGCACTGTGCTTGACAGCATCCTCGGTTCAAGGCTGAACAAAATCAAAAGGAAAGAGCTCCCGGTGACTTCACTGAGCTTTGAATTGGACCCAGGCCCCTTACAGGTGATCAAACATGGTAATGTGCTATTTGCAAACCACCAGATGTATAAGCCTTTCCTGTAGCTGCAGTTTCTCAGATGGGTAAAGTAACCAAAGAGAGATCCACAGTCATAAGGAATATCACTTTGGGTCAGTTTTGGAATTTTCAGTCACCTGCAAAGCTTTTAATTTTTTTGTCTATTAACCATCAGGAATAGACTAGGAAAATTACGTTAATATGTAAAATATTCATTTTTCATCACTTCTAGCACTCAGAGTTAAATATATGCTCTAGTGATCTCCAGAAAAGGACTTTTTAAAAAACTGGCCTGGAATGCATAGAAACTCTTGATAATGCCTTCTTACTTACACTGAATGATGACCCTGAGACACAGCAAGACATTCTGCCCTCCAAACTGGTTGGGGGTGGGATAGCATTTGAGAAAGAAGTTTTTCCCCCTGAAATTTTCTAGGTCATGTGGATTCTACTTGTCTTTGTCCTGAAGAGGCGCTGGTGTCCTGGCAGGATATTTGTTCATATGCAGCTTGTTAACATTTATTGTGGAAAGCTCTGTAAATACTGTAATAGGAAATAACAAGAAGGCTTTGCCCAAAGAATGATTATTCATTTACCCTTCCATCAGCAGCTTTGTGTGACCTTAAAGGACCAAAGCTACTGTACATCTTGGTTTGGGAAGTATTTGGGGTTTAGTTGAAGAAAGGTATCATTTTGGTCAATTTTGTTTAAAAAATGTGAACACAGCTAGGAGACAGAAATATGCCTTTGGTTTCACCATATCTTCTTGCTTATGAATCTCACGTTAATGTGAAGTACTGTGGTTTAGTTCTGCGTTTAAAGGTAAGCTGAACATATTGTACATCATGAGAGGTCTATAGGTGCTTGTTTCTAACCACAGAACAAAACATATGCTTTTGTTTTCTGAATGGTCATTTTCCAGAAAATACATTAAAGTGCAATTATCCAGTTTACAAAAACACTATATAGTTTCTGTGTTCAGCATCATGTTTATGGGTGGATGACTCTTCTACAACAGAATATACTATTTACTGTACAGGCTGGCTACCAATGACTAAGAAAGAAGATGAACTGTGAATGATTCTAGTGGATCTTAGTCTATTAGTACACTGTAGTTTTATTTCAGAATAAACTGTCTGGAAGCGCAGGGAAAGAGTATTACATTGTCGATTTGAGTGACCTCTTGCAGCCTAGAATCTGGGCCTTATCTGTTCTGGGCATTTATGAAGCTGAATCAATTATTTACTTCTGTTTAAATACGATTCTTGCTAAACTGACTCAGGGCCAAATTTTCAAAATCTCATCGCTAAGAACTTTGCTGCCTAGCCAAAGGGAGAGGGGAAAGTAGCTGCACGGGCTCTGGCTCAAGACAGGAATCGGAGCGTAGTCTGACTGTTTTGATGCGTGAATTGTATTTCTAGTAACAAAATTATCCAGTTGTCTGCAGTGGTTGAATACAACCTACCACTAGTGTTGGATTTATTTTGCCATTAATGAAGATAGAAACAAGTGTGACTTAACACTTACACCAGGACATAGACTAGATTCCTGTAACTCATAATATGCTGAATGTAGTATCATCTGGACCAAAATGAGTCTCTGGTGCAATTCCTGACACAGCCAAGTGACTATAATTCGTAGCCTCTGCCTACAAACTATCAGCTCAACTACATCTGAGACTAGTCAATCACAGCAATGGAGACACGATGCATCCAAACAGGGCTGTTGTAGGCTAAGTTCTGAAGTCAAGCTTCCTTCAAGGAACAGTTGCACAAAAATTTTCCTACACAATTTGTGCTGGTAAATTGCTTGAATTTGATCAAAGTATCTGAGTCATTAGTAAATGCTGTCTTGACTTTAATGGTTATAGGTGTTTTTAATTCCACACAAGGGAAAACGCATTTATGTGGTTTGATATGTTTTGGGATCTCTTCCCACAAATACCGAGAAACAGAACATTGCAGATCAAAGAAAGGAAGCCACAGGATTATGCAAGATCTGTAGTGATGCCCATCCTTAGCTTTCCTAGAAACTTATTCTGAGATGCTAGATACTTTGACATGTGCACTGGAAGAGACTCTCCTACGTGTAGAGAGAAAGGTACCTTAGAAAGCTAGTGAATTCTGCATAATTTTTAGAAGGACTCTATCTGCATTGTGTCTTCATGAAAAAATACTTCAATTTTGAACAAGATTTTGTCTTTGGTGATACAACTATTAATTCATTAATATTTCACCATACATTTAGCCACCGTTACAAGGAATTGGATCAGGCTGGTTGGGCAACATTGTGCAGCCTTGTAAAAAACAGCAAAACTAAGGGTCATATGAAGTGGTGCTACCAAAAGCAACTCACTGAGCAGTAGAATAAGTAGTAATTTAATTAGCTGCTTATAACAGTCATAGCATGAAAAGCCAGCTGTGTATTTGCAGTCTTCACAATTTCCAGAAGTGTAACACCAAAACATACCCAAATATATTCTTCAGGATTGTGAAGTCTAAGGGTATTTATTTGCCTTTAGTAACATGAGTAGTAAACTGCACAGAGGATAGGCTAATGACCACATACATTTGTTATATTACATACACTTGGGATGTTCTATTAAAAAGTAGAAATAGAGTTGTGGACATAATATAGGCTTTTTGCTGTTGTGGAAAGGGAAATCAGAAAATAACTTTGGACTTTCACCCCATGGAAATGTTTTTGCAAGGTTTTTGAACATAGGCACGTTCCCCGTAGTCAAGAGGTGCAAAAGCAAGTGATTGTCATTGTAAGAGCTGAAGTAAGGCAGTAATACTCCTCCTAGCAGGAGCAGAAATGGAAGCACAGAGGGGACATGCACTGTGGCATCCCTGAACAGCAATTCCTGGGTAGACTGAGGTTCCTTCCTGTCCTTGCTTCTTAGTAGTTTGACCTTAAAAGCCAAAGAGGATTGTTGTGGGCTATACTGCTATTGTGGGATGTGTAACAGTAACCAACATCTTCAAGAAACGAGAGTTTGTTGTTTGTTGAATATTTTTTTTAAAAAAAAAAAAAGATACCGGCTTGGTTTCCACTTACTGACAATAGCAGTTTCATGTGGACTCTGACCCAGGTCCAAATTGGCCTTATGCTAAACATACAACTTACATGGTTTACTCTTCTCCTTCAGCTGCTTCTCAGTAGGAAAAATAACATTGCCCCTCACAGTCCCACAGACACCATTGCATACTGGGGAGCTGGAACTGTCACTGCCAACCATGAGTGATTTGTGAGTGCACAGCTCATTTTTGGAACTAATTAATTATGTCATGGAAAGGAGATTTATTCTTTCCCCCCTTCCAGCCCCCACCTTCCCCAATCCTTGCTAATCTTGCTTTCTGGATAACAGGGGGGAAATGAGGAAGGTGTTTAGCAGTCTCAGTTGTCTCTGTGATTCAAATCACAGAATGAAGCCAGACAGCAAAACAAGTGCAGATCAGGCAAAGACTGCCTGCTCCGCTTGTGCTTTCTCCCCAAGAATCAGTTTCAAATACTAGGTGGATTTTTTTTTTTCTGTTGCAATTAACTAAGAAAAATATTTCAAAGCTGTATAATTAAAGGCCAGCATTTTATTAGGGTTTAAAATAGTCTTTATGAAATCTACTCCTGCCACTGGTAATTACAATGTACATCTTAATATACCTCTGCTAGGCCTGAGCTGGAGATAACAGTCCTGTGTGTATTGCATTTGGCTTGTGCATAGAAGGTAAAATCCTTTATCTTATCTCAATCTCCACACAACAACCAGCCTCTCTTCCAATTCAGCCCTAATCTTCTTAGTAAATAATACTGATATTTTTCACCATAACAAAAATGGAGCTGCCAGATTCAGACTGATAACACCTCTCATTTACACACCATTCTCTGTCAAAATCTGCCTGATTTTTCTTAATCTCTTTAACTCATCAAAAAATACTTTTTTACATTCAGCCATGGTAAGTTCCTTGCTACCAAATAATATTATTATAAATAAATCCGTTGACTACAGCTGTCTCTCTGGATAGATACCGGAACTCCTCTCTTTCCTGGCTTGTTTCCTTGAACGATGACAAATTATTGTTGTCCAATTTAATTTTGCTGTAAAGTTTGGTATTCTAACAAAACGACCTAAAAGGAGCGTTTAACTGAGAACATACCCAAAAGGCATCTTTTTTTTTTTTTCCCCACAGGATGTCATCTCGGTTCACTTCTCTTGAGAATGCTGTCTTTGCACTCCCATCCTTTCCTTTGCAATGGCTTATCTTTAAAACAAGGGAAATGATAACCTAAGTCCTTGGGTTTTTATAGACTGTTAATTATCTCCGTATGATTTCTTAAATTGCAAAAAATATACTGCCGAGAGAATGGCAGGGAAAAAAGCTGGATCACGGGATTTCTGCTTACAGTGATTGAATGGAAATAATATACTTAAATGTGACTAGTGTATTTCAGTGGCGACCTGACCTCCGAGTGACACAGACATTTGGGGTACCTGTCCTAAAATGGCAAACTGTCTGTGTAAGTAAACACTAAACTCAGTCATTTTCCACCAAACCCGCTTTCGACCACCGCCATGGGATGGACTGAGGGATGTATTACACCAGCAATCTTTATGTCAGACTTCCCATATCAGAGAAAACAGCTGAAAGCCTATAGCAGAATACGGCCCAGAATTATGAGATGTTACAACTAGAAGGAATAGGGACTCATTCTCTGTAGAGCCTGGGGACCAGAAATGTTAATTCTACCCCCAGGTAAATTCCGTGGGATATCTTTGAAAACACTAGCTTTATGGGGGATTCTTTTAGGGTCATTTTTACGCTAGTCTCTCTTTTCTGTTAAAGTTTGCAGGACTTTTTTTGGAAGCAAGGCTAACGATGTTCACTACAAAGTAATAGGTCATATTTTGAGGCTAACATGCTCCCAAAGTGCTAATCAGACTCTTTTAATAATGAACCATCTATGACATCACTATCCATGTCAGGATTATGAAAAAGATTAATCATACTGTTTTGATAATCTCTCATCTTCGTACCACTCTAAGAGAAGTAAGAGCTTATAATATCAGTGAGTATAAAATGAACATTTTGTAAGACTTAGTTGGAAATAAGATGTGATTAGCATGAGACATTGGTCTTGGCCAATAGCTGGCCACTGGCAGGGCTCCAAAATAAGTCTGTGACTCTTGCCCTTTGATTAACCCTGCACTGCACCTGGTCCATTTTTTACTTATCTTATGTGATACTCTATAACAGAACTATATCGACATTTATGGTGAGTTCTCATCAGAGACTTTCATAATGTAACTAGTCCTCTATTCACCTAAAATACTCCTCTGGATGTATTCCTCATGGGCCCTGTTTGACTGCAGTATTTCACTGGTCGCTTCCAGCTGTACAGTGATTGACATCTAACCTGGGGTCCCCCTCCAGCTCAATCTTTTCTAACTGATTCGTAATTTTTGTTATTAGTTTCCAAATGCATTATCTTCATTTGGGGATAAGTGACCAACTTCATTATCTTCAGAACAGTCCTTCTTGACCTATTCCTACTATACCTATCCTTACTGCCATCTAGCCTTTTTCTGCATGATATCCTTCTCTCCTCTGTATTGATAGTGCCACCTACGTAGTATAACCACGTTCCTAATATTTGCGTCATGATCTTAATTGAAATAAGATCAGATCCAAGACTGATCCATAAAGAATTCCACTGCTAACTGGAGTATCTCCCAATACTTTTCCTTTCAACACTATCTTCTGCTGTCATTCCTTAAGACAGTCTTTTACCTGTCTTTCAGTTCCTCTACTAATCCCTATCTTCTCCATCTTAACAAATAATTTCCCATATGGCACCATACCACATGCTTTACCGAAGTCTAGATAGATGAGATCGACTCCATTTCCTTTGTCTAGAAAATCAGCTATCATATCAAAGGAAGCTATTAAGTTAGTCTGCCTAGAACTTCCTTCTTTTATTATATTTCCTACTGCACTGTATCCAATACTTCCTTCACCTCCATGTCTTTATTTATTCGTTCCTTCAAAACCTTTTCTAAAACTCTGCATACTTTAGAGATTAGGTTAATGAACCATTATTTCCCAAATTTGCTTTTTTTTCTCTTATTCAGTATATTTTCAGTTTTCCACTCGTATGGCACTATCTTTGCCTTTATTCTTGATTTTATCTCGATTTTGTTCCACCTTTAGGTTTGAAAGATAAACTGTCTCAAGTTTTTAGACCTTTTAACTTAAAGAAATCCTAGGTCTAATTCTAGTTCAAGTCTCTGAGTTCATCATTCCACATGATCTTAGTAACCAATTGAGTTAGTTCATTAATGTTTGTTCTCTAGTAATAAATATTAGTTGTGATGTTTTTCAAAGGTCTGACATTTAATTGAACCTGCTTAACTCATTACCCACTTTTATCTCTCATAACCAGGTTTTCCATTGGCCAGCAGTGATCTTGAGGATGATGCTGGAGTCTTTTATTGAGATGGAGATGTATTTTTTTTCCTTCATCCTTCCTAAGTTCTATCAAGAGGATCCAGATAACTTTTGTTGAGAAATACAAGAACAGTGAGGGTCTAAATGTAAAGGAAGGGCAGCCTATGTATGAGATTGGATGTACTGCTAAAAAAAAAACTGAAGAAAATTGAAGTTGAGGAGAATATTTTCAAGTTGATACTTCATGCAATTGTTTAAGATTTTATCCAAAGCAAGGCAGAAACACAGTTTGCTGAACACCCACCCTGGTGGGCACTTGTCTTTATAACGGGCAAAAAGGAAGATACTATGAAATAGATGACAGAAAATCAGGACTAACTCTGAGATCTTAAATCACCTTACTACTTCTTCTGACTTGGAAATTCTACATAAACTGGTTCAAATCACTCAGTGTTCACACAGTTTGTTTCCATTCAGTTTTTGGTGGAAGGTTAAAAGACAACTCCCCTGTATAAGTATACATTTGCAAATATTTCTCATTTATTTTACTTTTTTTTTTTTCAGCTACCCTATTTCCTTAGTTTTATTGATCTCCTACCACTAGGAAGCTGTTAGTCAAAAACTATGAATTCCACTTTTCATCAGATGGCAAATAGCATTTAACTGGTATTCAGTCAGGGACATATTCTGCAAAAGCAGAATGATTGCAACACAGTGCACTCCATGCTTTTTTAAATTTCTTAGTATTGCCAAAATTAACTGGCCTGTATCTGATAATAAGCCTGTTTCAACTGTGTGTATGGAAGTATTCCCCCATGTAAACTTGCAGCATTTAACACTTAATTTTTTTTAAAAAAAAAGGCGCACATTTGCAGTATGACAGAAATGTGAGTGGTGCAAAGCTAATTTCCTGACTAATATTTAAGGATCAAATGTTGATCCTGATTACAATGGCCCCATATTTTAACAGGGACCTTGCCAGATGTCAAAACCAATGTTTATAAGTGAGCGCGCAGCTTTTGCATACACTTTCTGAACTTTGAAGTTTCTGCTGCCTTCCCACTGAGCAGAACACATTCAAGTTCAAGTGGGATATAGAATTGTTATTTAAATCTTACAGTCAAATTAGACCCTAGAGACATGATTGTATACCGTTATTGTCTCAGTCCCCATGAAGTTAAGTGTTCTCATATCAAATATGATGTGTTTCAGCTTACCACCTACCGCACAAGTATTCATCTTGTTGTTAAAAGATATCAGGCAAAGTGGCGTTTTATTTATTTTCACATGTGTCAGTTATTTTTAGTGGTAATGTTAGTGTGACACTGCTGCCTTTTCCTGCTAGTCATGGGAACATGAAGCTGCTACCTAAAGTTCTAAGCCATGGTAATGATAAAAAAGCCTCCAGGCTTTTCTTAAAGATCGGGTTTGCGTCTTGCTTTTGAAGAAGGAATTTTTTTTGCTGTGAAGTGCTGGTCTCAGGAGAAGTGGGCTTTCTGAATGCAAGTTTTGGTGGCCCAAAGGCACGAACATAGATGAAACAAGCAAAGCTGCTTTGTTGCAAGCTCGGAGAGCAGGGAGCACTGGTCCGGTGCTGGAAAGGCTGGTGCTGTCCAGAGGGGCCCAGGGCAGTAGGATAGCTGTAAGTCACAAGGCACAGGACTTCATGTCATAAATCAGCCAAAAGAATATTTAAGGATCTACCTCATTGAGAAGTCATGGTTGAAATTAAACTGCATAGCAAACACTCAACTTGATTTCACCTGCATTTCCTTTTGAAAGAAAACCTAGGAGAAAATGTCAAAATAATCAATTTCAACATTATTGAGGTTTCATTTTTCATTTGAAATGATTTTCACATCTGTATATTTTCTCTAGTACGATAGATTGTATATTACAGCGCAGAATAAAACATTAATGTCAAAATGGGATACTACGAATGACCCTGAGTGTTTTTTAAATAGTTCTTTGTGAGAAATTTTGAAATATCCATGATTTATTCCTGGTACGAAATGAAATTCTTGTCACCAAAGCTCCTTCTTGCATAGCCTCAGAGTAAGTCTGCAGCTGATTTGGGAAGTAAAGATTGAATTTGCCTACTTGTCTTTCTCCCTCACTCAAACACTCGTGTTTCTCAAAACGATTTCTTACACTTTCTGTGATTTTTAAGAACACTTGATCTATGGTCCTCTAAAATTACCAGAAATCTTTTCCCTGGCTGGAGTTTGGGCTGTAGACAAAAAACTTTTGTACACTTTAGTAGTCTTACTATCAGTATTTGTCCCTTTCTTTAGGAGGGTAATAGGTGATACATGAGGGATTCTGGAAGGCATTTGCAGGCAGGCATTACTGGAAAATGAGGTGAGATGAGGGCCCTTCTGATCTTAACATTGATTGTAAATAAAATTCATACTGCCTTGTCTCCCTGAGCTATTATAGCAGTATACAGTTGTGACTGAATAACTACTTTTCCTTAAGTTTATTGCAGTGATTTAGTAAAGATGTATTTTGCATTAGTATTTTATTGTACACCTGTATAAATTATGCTGTTGGGTAGCCAATGTTTTTTAAAACAGAGTAGCTGTCAATTGCTTGTGTAATGGCACATTTTGTGGTACTATCAGATGACATATAACTTGTTAAATTACATTGAAAAAATATTGGAGTGAATTGCACTGTAATTAAATGACAATAATAATGAGACCGATATTAGCTGCTGCCATCAATTATGTAAGATGGAACATTTATTAAATATTTTTCCAAAAAGTCTTGCCTATGGTTGAAAAGGCATTTCATTCAAAACCCTGCTGGTGCTTTTAACATTTAAAAAGATGTTAACCTCTGAATTCGCATTCAGATGTTTATGCCCAGAGGAGAACTTCCACAGCAAGCAGTTTGCTAAAGATCTGTGAGATATTTTAAAGACTTTATCACTTAAATATTCTGCATTTTTGTTCACTATTTTTGTTTGTTTTATATCCAGGTGATTAACAAGTTGCTAAAAAAATTCAGGCCTGATCAACTGATGAAATTGCATTCACTTCCATGTAAGTATTTTGTTGACTACCAAATATTGTTGTGTTATTTTCTCACAGAGACGGCACACCTCTTCACCACAATCCAATTAATGCGGTTTGCAAACAGCAATACTTCCATATTCTTACTTGTGAAATACCAACACCCAGTTATGTTAACACTACCAACAGAGGAGAGGAGAAGGAGAGGAGAGGATGATTTGAGACTTGTGCTGGAGCAAGGAAGAGATTGAGATTTCTCAGCCTAGGAAGGGATAGCTAAGAGAGATGTGATGGAAATCTTTAAAATCACAAATGGTGTGGAGCACATAAAGGGAACACATGAAATAATCAAATGGGAGTACAAAGAAAGCAAAACGATACTTTTTCTTTTCACAACATACTGTGGATGTTTACATAGATTCAAAGACATTTGGACAAATTCATAGACAAAAAATCCATAAAAAGCTATTAAAAAACAAAAGTGTCACCTCTGGCTCAGAAGTCACTGTTTTGCAAGTTGCTCTAAGGTGAGAAAGCACATCAGGAAAGAAATGCTATCAGCTTGCACTGCGTGAACTGGGAGGTACCCAAGCAAGGTCAGGGAAAATGCCAAGTGACCATCAGTCAGTTCAACCTCCACTAAACCTGTTGATGAGCTTTGTACACACTCTTGTTAGCATCCTCTTGCTAGAGCAGGTAGGAGGGAATAGGTCATTTCTGAACCAGGCCTCAGAAAATTTGCACAAATAATATCTGATCTTAAATATTTTCTGATTTGAAGAAGGTGAAATTGTACCAACCACAAAAACACCAATGGGCCGAGCAGTTGCAGAGCCTCTTTGATGTTCTTGTTCTGCACTGTCCCTATTGCACAAGTTACCAAGGCTGGTTTCTCTGTCAGTAAGAGCAGTAGGACAGGAGGGCTGGATATATCCTAAGTCAAGCTGTGTAAAGTGTTAAAAACTGTAAAATTTCAAAGTGTGAATAAGGAGAGGGAAAACTGATTCTAAAGCTTTTTTTAAAAAAAAACAACAAACAAACAGACGAAAAAAAACACCAAGTTCAATGGGCTATTTGGAAAAATAGGATAAAATATTATGAGCAGATTTCTTCCATAGTGGTGCTATGTTTGAGCTTGTAATATGATGATAGTGTGAGGGGAAAGAGTTAACTGATAGATGCAGAATACGTTTTCGTAGGAGTAAATTGTAAGGTAGAGGTTAGGTGGTGCTTCTTCAGAGCTATGAAGGTGGCGAGAAAAATGGTAGACGAAACTCAGTTGATCAGTGTACAGTGACACACATGAGAAGCAGCAATCGTAGCTTTATACATTCACTAAGGTAACTAGCACTGAACAAGCGGCTATTAAAAGAGGGGAAAAGCTCTTTTGAATGGTAATACCTTTCTCAGATAAGAAATGTCCTTAGGTAACAATGTAAATGGAAATATATTAAAACCTGACTATCCAAATGTTTCGCACTAGTAAAGAGAGAAAAAAACAAATAATTGCATGTCAGGATGTTCACTCACCAGGTTACACAAGGAGCACGAGCCTATTTTGGAACCAGCCTATTCTTTGCTTGTTATCTCCATCAGGCACTGCAAACATGCAAAATACTCCAGTCGGTGTTGTTTTTGAAGGATGGTTAAAGCACATGGATAAACTGATTTAGGTGAAAATAGAAACTGGCTTCCAATCTGGTCCTTTTTTTTTTTTTTAAGTGCTCCCTCTATGAACCTTTTTTTTTGTGAAGTTTAGTAAAACTTGAGATTCACATGCTTCTGCATTTCCTGTTTTTGACCAATAGAGGAAACAGAAACACTGAAATACTGTAAGATGTTATTTTTAAAATATTTCCACTCAGCCAACCAGGAAGTTCTGGAAATCTTGCAAGATGTCTAATCCTGTAGACTATGTAATCCAAAAATGGTTGCACGAGTTTGTCCAGTCTTTCAGGTATTTACAGTCTTATCTGATGAGGATATACAGAGAGCGCTCTATTCGTGAAAAATACTTTGCATGTGCAATTGCGGTTGCCTCTGAAGAGCTTAATTCCCTGATGGGAAATATGCAGTAACTTGAGCTGCAGCTGAGAGCCAAACTCCAAGGGGCCATGGGAGGACGTGGGGGCTGAGTTGTGCATAGAATAGGAAGGCTCAGTGGAAGGAATTTTAACTGCAGCTAAGAGCATCCACTGCTTTCTGTACAGTGACTGTGAGAGTGGGATATCAGCAGGAGATGAATGGGTGGGTGAATGGCTGGATGGCTGGCTGACTGGATGGATGGATGGAAGGAGGGACTTCAGTAAGAGGGCTGACAGGCAAGTCAGAACTACAGAAACCAAAAGCAGCAGATCAGAGGGTGTGATGAGCAGAGTGTATCTATGGAACAGCAAGTCCATAGAGATTGTTTAGAGGAAAGCACAGAGGGCTGAGGAAGGTGAGGCATGGAGAAAAGAGGATTAGATCAAAAGTTTTTAACACCAATGACAATGTTGCAACATTTTCAAGGAGTGTCACTGTACAAAGGTGTGCCATGAGGTGGGTGAAAGTCAGGCAATGAGCCTACAGTGAATGAACTGTCAAAAGTAAATGTGATTCACATTGAAGTGTGATAGATGCAAACAATTCAGAATGAAGATGTCCATCCTATAGAAAGCAAGCAATGGACACCCAAGTTTATATTGCAATATTCACTTTCACTTCTTACTTCTCCAGCATGGTCTGCTCCTCTCCTTCTTGGAACTGGCTGATTAGAGTTATCCAGGAAGGGGCAAATAGCCAAAAAAAAAAAGTGATGTCTATTACAGAAAAGCCAGTGCGTCACTCAGGGACAGGTAGCTAGTATGTGAAAGCTTATATTAATTTACAGCATGGCACTTAACTGCCTGGGTATTTTGTGATTTATACTTTAATTTACACTTCATCGTATCTTCATTCCTGATGGTATAAATGTGAGCCTAAAGGAAGATAAGGAACTGTTCGGATGTGTTTAACATTTAAAAGGTGGGCTTGGTGTATGTGATTGATAAAGCAAGTGTTCTCCCTGTTGTGAAACATCACGATATATTTTAAATAACTTTTTTTGTGGCTCTTCTCTGAAGTAACATGAAGGCTGCTTTTTTTTACGACACTTGTAAAACATGAAAAACTGAAACCACTCTAAATCCCAGAGCATTTTCTATCATTCAACAAGAAAGACTTTTAAGCCTTTTCAGTATGTTCTAGATCAAAAATGTACCTTCTATCAGCTGTAATTATCATGGATTTTGCAAGAAATCAATTTTAGGATAAATGTATATAAGCACACTCTGTTGTCCCTCGGTCAAATATGTAATGAATAGGAAGTAGGAATTGTTAGTTGGGAGAGAACTTGAACAATGAGAGAACTTGAAAGTTCTGTGGGCTCCCAAAATGTGAGTAGTAATACAGCTAGCAGCAGGAACTCATCAAGCCCCTTACAAAAAGTTCCCTTCCCCTGCCAGTGCTGTGGGAAGCACATCCCTGTCTCCCTCCACAGCTTTGCCTAAGAGGCAGAGACCTTCCCCTCTAGAATTACAGGCTGTCTGAGATCTTTTTCTGTTTACAGCCACTTACTTTACTTTCTGCTGCATCCCACCTGCCTTTTGTTTTCAGGAAGTCTTCACAGATATCTTGAGTCTGTCAGATTATCACAGAGCTCATCATTATTAGTTCCTCATCAGATGATTATCTTCCCCTGTATATAGATACCAGTCCTTAATCATCTATATGTGAATTTTGCCATCAACACAGCAGTACACTCTTTATAGAAGCCATTGTAAAAACAGGTCGTTTCTTAGTTTGGGTGTGACAGATTGTTCGAATCTTGAAAAATTGTATAGCAGTGATAAACTGTTAGATCTAGATAATGTCTTTCCCATTACTCAGTTCATTGCTCATACTAACTACTTCCAAATTTTTTGAATCAATGGGACAACAGAATATACCCCATGTCAAAACCGCAGGCTCGACACATCCAACAGTAGTTACCTTCAGAGATACCCGTGTTAAACAGTGTGATCAACAGAGGTCTATCCATTGGAGATCTCTAAACACCATTAAATGTGAACTAAACACTGAGCAGTTGCTTTGAACAGTAAAACGGGTTAGACTTTCTCTCCAGTGTTTGTTACATTCTATGTCAGTTCAAAAGCTTTTCTATAGATCTTTTAATAAGCTGTGCTTTCTGCAAAGCAAAATTTTGAAAACTTCTATATTTATGCTTTTAATAATGAAATTAAGTACTACGTACGTAGTAACTGTAATTCCTTTAATAATGAGGCTCTATATCTTTGATAAGTATAAATGCAAACATTTTTAGTCTATTCTTGGTTGTTTAAAATACCAATTATTTTAGATAAGGAAGTATTTATTTAAGGCAAAATACTTTGGGACAACTTTTGGAAGGGATGGCAAATGTAGGAAGATATTAAGGGCATGATAAATTATGAAGTTGTAATTATGTTTTTATTACCTAATAATATATTACAAAGTTTCTTCAAATTTACAAAAACGCTCGCTGAAGTTACAGGCTCTACAGACGCCCTGTCACAAAGAAGAGATATTTTGAGCAGGTGAAATGGAAAGAAAGATATGATAAGGCAAAACAGAACCGTTATCAGTAAGTATGAAAGCAATTAGCCATCCATCAGTATGTAAATAGATTATCCCTATGTATCAAATGACCGTACCGCAAATCGTTATTTGCTTTTCTGCCCAAAGTAGAAGTGGGTAATGACTGAACAGCATTTCAGGCACCCACTGCATGCACACAGGTAATATTAAACAGAGGAGAGGCAATGGCAGTTAGCACTCAACAGGGTACAGTGTGGGCAATGTGAGGAAATCAACGCAGAGAATTAAGAAGGGATTGATTGAGCTCTGACAGCAAGGACTGGAATGGCTGGAATTTGATACGACAGAGGTGGATTCTGCTGAAGAGATTTAAAGTAAAGGCTCCAACCTGCGAGAAGGATTTTCCCTGTGAGAATTGTCTTCTGTGATGCAGAAGTAGTGATTTGAATGTGAGGGGGACCAAAGAGGAGGAGGCTGCAGTGGGTGACAAAGCAGGTGATGGTTCAAAGTTTTTTATGTCAGATTTGGTCAGAAATAGAGAGATTTTAGTTGTGGTCTGGACACAGACATGACAGAATTGTAATGCAGCTTGGATGTGGGATTGGAGAAGTCAAAGATGATACTCAAATTATAAGTCTCAAAGTCAATGAAAATGATGGCACAGATAATATGGAAGAGGTTAAAAATGTCTAAGAAAAGATAAGGGGCTTGGGTTTTGTTGAAGACTAGCTGAAATGGAGGATTATGTGGATGGAGATAAAAGAGGATAGCACATAGTGGAGATGAATATTTGAGCCATTGCCACTGAAGTGGGAACACGACCTTCTAGTTGGAGACTATAGTAAAGAGATGGGTCTATGGACAGAAAGCATGCAATGGAAAGTCAACAGAAAGCTGGGGGAAGGAAGAAGGCAGGAAATGTGGCTGAGAAGTAGCAGGAGACAACATGAGCAGAAGACATCCAGATGTAGAAAAGAAAAAACTGTAAAACCTGAGTTGTGTTCTGAGGAATCAGCCAGAATTTTAGCTATTGATCTCACTCTGTACCAGAGTAAAACCCTCTACTTGTGTAAATCCCTGGGATGGGGAAGATGTAGCATCCTTTCTAAATCAGCAGAACTTTCCTGATGCAGCTGATAACATCAGTGTTTTACATAAGTGGATATATTTCACTGTTGCCTTCACTGCTACCTCAAGTAAGACCTTCTGACATTTTCTCCAGAAATCAATGTATTCTCATAAAAAGTTTAATGAAACATTTTTTTTTCTAAAGGCAAGCTAAAAAAAAAACAGCCAATGTTAGAAGCAGAAGAAACCTTCTCATAGGAAATAGACAGACATGTTAAATTCGAACACTGTGATGCTTCTAAAACCTCATACCTTCTAAAAAATACTTTGAGCTACAAGGCACAAAATCTGGAATCCACGGATTTTTCTTCCTGGGTTCATATATTCAGAAAGGAAACACTATTTCACCGGCTGTTAGATGCAACCAAAAAGCAGTACCTTTTTAACGCCACTGCCTGCCACCCAAGGCATTGAGAGAGGAAGTGGAAAAGAGTAACATATCCCACGGAAATTGCAGGAAGGGCTACAGGCAAAATGTAGTGAGATGATCAGTGAATGCAAATGAACCCTGTCACTTGAGATGGTGATAGAATAACTTCTTGGAATAGTACAAAAATTTCGCATAAGTTTTTAGGCCAATAGATAAGAGCACATTGTTAATTTTAAAAGACAAATTACTTTAATAATTATCCTCCCCTTTAAACATTTTCTTAATTATTCTTAGTCATATCTTGAGTTTTAAAGCAGAAAGTGAAGTGTAAGACTGGCAAGCTAGAACATTTTAAAACTTTGCAGGTATCCAAATCAGCGGTGCTGATAATTTGACTTAATCTGCAGGACTGGTATCTAGGAAAACTCCCATTAACTTCCCAGATAGAAAAATGAAGACTGGAGAATCAGACCTTACATATTAATTATTCAAATCTTACAGTTTTCTACGGAAGAATCGGAGAGTTGAGAGTGTGCATGTATGTATAAATATAGATAGATAGACAGATGGAATTAAAATGCCCTTTTCTAGCTATCCTAACTGTAGCCATTTCTGTCACTGATTACTGGTAGGTTTGCTTTTTATCACACATCACCAATACCGGTTGTTGGCTGTCTTTGACAGCGGATTGAAATGCACCAACATGGCATATACACTGGGGATGGGTGGCATTGAGCAGAATAGCTTTGCCATGCAATGATACTCTTTAGCTTTGACAGAATACTAGCCCGGTGTCAATCATCCTGTCTTTGCCGATCAAATGCACATCCTTCTGGAGGCGCCTGCAGTTGACACTGGCACCCCAAACATAGTGAAAGGTTAATGCAACGATATTTCAAAGATGACACATTGTCAAGGGCCCAGTGAAAATAGCAGAACTCGACTATGTTTAGGCAAAACTGGTGTGTTTTACAGGACATACACATGACGACAACATTCCCGGAGGGGATGGGTTTGGTGCAAACACCCTTGAGAGACCTTGTTCAAGAAAATCAGGAGTCAGGAATGGATAACAGCCTAATAAGATCTGGCCAGGACCCTGAGGTTCTTCTTTTTTTTTTTTTTATCCCATCTGTAAAAAACACAAGTGACCTTTTGCCAGAGCTCTGGATTACCATCGCCAGAGAAAAGAGCAGGAGCTAGAACGACAAAGGCTTTGGAGTCTGCAAAGCCCTCTATTTAATTACAGGGATTTGCAGGGCAGATTATGACTATAAAATATACAATAACTTATTTTTCTACCTAGGTAAAGAAGCGTGCCACCCCCACCTAATTTGAAAAACGATAATTGATGATTAAAATCATTCAGGTAAGGGGAAAGCTGCATATTTAGAAAGTCATATTGTATTATGTGTCCCTTGCACAAAGAGATGCTATGTGCTTATTTCAGAATTTAATTTCAGTTTCTCCCTCCTTATAGCCATAAATCTTCCATTTGTTTCCATTCTTCCATCGGATTTCTTGTTTTCCTCCTAACTTGTGTAGAAGGTCCCTTTTATTGGTAGTTTCTTCTAATCTCGCCTCAGTGAAATGTAAAATGAATATTCATATTTGACTCATTACTGTGAAGTGCAAGTGTGTTGGAAATTAGGTCAATTTATTTACTTCGTCCCTGACCATTAACAAACAATTGAATCAGGGACTCTCTTTTATCATGACTCTTCCCAATGACTACAGTTAAGCTCTGCTGGCTTACTCTGGTTACAGATCAAGCTTGGTATGTCCTATTTATTTATTTGTTATTTATATGTTGGTTTATTTATTTGTTGGAACTTGACTGCTGTTTGAAGCCATGGTAAAGTGCATAAGCAATCACAGGGTCTAATGACAGAAAAGGAAGCTACTTCAGAATAATTTGTGGGGTGAATCAGAAAACAAAATGTTCAGTGAGAAAGGCAAATAAATTTAAAAGAGAGCAAGGTCAGAAATGCTGCAAGGCAATTTTCTTTTCCCTTGAGACAATGACAAGGACTCAACAGCTACTGTATCTGGGCCTGAGCTTCTTTTCATTGACATAAGTAGCAAAACTTTTGCTGACCTCAGTAAGAGTAAGACTAGGGTCTATACAATGTCGTCTCCTGCAAAGCTAAGTGCCACAGACTGGCCTTGCATTGTGCACTGCTCATCCATCAGCTACTTCTTTATCTTATAAATGTACTTTTAAAAATGAAAGTATTAAGAAATACTGTTTCTGTTCTAATGAATGGGTTTGCTCTAAGAACTAGAGATAAGTTCAAGCTAGATATTCAGATACGAAAATTGCCCTCAAAATCTTAGAACAAGAAATCAGAAGGTAATAGCTTGTTCTGACAACTTTCAACATGTTCCATTGTCAAAGGAGAGAAATAGTCATCCCTGGGACAGAATCCCTTCCTCTAATGTTGGCTAATTCTCATTCTAGGAAGTGCTTTGCCCTTTGGGGGTGCCTATCTTGCTTGACTATGGAGGCAGCCTGGGCAACACATATGTTCAACATCAAACATTTAGATGCTATCATTTAGGTGAACCAAATCTTATCCTGAATGGAAATTCCACTGATATGAACTTTCATCTCCCGTATTCATCATCCTCCATGTCTTAATCACTGTCCCATAATATCATTTTTTTACTTTCTAATAAACAACTTCTCTCTCCTCCCCCACTCCTGCTTTCTTCCTCTGTGGGACAATTTCAGCAAGAGAGATTTCCACCATTTACCACTCAATCATCCATTGGTTTAATTACTTAATTAGACATGAAAACCTGGGAGTTGCATCCACACAGCACATATGTATACCTAGGTCATGCATACTCTTTCTAGAGGTTATTTAGAGTGGTGCCTGTTTTTAAGATGAGTGTGGGATGTTGACCCTTGACAACTACAGATGGCATAAGTGTGTTTGGAATCCAACTGGTAAGAAAAGTGAGGAAACTCTTATTTCCCAATCTTTCTCCAGAGCCAGTGGGACTGTAAGGCATTGACAGTTAGCGGTCTTGTGCGGTCTTGTGCATATCCGTTTCCTTGACAGAAATACTGATGTCATAGGTGACAAGGAGTTGTAGAGGTAGGTTGTAGCTAAGTAGCACTTTCAAGGATAATATTAGTATATAAATACCCAATATCTAAAAAGATAGAAGCAGGTTGTGTCAGCTAAAATCAACTCAGCTGTCAGGTCCAAGCATGAGAAATCCAGCGTTATACTTGGACCTGTTTAGCTTGAAGAATTCAGAAATGATGCTCTAGTTCTAAACCATAAAGTGATTGCTCTCTTCTCATACTTCCTTATAGACTGAGAGATCTACACAATTAAATTATTGCTCCACAGGAGAAGACTTTCAGAAGACAATTCATAATCTTTATAGCCAATGAGGTGAAGTTTTATGTATTTTTCAGATTGAAAGCTGTACACTAGCAGTAAATGTCTTCTCTCTGAATCACTGAAGGTTCTGTAACTCATTTTGAGACAACTGAGGTGTTAAACCATTCCTTCTTTTATGTTTGTCAGCTCTGAAATAGTCATGAGAGTTTGGTAAAGAAGAGGTCGTATAGTTTTGTGTTTGTTGTTCGTAGAAAGATCTACAACTTACCATTTATTTCTTGGAGGGAAATTCTTCTGAGTGCTGGACAGCTCTTCAAGTCACGCACAGGACATGAATCCTGAACTTCATGGGCTTGTCTTGCTGAACACATAGGTGATGGATGGTCTTGTTTTAGCATTTTATTGTCACGAGAAAAGTGGCAGCATTAAGGTCTAAGTCATTTGCTGTGTTCACAGTGTTCCCACTGGTTCTTCCTGTTTGTGTCATATTAAGATTAGATGAGCAATGCATTTAAATTCAGAAGCAAAAATTCAGTGGATATAACCCCAGACATCACAAACTGTTTCTGGAAGAGCAAAAAGCCCTTGTAGAACTACTCAACCAAATAGTGATTGTTTGTCAAAGGTGAAATCAATAAAATAAGTAAGACAAGGTGTAAAAAGAAGTTTATTGCTGCTCTACTCAGTAACGGAAAGAGTAAATGTTACCATAAAAATGTAGCTTTATGTTCCTTTTAAAAGGACTCTTCCAGCCAGTTACAGCCTTATCTATCCATTCTTGGATGTGCATACAAAGGCCACATGTCTTCTGAAACCTGCATCACAAACACCGGAATCATCTTTATGTGAAGGACTCATAAGTATTTGTACCGTGTAGAATTATTTTTCCTGGGGCTGCTTATTCAGTGCAGATACGTTTTTAATTATTTACTGAAAAAACTCTTATTGAAGGAACAGGTACCTTATGTGTCAGGACTTGGAATTACGTAAGCTTCTCTTTAAGGACTGTGAAGCAGTTGCACGCTGCCTGAGAAGACTCTTTGGAGCTTACCAGGCCCTGAAATACTTGGAAGAATAGATTGGCAGTGGCTGAAAAACTGGGTACTTATGCATGTCCCGTCTTCCTGATGATAGTCTATAGACAGACCCTTTAGTGTGCCTTGTTTACACAGTGTTTCGGTCTGCAGCATATAAGGAATCTTTTCAGCTTAGCAGTGAATTTTAGCTTTGAGCCCCACTGCAAGGAAGAGAATGCAACTGCTTTTATTAATACAAATTGTGCAGTTGGACAAATGTAATGGCATAAAAATAGCATGCTGCTAACTGGCTTTTGAAAAGAAACTTGAAAGAGTCTGTATACAGTGTGAATATTACATTGTACAAGCTTTTCCTTTGAAGACATGAAAAAAATATTGTTATGCTTAGTATTTTCATCTGTCTATTAACCACTCCAAATATAGTCCTTGTTAAATATATGGGAGTGCAAGCTTTTTACACAAGGAGTTTCTTTTAAAATTGCTCAGATACATAAAAGCTTGCCTTATTCTACAGACTAGAAGTCAGCTAATTCAGAATATGTCTTCGCGTTAGTATTAATGAATATTATTTTTCCACGGTCTGCATAACCATTCTTTTCTGTCCATGCAAAGGAAAGGTAGGCATATTAAAGACACTAACTTAGAGGGATGCGGCATGCAAAATGCATTACAAGGTCAAACCCAGCCCAAACTTCATTTTTCCTTTTCATTAATATTTTTAGAAGGAGTCTTCAAACTTGTAGGTGGTGACTCAATGGGATTTGATATGAAGATGTGACACCTCATCTTAAATTCCTTAACCACATTTCTTAAGTTGACAGGAATGTCAGGAAGTGTGCCTGATAAGGCTTGCTGTCCTCTCTGAGCTGACTAATCATACATGAAGTCTTGGCAAGAGATAACCAGGTTACAGTAGAGCCAAAATGACATCACATCAACTCAATTTCATATCCTGTAGACACCAGTGCCTATCACCACTCCAGGTTGCTAACACCCTTGACACACAAATGGTATTTTCAGTCTCCGATGTCCCCCTTTTACCCTGTGTCTGTCACTCTGGGGTAAATCAGGAACAAATTTGTCACTAAATGTAAAGAACCATTAACTCACGGGCACTTTGTCATCTGAAGCATAATTTTCTGTGCACGGCTCGCCAATCCCTGAACTCTAGCTATTTGCATAACAGTTTGCTATACGAATTTATGACGGAGGATAGTGCTGGACTTGTTAAAATTCCATGTGAATCTCAGCACAGAAAATGGACTGGTGCTTTAAATCTTGGAGAGTTGTTCACATCAATAATGAATTTCAAATAATTTATTCACTTCAAGTGTAAGTGGTTGGCATACAGTCCTTACAGCTGGTTTGTTGAGATAATTGATTTCCATATAGTTTAAAGATGGGGAAAAGAAACATATGACAACTACAGCGGGTTTCAAGGCAATTGTGAATGCCATATCAGTTTAATTATAGCTCCATCTTTAGCTGACATGGGTTCTGTCCTATTGGAATTAAAATATCCCAGCAACTTGAAATGTAACGGTGATGAATTTTTTATGTTCTTCTACCTACCTTGTATGCTAGCTTAGGGCACTGTTACAAGTACACTTCTAGCTTTTTCAATGGATAGTTAACATGACATGCAAGACTGGTCTGCATGACACAGATAACTCCAGGGAATAGCAACAAAGTAAATGAGATGCATTAGTATCTGGATGTGAACTGGGGGATATAAGTTCTCAGAACTTCTTGTTTAATTTATAGAATTGGTTTTTTTCCCCTGTGCATAAGATTTCAAAATGGTAATCATATTCAGGAAATGAGATGTTCCCACTTCAGGTACTAATATCAATATGTAAAAGATAATCGTTAACCAGATGTACTACTCAGCAGTGCCTATTATATGTAAACAAGTTAACCGAGGTGGTAAAAGAGGCTTTTACTTAAAATTTTGTTATATTGACCACAGAGACATTGGGAAAACTGGGAGGTTGTTTGTTTTATTCACCACTGTATACAAAAAGCAAGGGCATAGTGAAATAGTGTAATAAAAATTTGCATTGCAGCTAGCAGCACAGTGTATGAAATATTCCCGGTGTATGAGGTCTAAGCTAGCTGCTCCTGCATATGACGATTTAAAAGGAGACAGGCTGCACCTCCACATTTTCACGCATAAGACACACAGAATGGGCAGAGAACCAGGACTACTGGAAACTCCAAACTTCACTCCGTTTTTTTCTTTCCACCAAAACCCGCATCACATACATACATTGTAAACAGATCTTTATTTCATGTTTATTCCATTCCTACTCCATTCCTAATTTTCACAGTGCATAAAAAAGAAGTAACAGATGGACTGTCTAGTAAACTTTCGTGTGGTCAGGGGCCTGATTCCCTGCTGTGTTGTTTCTGCTTCACTTGATGTAACTTCCCTGCTTCCAGCCAGGGTCCTACACTTCAGTTTCAGTATTAAATTAAAGTAATTCCTGTGGAATGAGGGCACAGTTTTGTTTCGGGTTAAAAGAAAATTTCTGAGTACACTTTAAATATCCTTCTCACATCTGAATAAACTGGAATAAATAGGAATGGACTCTGAAATAAATTGTAAACTGCAATGATGAAATAAGGACTTCAGTGTTCTAGTTTGACCTTTATGGCACAAAGTTCCTTGCCATTAGCTCCTTTTTTCATAAATATATACAAACTTTTCTTTTGTGATTGCTCAAGAGCAGAAGGTTCCTCAACATTACGACTCTTAGCTTCCAAGATTTCTTAGGGAGTAACTGTCGACGATCTGCCAACTTCAGGTAAAAATATTTGGTAAAAAATATTCAGTAGGCTCCACAATGGCCAATATTTCATGAGAGAGGGGCAGAGGAAGGATAGGGTAGAAGCTTGGTATTAGCAGTGGGTATAGCTGTTTGGAACTGATGGTACCAGTAACAAGACCATTTGAAAAAAAAAAAAAAAGAAGGAGAATCTTATATTCCTAAGAACTATGTTAGTCATATTAGACCATAATCATACTTTGTGCCAGTTTAGTTTGGGGGAAACACTGAGTTAAAGGCCACTTACAAGGTACCAAAGCCTAAGGCTTCTGGTATTGTCTTCTAGATCCCATTCCAGAATGTAAGCTTTCACTTAAAATTGAGCACAACCATAAGGTGCTGGAAGGGATTACTTGCAGTTCCCTCACAGTCACCACACTAATATTTTGAACAGATAATCCCATCATGGCTTTACTCCCTGTTTGTGGCTCTAACACGTAGCTTGGATTCTGAGTTTGCATGTGTGCATTATAAATACATATTCACAATTTGGGGTTGGAGCTCAGACAAGATTTCGTATGATTACCAAGAGCTCTAGATAATTAAAAAGCTTTATTGTCATACAGATACACTAACACTAGAAAGAGTTGAGATGACTAAAGAACCTAACATGGGGGCTTTATGCAGAAGGAACACTCTCTAGCATCTGTTTTTAAAATACAGAAGGAAATTCAGGTTGCACAAGAAATGACAGTGGTTGATTTTGTTTACAAGTGGCTCCTGAAATGTATCAAGGAGTGGAAGTCAGCTGGAAACTGTAGTAGAGAAATCATCATGCAAAGTACCACCTGGACCTCCGAAGTGAGAACAAAGTTGCAAAAATACTCCTTCGCTGTTAAGCATAGCTCAGGCCTTGTTGATATGCCTGAGATAGCTTGTTATGGGCAAGCAGGAATTCTGCCAATGGAGATAAGGTAGCCAAGTGTGAAATCTGCTATAAATAAAGGAAGTGGTCTGCAAAAGCGCTGTGCCGTGGGATTTAACCTTCTGTACCTCTGAATCCAGTCACGTGAGTAGGGCAAGCTAAAAAATAGATGCCAACAATTTGGTTTGGGTGCCACACTTTTATTATACATTCCAGATTGCATCATTGCTTTCCAAACTGATAAATTAATTTTAATCTTAAACAGATACCTACAGAGTGATACTTTCCTTTTTCCTCATTGACAGTAATTTGTAACATACTGCTTCCTCCTTCAGCCTGCCCAGGGAGAGAAGGGGAGAGCTGGAGGATAAGGTCTCTCAGTCTCCAGTGACAAATGCTTACAAAATTGTCTTTGACTTCAGAAGAAATGTGATCTGTTCAAGTATCTGGTATCTTTAGTAGCTTTTGGTACCAATATTTGTTATGTCTTGGAGTGGTTTTGTTTTTCATCCTCAGTCACTGAAGAGTCATATTCACTTTCAAAGGAAAAGACTAAAAATCCCAGAGATATATGTTTTCAAATACCTTTAAACAACATTCCTTGTGTGCCATTTTTGTGTAACCTTTATTCCTAAGAAGAAATAAACTACTAGCTGTTTATTTTAAAGTCTATATAGAACATGGTGAATTGCACATCAATTTTTCGCTACTTCTAAGATATGACAAACTGTGAGTCATCAATGGGATTTTGCTCCGCTTGGAGTTAGAGGAAAAACTTTCATTGTCTGGGTGATTCAAACTCCAGTCTTACAGCTCTTTATGGTGATGAAAAGTACTGCATATCCCAGACCTGCAACTACATGGCAGAACATGTCTTTTCAGCTCTTAGAATGTACTGTATACTGTGGTGAGCTGTTAATCATGCATCAGAGTTAATCTATTGGGAAGTTATTAGATAACTATATCCCTAATTATGAAAATTGTATTAAGTAAAGAAAACAGCTTGAACACTTGTTGTTTTCATTGCTGAAGGCTACCCTAGAGTTGTACGCCTTGAGAAGAGCTGCAATAGCAGCAGAGCTGCTGGCAACCAGAGTGACAAAGTTTGTAGGGCTAAGTTGAAAGTCATGGATGTTGACAACCTTTTGGGCACTGGGACCTCAACTTACATTGCCCTTAGTTTTGGCTGAGGCTTTTGTTCAACCTCAACACTCGGTTCAGACCTATGGTCCTAGCCGGGGGATATCTTGCTGCCTACTGTCTTTCATCCAGCGTTTCTGTACAGAGATGAATGTGATCTAGTGGCCTAAAATCTTACTGCTTTCTTTCAGCTTGCAGCCAAAGAGTGATGTTTACCTTTTCTAACTTGCTGAGAGAGTAGGCATGTCTGAATGGGTGTGTTGTACAGAAGATACTGAGGCAAAGTCACATGAATGAAAATTTATTAACAGGCTCCACAGCTGATAGCACATTTCAACAATTAGAGAAAAAAAAAAAAGAAGAAGAAGATGAGGAAAAGAAGGAGAAAAGCTGTGGTAGGCATCTTCCCCACGCATTGCATCCTATCCAGGGCACCAGGCAGTTCCAACACAACACTTTCCCTACAGTAACTACATCGTTTTGACATATATAATACATACTCAAACTATCTGCCCATTGTTCCCATTTACAGTTCAAGCTTTAGTCAGGGGTGGGTGCTGTGTGGCTGCTGCATGACAGGTCTCAGGGAGCCATGGTGCCAGTGCACAGCCTCCACAACGTCAAGATCATCATTCATCCTTTTCGTGCCATATAGCAGATCAGGAATCCTCTGTGTGTCCCCTCATGATAAACAGCCAATCTTCCAACCACACCTTGTGTGGGACAAATCAGGCACTGGCCATGAGGGGAGGACAGCCTGCTGTAGGGAGTTCTGTTCACAAAAAAGGAGGTGAGATTTGGAAGTAGGTGGAAAACATTGCTTGTGATAATTTGCATATCTGTATGTTCTCATTTAAAACCACAGTAAATTTGTCAACAAATGCATTGATGCTCCTGAAATGCTTAATTAGCTGGTGTGAAAAATACATTAATAAATTCTACACAGTATGTAATTGGATGTTGCCTAGTTTTTAAAATTATACCACAAAAAAAAAGAAAAGTCATGTCTCACGTTAAACCTTTGCCTTCCTTTGCCCAGATTGTGCGTAAGAACTCCCTAAAGCTTCTGCTCTGCAGCAAGGTGTAAAATACTGTGTGGAGAATCGCCCCTGCAGAGCAGTGGTACTGATTCTACACTGAAATATTTGTCTTTGATTCATACTGCACACATAATTGGTATTTGTGTGGATGTAAAGAGCCTCAAGATGCAGAAGGAAAGTATCATGTATAAATATAAATATAAACTGTCTAGCCAACTCAAGTGGTTTATATTGCAGAAATTCCTGGAAACAAAATAAAGAATTATTAAATAAGCACATTTCACTTATCCAGACAGTGAAATAACAATTTCACAGCTAGTCAGTTATCATAAAGCCAGTAGTAATGCTGGACAGGATAACACAAGAAAGCAGGCACTTGACATGCAATCACTGCTTTTCTGGTTTTTGTATGAAATTCTCCTTACAGACAAACAATGCACGTAATACTTGTCATCTTCTTTTTAATGCATCAAACATAAAAATATCAATTTAAAATAATGGCTTTTACCCACATCTTTAGTTTGATACAAAATAAAAAATTGAATTCCCACAAACAAAAAAAAATAAATAAAGGTAGACCTCTTCACTTTTGCACTTGATTCTCCTTTTCTTTCAGCACTGTGTGTTAGCAGTCATGGATGATCTTCTGTCTGGACTGCACTGCTACTTTATGTCTGCTGCAGAAGTGAATCAATGGAGTTTACACAGCAAGATGGAATCTGCTTGACCCTGGTGACTGTGAGTACCAAGGCTCTGACAGAGGGCTTGATCCACTTCGTGAACTTTCTCCAAAACCCTTTTTTGTAATTTAAAAAATTTTTTGTTGATTAAATTTATGTCCACCATCTCCTAGTTAAACACACACACAAAAAAACCCAAATCAAAAACATGCAGAAGGGCCATGTTTGGTATCTATGCATGAGCAGGAGGCCTTGATTTATTTGCTTTCTTGTTTGCATAGCTCTAACTATGGTTATTTATCTAATTATTTATTATTCATAGACCTCTTTAAACACCGGCCACAGACACCATCAGTATGTTTACAGTTCTTCATCTGCAGTGATGGATTCTGACCAGCTTTTCAGAAACATTCCGTAGTCTCTTCATTCTAGAAACAGCATCTTGCTGATTAAGGAATAAATTTGAGATCTTGATCCCATATTCAGTCAGCCCTTTATATCAACTGACTTCAGAGTAATAATGAAGTATTTTAATCTCCTCATAGGCTTACAGGTTGCAACTATGAGTTTTATGAAGAATTAACTATTATGAACCCATGACACTCGTACTAGGTGTACTCACACAAAAACCATATATACAGAAATAAAATAACTGTTGATATATGTCCTCTTTTTAGTTATTTTGATCATAAAATATCAAGCTCTTAATGTAGTTTTCAATCAATAGGAAATGTGTTTTATTTATAAATGAATATCTGGTTTGTCCTATTGGTTTATAATGAATAAACAGCAGCAGCTAAGTATCAAAAAGATTCGTTTTCACTTTTATCATTCATTTGAAAGAAGTTATTCTCCAGTTACTTATTATCTGTGGAATAATACTGAAATTAAAACAAGAAATCCAGTTGATATAGCATGCATCAAAAATGATGACAATCTTCACTTACTGAGAAATGTGAAATGTTTATTTGGTTTTAGACATAGAGTCCTCCAGAGAATGCTATGAATCCACACAAACTCACTGCATCTTTGATGTTGAATTTGGAACGTTGATTTAGACAAAATATGTGTAAAAACTCCTGTAGGCAGACAGCTCTCTAGTGACTATACATCTGCAAAGGTTTGAGAACATAAATTATTCCAGCATGAGTGAAATAAATTATGATTACTTCACAAACTCTAGACCTGCTTGATCCACACAGTAGCAAAAGAAAAAATGCTGGTTTAGGGTTAGGGAATAAGAGGTGTTTTAAACATCCTGTATGTGTGTGTGTAATTTTACACTATTTTTTTTTTTCCCAAGTAGCATAACATTAATTAAGCTAACAAAGGAAAGGAAACTTGTGAAAGTAGGACATGAAATGATGTGAGACTGGCCTGGTACAGCAGGTTCCCTGAGCTACATCAGAGGCAAAGGTAAAGTAGCTGCCTTCACTTCAGGAGAAAAACGAATTGAACTTCTTCCCCCACAACATCCTACTTAGCTCAGATCCCTTAAAGCTACTCTGTATCCCCTGCAAAGATAAAAACGCTGTACTTTCCCTTCTAGTTTGCATGTCATAGACTATCTAAAAGATTATTGAGATTGGATCAAACCAAAAATAAAAAAAAAAAGAAATCCCATTACTTGGTCTCCTGAAAACCAGAGCAACTATACAGTGGTTCATCACTTGCTACTACTATACATGCAGAACGCTCTATTCAATAGCTGTGGCAGGGTTTGCCTTCCATGAGTTTACTCTTTTCTGAGTTTACTTGTCTTTAAGCCTTTGGAACACCTTGTGGCAATGAGTCTGACACTTCGGCTACTCAGCCTATCTAAAAACCACTCTCATTCGGTGTTGTGCCCAGTAATTTCTGGTGTACTACTCGTTCTATGATAGTTAATAATAGTTAATAATCTTCCATATTTACCTTCTTTGTATCTCCTGAAGAAATAACTCACTACATTTCTTGTCTACACAGAACTCTTATTCTATTTAAACAGTCCTTATTCAAAAGCTATTCAACGCAGCTGACCGCTCTTTCTGTCTTTCAGTGTCAAGGTTTAACATTGTGTTTGAGATGTGGTGACTGTACTCTACAGGTTATATATATGAGCAGAATGATTTCTAATTTGTTCTCTGTATTTTTCCTAATAATTCTTAAATAGTTTTGCTGTTCCTGAGTGTGGGAACGACATCTTTATCAGGCTTTCCAAGATGCGTTTCTTAAGACAAAATAGCTGATTTAGTGCTCATCACCATGTGAATGGATTTGTTTTCCCTACATACATTGCCATTATTGAGTTAGAACTTAGACTTATATTTTATTATCCAGACACTCACTATCCAAGAGGGTTTTGTTTTTTTTAATTCTTCACATAAGTTTTAGTTTTTCCATCTTGAGCATTTCTCTATTAACATAGATCTCAGTCCAAATTCCTATGGATTTCCAGTAGTAACCTCCTTTCCTTATTTGATGCCCTCATGCTTTTCCCAATGGTGAACACAACATGTTTATCCATGAAATCAAACCTAATTTGTATTGTCATATGGCAGCTACAAACATTGTTCCAGACAATGAAACATATGTGATTAGTCTTCCTTGCCATTTACCTTTTCTTTTTCTCTCCACATTATTTCTTATATAGTCCTTACATTTCATTTTACTTCCATTTTCTTTATTGCTTTCCCTCCCTGTGTCGTGATGTTCACTTTCTCACTCATCCACTTCATCTTTCTTCTTTTTGTGTTCAGCTTTCCTGCAGGGTCTCAACCCTTTCCTCACTATTCACATCTCTTTGTTCAGGCTTACTAGAGCTTGTCTCCTTACCCTATCCATGCCTCTTTCCTTAAAAATGAAGGCAACCAGATGCAATCTGTGCATGAGCCAAAGAGGAAGTCTGTCCACTTTGAGTGAGTAGAGTTGGAATCAAGTTTTCTGTGAAACCAGGCTGACTTGCTTATGAGGCTGGTTTACAAATAGACTAGTATTCCCAGCGGAGTTAGGCGGTAGGGAGTAGGCTCTTGGGCTGTTCAACCAGGTGATTTGGACTTCATGATAAAATGGAGAGTTTTACCCAAATCGGTTGAGGTGCAATAGGCTAAATCATACTCTTCTGGCTCATCTGCCTCTCTGGTGAATTGCATGCAAGGGGTGAATAGCTCTAGGAGGAAAACTGTAGAAGTTCAGCTATCTGTGTCTTTCCCAATATTTGGCAACTAGGGGATGGCAGATCTTCCAGCACATACAGAGAAGAATGAACAAACCAGTGCACCAGACAGGAAGTTGATTAACTCACGTAGGCTTGCTGCAGATGCCTGTAGAGGCAACAACAGCAGAACACAGGACACCAAGCATTGCAGTCGCTAGCTTGGAGAAATTTGCTCTTAAGTTCTATCACTCCTGGAAAGATGGAGCAACCTCAGTACTTTGATGAGTTAGCATGATCATAGAAGAGATGGAGCAGCCATCCTGTCTTCCATCTGTCACCAATGACACCCGTGGTGCAACGCGTGTTGTAATACCATAGTGAAACTTCTTTCCCTCGCAATGGAACCTTCCCACGTGATGGGACTTCTTTCCTCATACCCTAAGCCTTGATTCTTGTAACTGCCCTTTTTGATGTCAGCAGTTCCTTCTTTTCCTTATATATCCAACATCCTTGGTTTATCCAGTCGTCATCAGGGAGCATTGTGGGTTTCAAGGTACTCTTATCACTAGTATATGGAAAAAAATGTGAAATGGGAGTATGTGTATTTTTCAGCTATCTCCACTGGACTTTGTTCTTACATTCACAAATATCTTGCTTCTTCAATGGCACTGAAACCAAGAGGGATATTTTATAGAGTGAGATATTCTTCCATCAAATAAATACTCTCCATGAGAGAATGATGGACCGAACATTTTTGGCACAGTGAGGCAAGTTGCAGAACTGGGGACAGCATGGGGGAGTGAAGGTTCTGTAATCAACTTTATCAGTGAAAACAACTAAATGAGTCAACTGTTATGTATTAGAAATGGTAATGGCAACAATGACCACACCTTGTAGCCACACTGCTCTCCTTTTGCCAAGGACTGTTTTCTATTGGGTGATCTCTTCCTCAGGGCAGGCAGGATATTTCTGCTGTTGCAATGCTTTCACACGCAGGTTCTTTGTGCCAAATAACATCATATTTTTGCCAGAGGGTGTTCATGGTTATTGTTTCTCCAAGGCATCTCTAATTAATTTTGCCAAAGCTACCCACCTTCTGCCATCTGTCAGGTGGCAAAAAGAAAGAATGTGGCTCCAGACAGCTAGGCATTCTGAAGGACAGAAGAACATGTGGTGAGGTGAGAAGGATATGGAGACAAATTCAGATCATCACCTCACAATAGCTTCTTTTATGTGATATCTTATGAATCATAATAGACTATTGTATCTATAGAATATAAACTAAGGAGTTAAAAACCCACAGATTAAGAAATTGCAGTGATGTTATGAAGCAAGAGACGCTAAAGCCCTTTTTGGTCTAGTATATCACTGACAACAGTAATACAGTTATTGTAGTGTTTCTTTTTAATCAGTAAGCTGAGTCCTTATAGACAATGCTCATAGTTTATACTTCCCATAACATGTAATACAAATATGTGTTATCTTTCACCTTAACTGTTTCCACATTTCCATATGCTTCCAGTTATTTATCTTAATTGTGGAAACAAAAGCAAATACCCAAAATGTAAAGAAATGTCTTAACCTTTCTTCCATAGGCCACATCCTATATTCTTTGCATGCTCAAAAGCTACCTTACACTCTAATTAACTTGACTAGGAGTTGTGTTTGTGTACATACTTGTACAAGTCATATATATAACCCGGCCTCACATGGCTCCACAGCACTGAACTGAAATCCCAGTGGAACTTCAGCTATATTATTAATCATGTATTCATGAATGAATGTGGATTGCAAGAAAATATTTAAGAGGCTATAGAAACTTTTCTTTAAAGTATACAATCCCTAAATATTTGGGTTTACATTATGGTCCTTTAGTTAGAATTTATTAGACTATTTCATATTTGCCTTTCTGTTTATTTTGTAAAAGTATACTTGTCTAGCACACATTTTTATGCCAGCCTTGCTTTGCATTTTTACAGTCTGCTAATTAGACCATTTTAACTAATTTGTTTGCATTTTGTATGAGCAAGTTGGGCTTTTGGATTGACTAATGTAATTGCAGCCAGTTTCTGCCAAATACAAATTGCTCTTTCTAGTGTGAGCTAGAGAGAAAAGTAAATATTTAATAGCCATCAATACCCTAGCAGCATTTTAGAGTGTGCTTTTTTCCTATGGAAAGTTTAAATAATTTCTTCAGTGCTTGATTGCACTTTAATGCTAAGAAATTATTTTTTAATCTTTTTTGAAATAATTATGAATTAGACTTTTTAGCATCTCCGTGAGGGTTTCATTTCTGTGCACTTTGCAGTTTTAAATTGCAAGCTTTAAGATCTGGTACTTTCAAATTTGAAGTTTACTTGTGTAGATTTTTTTTTTTTTTGTACTGAATACTGTGTCCCGAAACCATTTTCCTGGAACGTCCTTGTGTTTTAGCTTTTCTAAGTGGATGAAGTCAAGTCATACAGCAATGTTAAACTGCAGGATTTTTGCTTATTTTCTCTTTTTTTTTTCATTCGTTTTCAGAGGAGCGTAGAAGACAGAAACCGGTTACCAAAACTGAGCATTGCTTGTATCTGTCTTTTGAACAGCAGATCTTACGTTCTTCATCTCTGCAGACATGAACATAAAGATACAGGTGCACCAGATACTTAAGCAGGTTAAAGTTCCTCAATTTTCGACTTTAATATTCCCAGGGTACTTGCTACAGTGCAGATTGAGAATACCACATGCTTGTCAGGGCAAAGTAGTTCTCTTCCTTCTCTTTTTCCTTCCTCATGCCTCCCTCCCTGGCCTAAGGAGTGGGGCTGCTGTTGCTCCCTATTCCCCAGTGAATGTGGGAATAATCCACAGAAAGCAGAAGGATTTGAGCAGGTGTGGTGGGAAATGGTTAGCTGGTGCTGAGGTTGCCTTAGTGTGTTTCTGACCTTACCTCTTTTCAGTTATCTTGTGCAGCTGGTACCGGTCCCAGGATGTTGTGGTAAGGAGAACCTGCCTTTGGCCATCTTACTGTTTCATCTGATAAAGCTAAAATGATAACAGATCAACAGTGAGATCCAGCACTAAGGTAAGAGAAATCAAAACACCTTTTAACTGAGTCCTTGACATGTCAGTACTCATTTTCTTTTCAGAGAGGGCGCAACTTCAACCCATTCATAATTATAAATTAATAGGGTGAATATATAACCACTGCCAAGTGACAACAGAGATCCTTGTCATCATCAGGCTATATAACTAGGTTCTGAATTTCATAACCATAACAACCATTTCTGTTAAATCAAATGTGTCACGGAGCATGAAACATGTTTTTGATGGATGCTCTATCACTATCCCTCACTATCTTCACAGCCCTCCAATCATGCACTGAGAACAGGTGCATTGCAAAAGGTAATAATCTGTTTGTTTGTTTGTTTCCAGTATTTGCCTGACCTAGATGGAGAGGCAGGTGATTTGATCAGGGAACTAACCGCGCTCTTCTGAGAAAGTTAGTAGCAACAGGCAGTTTTACCTGCCCTCCTGGACAAATGTAAGCATGGCATTTTGTTAATAAACCAAATACTACAGTTCTTGCATATGTACAAGTATCATAAACATCGCGGCTAATTTGAGCATAATTCGATGGCAGGGCTTGTCTAATTGGATGAAAACTTTTTTTTTTTTAATTTGACATTACATTTAGTACTAAAATTTAATACTTAAAAGCTGTAATTAACTTAAGAATGAACTTAATATAAGTAGATGGAATACTAAATTTCTGGTGTATAATTTCCATTATGGACATAGTCGCTCTTTGGGAACAGTGCTCTGTGGTCCTAATACTGAATTCTTGAGTAAGCACTTTTTAGTCCTAGATACAGAGAAAAGTAACTGCCTATGTATCCTTATATTTGGGGGGTTTTGGTACCGATATTGAACACACATTGAAAAGCTGGTGTGGTTGTGGCACTCCTGAGAGAAGATAAAAGGATCAAGGCTTTGAAGATGATGGTACCATCACACAAGAGATCTGTCTAAAATAGCTGCACAGATCATCTTTAGGAATGAGAAGGAAGCCAGGTTATTTTCTCACTTCTGACTACTCTATAATTTATTGATGCCTATATTGTCTTGCTGCTAATAGGTTTACTCACACAAGTAACGCAATAGCACTTTACCCTTAAGCAGTTGGTCTCCACACTGATATACAAGTGAGCATGTCAGCTGGTACTTACTGTGATGCAGAAAACAAATCCACCAAGAACTGGACTAGCTCTGTTTTAAGTCACAGATAACCCAAATCTATTCTAATCGTCAGTCACAGAAAGTATTTTCTAAATGTGTTATGTCAAAACATCCCAAAAAGTGACAAGTAATCCAAGGCACATGTTTTATTCTTGATTACATTCACAAATTCGATCTCAGTCCTTTCAAGGCATTTTGAATTTCAAAGTAATTTTGTTAAATGCTTGTGTTCTTGATACTTCACTAAAGCAGTGCCACAGGAATATTTAATAAAGGATTTCAGCACAATAATTCATTTATTCACTGGATACTCTGTCTTAACAACTGACAATTTTTATAAATCTGACATGTCTCCAGAGATCTAGTCGTTCTCCAAAATATAACAGCAAGAGATGAGGAAATGTTAAAAAAAAAAATTAATAGCACTTTCCAAATTGTTCAATAAATAGATAAGAAACAAAACACAGATGCTTTTCACCAGCTACATCACAAGACCTTTCTGTGTCTGCTCTCTGCTTATGAACTCTCTCTAATTCTTTAAAAGCCTATGAGAATCAATGTTCTTACAATGTCAGGGCCTGGTAAAACTATGCAGGGAAGGGCATCCCAGATATTTTTCTAAAGCTCCAGTAGTGTTTATCACACTGACTTAGTCTGAGTGCTTTTGCTATGCTAGATTGTGTCAGTAATTTTCAGAATTTCGTATTTCAATGCAAAATTATTTGTCTGAAATTTTGGCTATTTTTAGGCTCTTCTGTGCCTCAAGAGTAATTTGAATATAAGGGAATGATGCATGAGTGTCTCAGTGTTGCTGCAACAAATTCTGGATCCGACTAATGAACATAGAGTATGTTCATCAGTTAGTTCTTAAACATATACATCCTCTCATAAATTTGTGCTCTGCCCATGACATTTTTCCACTAACGACAGACGTACTTAGAAGACAAATTTCCATGTGAATGGCAAGACAATTTGCAGTCATTGTGTGAACTAAAAAGGGAAATGCCAATCATCGATTTTAGACTGTTTTATTTATACTAAGCAGTAGATGTTTCTAGTGTTAATTAAACTCTTTTGAGTAAGAGAGCAATGAAATGTTGTCCAAGAGAAATTGTTGGTTCATTTTACGTCATTTGCACTTGTAGTTTGAACTTAATAGACCAAATTGAAGACATGTATGGGGAGGGTAGGTGAGGAAAAACTGCATGCATGTGAATAGCATGAAAGAAAGAGAGAAAGAAAAGCAGAAGAAAAAGTAATAGTCTGATTTGGTGTTGGTGGAAGATTTTCTACGCACCTGTGCTGGAAAGAAGTATTAAAATATCTGATCCTCGTAGAGCTCTACGTTAATACAGAATTTCTGCAAAATTTAGTGTCTTGATCAATGCCTGGGTTTGCACCTCCAAGAGTTTAGATCTAAATCTGGCCATCACCTAAGTAATGCACTTTGACACAAAGCCTTTCTTGTGTTGCTGCTAGCTATAAAAATTTATTTGCAAAGACGCACTTCGCTTAAAAAGGTGCTAAAGACACAAACAGAAGCCAAACCTTTGAATTGTTAAACTGTTCTATAATGTATGTGAGTTATACTTAAAAAAAGAGGAATGCCAGTTATGTTTGCAAGTGGCTTCAGATTAATGAGGGCAGATATAATCCAAAGTACTGTTTAAAGGTCAGTGAGAGGTTTAAAGGTTAAACCCTGATACCTTTTTTCAGTTCAAACTCCAAAGGGTTCAAAAAGAAAGGCTCATTTCTACTGTCAGCTATACTAGTGTGAATTTAGTATTCACAAGTGCTTCGTCTTTGTTGAATTGATGTGGATTTACACACAAGGACTACCAGGTATGGCTCTATGCTGTTGCTTTGCTGCTTGGTTGGAAGAACAGGTTTTATTCAGCTGTCACTTTCCCTTGAAAAAAAAAATAAAATCTATGTGAATTTGCCCATGGAGTTCTCAGAGCAGAGAAGCTACGCAAAATATTCTGAATACACTTTAAAATTTGAAAATAAATATATTGGGGAATATGATTTTTCATATTAAATAACCTTATTTGAGACTCATTGTCTTGTAGCAAGAAAAACATTCTTCCATCAGCAGTTCTACGGCATTTTTAAATATGGTGCATATGTTGGATTGTATTTTACAAGGGTGGCTTGTTAAGAGTAAAATCATCATATCCCTGTTTCTGTAATAACCTAACAGAACCCACACCACTGAAGAGAGGAATGTCTTATCCCAAATGAGATTTTCAACTAAGATAAGCTGAGGAAATATTTAACAACACTCTTGAGTAGCTTTATGTTTTCTTTTCTATTTGTTCTTCAACTATTAGCAATAAAAAAAACATGCTATTCAGCAAAAGCTTTAAAAAAAATACCAGCCAGTAGATAGAAGTATTCACAATTGCATCTTTTCTTCCTGGAGAAATTCTTGAAGTCTCCTCTTGGACTCTGCTCTTATTCCCGTTCCCTGAGGACAGAAAATCTTCCAAGAGGTGGAAGGGTTCAGGGTCATTCCTGATACAAATTGCAAACACAATGCACCTGAACTCTGGGGCACTGCTTTCATCTTCCCTCTGCCAGTCACGCTGCCCACCAAAAGCCCATCTGCAATCAGTCTACCCTGGCTGGGTCCCTGAGCAGTGACTACTGGAGAAAGTTGCTTTAAAAAATCTGCAGAGTTTGGTGATGAATATATAGAAAGATTACAACCCACATTCTGCAAGATCCCTTTGGAGACCTTCCCAGAATGTTATCCAGAGTGATAGCAGGGTTAACAGCAGCAAGGAGCCTCACAGGATCCCTTAACTGACCCTTGGTTTTACAGTTCTCAGCAAGTGCCTGTTCTGCCCATGTCCTCCCAATGGTTCTTCCTCAGCACCTTTCATACCTCACTTCTGTGTTGTCTCTTCAAGTGTTCCCTCAGCACCTTCACTGCTTCTCAAAGCTTCTGTTCCTGTTCATCCCATAGTATCCTGCTGCTTTCCCCAAGCCTGAACAATGCCAGGACATGGGTAGTTCTTACCTCACAATTCCCTGTCTGGTTTTCAAACCACATAGCACTATGGAGAGGCTTATTATAAATTGTTTTTTTAGCTTTTATATTTCTTTTCCATATTATATTTCTTTTCCATATTGAAATTCTCTGGAGGATCTAGACAAGCTTTAAGGCATTATCTCGTGCAGGAGGAAGGACAAAGTGTTGCATAAGGGACAAAAATGAGAAAGGGAAGCCTTTTTATACTACATTCAAATATTCCAGAAAAAATACTGTACAGTCCTGGAAATTACAACTGGTCGTATGACCCATCTTACAACTCGTGGCTTGAAAAGCTGCAAGACCTTTCCTTCTCTTGATCAGATATTTCTAAAAGCACTTCCAGCAAGAAGAGTTGCTGATAAGGTCTTGTGATTTTGGGGTTGTTTTTTTTCTTTTCAGCCTTAGTAAACATTCATATAAAGAAATTCAATTGCTTGTATATGGATAGAAAATGGATCCACAAGAATGAGAACTTGGGCAGTGTATATTAATTCAAAAGTCAAGGAAATATTGATGGAAAACACTTCTGCATCTTCCAACTAGCATTACTGAATAGATTTGATTAAATTTATGAACTTCACTTTGCTATTCAAGTTCACCAAGCATGTTTGGAATAACAATTATTTTATTAACATACTGACATGATCTAGTCAAACAAAATTAAATGTGTTTTGGATTAATAAATTGTAAAGCCTTATTTAAGTATCTTTGCTTTTTTAAAACAATGGAGAGACCGACATTTCTGCAGAAGCAAAATGATATTCTTACAAAAACTGTAAATTAAAATCATTAACCTCAGCCTTGCCAGAAGCATCTTTTTCCTCAGGGGCGTGGACCAGCTGTCCTCAAAGAGAAATTTTAGTTTCAGAAAGCTCTTGGGAAAACTATACAAAATACACTGTTACGCTATTTATAAAAGACAAGTTGTCTCTAATCTGTTCCTACTAATAAGTGTAATGCCAGAAGAAAACAAAATTGCTTCTAGAATAAAAACTCTCAGAGTTTTAGGGACATAGGGAAGCTTCTGAAGGCAAAACTTTAATTTTAAATAAGGCATCACATTCTAACCATGACATTGATTTAACAACCTGTGCAGGCTTAGATATATCAATTTATGCTAGATTTTCTGAACTGTGAAACATGAGTGACTTTTCTTACCTTACTCAGACCAGCTGACACGCTTCATTTTGAGTAACACTTGATTTTCCCTGTCCCCTTTCCTGCTTTGGCACACCAGGGTCTGCCTTTTTAGCATTTTACCATGACGTCCTTGTTATCTGTTACCCCGAAGTTTTTAATGGTGCCATATGTGTACATGGTGCCTTACAAGCAGCAAGGTTCAAAACTACTGAACTTGTGCACCCATGCATTCATCTACATGCAAGAACAATCTAGTTAATGAAAAGGTGGCCAAGCGAAAGCGTAGCCTGTCTGTAAGCTTGGGATGTGAGAGGTAACATGGGCTACGGTTGTCACTAGGAAGACCTAAAACTGTCACTGACCCATTGAGTGATTCTGAGGGGGCCGTATCATCTTTCTATTGTGCTTTTCTTCTCAGTCTTTGCCTCTCCAACCCACCAGCCCTTCACAGCAAGATCTGCCTCTTGTGACGTGTCTCACAGTAGGAGCTCAGCTGAGGCTTCCAATTTAGAACTAAGTGGGAATTTTTCAATGAAATGAATTTCCATTGGAAAGTGCAACTCTGTTTCAGTGTGGTTCTATAGTACAGTGGTGGGGTTGCTCACCCAGTACATGAGGATGCAAATTCAGATAGTGACTCCGAAGATTACTTTGTTATAGGAGGTAGATCATCTCTAGCAGGAGCTGTGGAGTGCATCTTGCCCTAGGATAACTATTAGGCTGTCGGTGAATTGGTACAGTCATCTGTAGTATAGAGAGGGCAGGTCAGGAATTTGAACCTGAGTATGCTAGGGGAGATCACACGCTGTACATCTTTGTTGTTGTGTTTGTTTGTTTGTATAAAAACAAACCTAAAAGCACTTGGGTTTGCTACAGGAAAAGAAATGATTTATCAGTGAAATCCTGGGAAGTTTCGTGGGTGAGTTTACTCAGTCTCACTTGGTTCTCCTCTGAACCCTGCAAACAGTGAGGTCAGACATAATTTATTTTGTGAAAAACTTGCAGTCTAAAGGCAACAGACAACTTCAGAATAAATCATGAACAAATATTTCAGGAGAGTTAATGATGAAAATGAAGAGAAGTTATTTCAAAAATAAATCCATAGAGAAATAGAAAGGCCTTCTGGTAATAATTAGAAACAAGTCGTCCACAGCACAAGGAAGGAGATGGCAGTAAGCAGGTGTGGGAAAGGCAGGTGTGGGCAAAGGGAATAATCAGATCAGTAAACCAAATGGAATAGTAATAGTAAAAAAGCTCAGTGAAGACAACAGGAAATTAAAGCATGGAATTAAGGGAAAGTGGTATGGGGCTTTAGTAAGTTTTGGTGAAAAAAAATAACTTGGAATCTCTAAAAGTCCTACTGTTACAGCTTTTAGAACAATTCCTTAGTAGCATCTGATTATTAATTCTAGTGGAACACTTTGAAGAAAGAAACGCTTTACAAAGAGCTTGTTTCTATAAAAAAAATATTTGTTGTTATGAAGCCAGCATAAATTGCTAATTGTGTAGAACACTGCAGCAGTACCAAAAGGGCAGTGCTGAAGAGAAGAGGTGTTTTCTTCCCTTCCTAGCCTTACCTCAGCTTTGCTTACTGACTGCCAGTCTAAGATAGCCAGCATTTCTAACCCAGGGAACAGGTGAGTCATATTCAATTCACATGGTCACTTTGCAGCTGAATATGACTGCACTACCTATGTGACATCTCCAAGGAATATGCAAAATATCATTTGCTGAAATGGTGACTCTATAAATGTCTCTAGGGGACATCTCATACAAAAGTTAAGACTATTGGAAATACCATATCACCTGGGCTAAAGATTTGTACTAAGTCACACACTATTCTTTCTCTAGCCTCTGTCTACCAAGCGTCAATTCTGCATGCTCAGCTGTGAATCCGGGGTGAGGGTTCAGGCTCCAGTGTAAGTGCAATCAGGACACAGTCTGTTGCTTGGCATCGGCATTGCCACTGTGTTCACCTTTCAGGAAAATTAAGGCCTCTTTCTGTGGGAGCTAATTTTGCTTAAGCTCACTCCCTGAGTTTCCATTCTCTAATTGCTCACTTTAGACTCAGTCAGAATAAATCATTTTTCCAATTTATGGAACAATATTCCAGGAGAATATGTGCAGAAATGAGTCAAACCCTGAAAGAAATCTCAACAAAGATATTGCATTGATAATATAGATTACTAACAAAACCACTAGATTAGGCTCCTTCTCGATGAAGACTAACTTTTCCAGTGCAGGAGGATGACCTGTGTCAATTCTTCAGGAAAAAAAGAAAAAAAAAAAAGTCTCCTTTAAATGATACAGCTGGTAAAAACCAAATGAACTATGGAGTTCATTTGTGGGCAAAAGGTTTACCCATGAACCTTGTGCTACATAAATTGAGATTATAAAGTGAAAACTTCGAGACAAACAAGCAGTGACCTGCGAGTGGGAGTTAAGCAAACACATAGACAATTTCAGAGATGTAGCTCTGTGATGGGGAAATACCCAGGGTAAGAAATGTTTACAGAGGAAAGTTCTGTGGATTTTCAGGCAGGGGAATAGTGGGGGTTACATCGTGCCAAAATATCATAGCCGCAATGAAGTGGCAAAGACGACAACTGACATGTCAGAGACAAGTAAATCTATCTGTATAGGGCTGACAATTTGGTGTGATCGCTCTCCAAAGATAACTTCATAACTTGCTGAAGTGTGATTTAAGGATGCCCTGGAGCAGCACTAACCTGTGTACCTTTCTTGTGGGTAATTTTTTATAAGCTATAGCTTTAGTTAATAGCTTATGCAATTTTTCATTTGACCTACGGGTGTCCCATGTGGGTGGGATTTTCAAAAACACTCAGGCCCAGAGCCACAAAGGGGTTTTAGGCAGAGATGACTGCATTTATAATGTGTGTAGGGAACAGAACAGAGATCTGGCCACAATTTAGCCTGTAATCTAGCAAGGATGCAGGAGACGGGCTGCAATACCCTTAGAAGTTCACCAGAAAATCTACCTATGCTTATATGTGAAATTTCTCTGGACTGTGGTGATACCTTAGCCCTGTTCCCACCAAAATGATGTAAAATTACGCACCAGCCAAGTGCTCTTGAAAAGGCCAGACTGAATCTTTATTTTTCCTACTGTAATTTTGACCCTTTCTAAAATATCTTTTAGAAAGACATACTCAGATTTTATTATCAAGTAAACCTCTTCAGCAAGAAAAATATGTGTTGTTTTGATTTCACTGTTTTGGTTTTCAAGTGAACTATTGTATATACATATGAGACCCAAAAGGATTTGAAAAAAGATAATAATACAATATCCAATTTGGTCCCAGTGTTGCTAAATGTGCTTAATCTGAAGCAGTTGATAGTCTCTGCATGCAACTTGGGCTGTAGATCATTGAGTACGTCTTTGCTTTTGATGATGACAAAGAGCAGGGGTTGTATCTTCATATGTATCAAACACAAGGCTCTTTAGAGTTCCTCAAATGCTCAAGTGTAGTAGTAGCAGAACATACTCATCTGGCTTTCACTATGATAGATAGTAAACACAGTACACTTAACTCAGGCTAAACTTCTGAGGGCTGTGGAGTGAACTGGAGAAAAGTCTTTGTCCTCTATGGACAGTATTATGTGAAAGTCTATAGAGTCGTATGTCCAAGCACAGAGCCTCCACTGACTTCCAAGGCAGCATCAACTGCAGATGAATAGCAGTGCAAAGGTCTAAAGACATGATAAGAATTAATCTCAAAAGCGTAAGTTTATTTCCCTCGCACCTACAGGACAGTCAAAGTATGACAATACTATTGTGTTGTGCTAGTAAGGTCCAAGGATAAGAACTGCAGGAAAACTCAGTATTTTCTCTTAGACCAACTGTTTTAACTAGGAGGAAAAAGCTGGCAGACACAAGTCCTTTTCTGTATATAAAAACCTTCCTCCTACTACTGATATCAGCTATTCTAGCATATTCTTTTCCCTGTAACTTTGCCTTAGAATCAAAGTGAGATCTGAACCCTGCTCCAATGCAAAATACTGGGTGGTCTATGCCTACACAGTAAATATGCAATGAAAATGCTCATTGAGAAAGCTGATGAACTCAGAACACACTTTTTGCTAAGACTGATGTGATTTTAAGGTTAGTCAGAAAAGAGAGTTTTCCCCCAGTAAGTGTATTTTGTAAAGGCATAGTAATTTTAAGTCGCTTCCTTGCAGAAAGTCATCACAAAGTATCTGAACACTTAAATCCTACAGGTGAAATGTAGGCCCTGTGTAATTGACACAGTTATAGGTGTGCACAGGCCTTGTAATAGTATGTTTGTAGTAAGATGGGAGTTGGTATAGAAAATGGGAAAAGATGAAAGCAGATTCTGCCCTAAAATGCCTGCACCCTGGCTCTTGATAAGGTATTTAGTAAGTATTTTATGCTACATGGCACTTGAAGATTTACAATCTCTTTTCCTCACTAGTAAAGAAAATACCACTTACACACAAGTACCAGAAAAATCACATAAAACTAATTTCATCTACTTGCTACTTCATAGGAAGAACTAAAGTGGTGCCGTTGTCCCTCAGTGTCAAAATATTTACACTTTGTCAGATAAAATGCACCATTTGCTGCAAAACACATGTTCACATTGGTTCTAGCATCTCATTCCTCTTGCGCTCTCTAGCTCTTAAATGAGGGAAAATCTGAGGCTGATATCTTAGGATCATAAAAAAGGGAAGCAGGATTCTTTTTAAAGCTCTCTAGTTCCAGGGAACTAAGATATTTCTTTGAAGTATTCACTGCAGAGACAGGGAAAACTAAGGAAAAGTGACTCCAAACTACCAGCTTCAGTCAGATTTCAGGTGAATGTTCTCAAAACCTGTTTTCTCTACACATATATTTTGCGGACTTGAGCATTTTGTCCAAAAAATACGATTGCGGGCATCCCAAAAAGGGAATAGAAATTTGAAAGCAGGATAGTCTCCTAGATCTCTGAGTCTAGGGCAGGCACGCTGTATTTCTGAGGCTGCCTTAAAGTCTAAGTAAGTCAGTCATTCTTACTCTGTTCTGGTACCTGGTCTAAAAGAAGGTAGTAACCCTATTTCTTCTCAGCCCCTCATTTTCGGTTAGTGTTCATTTTGATCACAGGTGCCATTAGAGGCTTGTTCTTAATGTGCATTTTGACTTTGACCAGCAACGAGGGTTTCTCTTGGCACAGCCAGATGCAGGAGTAGTATAAATCTACTCAGTGCCACAGTGACAAGTAAAGTCTTTAAAATAACATAGATCTCAGCACACACGCATATTCCTCTGTAAACAGTAAGGCACATTCAGCATTAGCCTAAACACAGGAAACCAGGTAACACAGCACAAGCACAGAAAGCAAGCATAAAATGAGTCTTGATCAAGCGGTTTCTACTTCATTTATTTTTGTCCTGCTCTGACTGGTGTAACTTATAATTAGTCTCTGCCTGCAGTGGTGTGGTTCCAAAGAATGGTGGATTAAGGAGAAACTCTAGAATTTCTCTGTAACTTGACAAGTTATAACCTGAAAAGCTACACTTAGTCCATTAAAGATTTTTCACAGTGACATTTTAGTGCATCTAGGGAAATATGCCACTTTGCCGTTTATCATTTCCAAGGCATGGACAGTGAAAAGGAGGTTGCTACGAAGAACAAAATAAAACAGATTACACATATAGAAGTGATGTGAAGAATACTGATAAATATACACCACTGAATGTCAGCAAATGTCACTTGAGAAGCCATTTGCAGCTACCAGAACAGCCTTGCAAACCAGCAAAAGTAGCAAAACCAGGCAAAACAAGTTGGGTGTACTCGCTTCCACATGAATAAGCAATAAATCTCTCTGAAGTTACACGAGAAAGTTGTTAAACTTGATAGATGAATCTTTTCCAAATTGTTCTGTCGCATACTGTACATGGCTATGAAGGACTATGGATGGTTTGAAGTGAAAAAGAGAAAGCATTGCTGAGAATGCAACAATTTAAGCATTTTTATTCAAACATTTGTATTCTGGTTTGTATTAAAGGAATAGTTTGAACAAAGGAGTGATTCATCACAATACTTTTTCTTACATAGCGCTGCTCTTTTTTTTTGTCTGAACTTTGTTGTCGGAACCATTGCGTTATTACCACTTCTCCTTTAAATATATTTGCCGCTCTAACAACAGGGTTTAGAGTTAAATCAATTTGGGCTTGGTAAGAAGAAACGTTGCAAATGAAAGGTTTTCTGCTGAAAAACTTCTGATGGTAGCTATCTATCTAGTACGCCACCTAAGTGCAAGCAAAAGACCTGCCAGATGTTTCCTATCTTTCCAGCAGCAACTGATTTGTAGATCTACAGATCAGCTCCATTTTGTTCTATAGACACGATGATCTGGAAAAAGCTCTTCTTGTGAAAAATACAGTAGTTGAGAGACAACATCAAGATTCCTTAATGCTTATTTTAATCTGGGCTGTCTGTTTACAGCCTCTTGAACCACTGCTCTTCATTGATAATAAACAGAAGTGAAGATACTTGACTCAGAAAATATCTCCAAGGCACAGTAGGAGTTCTTAAAATTTCAGAAACTCTGACTGCTTTTAGATTTAATTTTCCATGAGATTCCTCCTCCCAAACTCTACTTTATCTTAGCAAAATCAGAGGCAGCCTGCATCATTTTGATTTTATGAGATTGTTATCCCCAGCCACCACACTCATGCAAATTTCACATCCGTTTTGTTTTCATTAGTGGAAAGCAGCAAAGTGGATCACATAAATGGGGTCATACAGAAAGGCCTTTATTCAAAATATTTAATACGTGCTAAGACACACTGACTGTAGAACCATTTCAGTTGAACATCTCACACAAAACCTATAAACAACCAGACCTACAATGGCATCCTAAAGCCTAGGAGTTTAAATCTTTGAAGGGAACAAATTTTGTCTACTTACAGATCCTGTAGATGGAGTAAGGGCAAACCTTCCTTTCTCAGGCAGGATGTTTATAGAGTGAATTTTCTTTGTATGAGTCTTCACTCTATTCTTGCAAAATCCAAATCAAAAAGTGATCCTTATTAATCAAACTGAACGCTTTATTAAATTGAATATAAAGCCTGTTTTAGAAAAGAACAATGGAAATCAGAAAACGAAGATTAAACGAATGGGTTGAACTTTCCTGAACTCCTCCCCACACCTTTCCCTCCTGACAATTTGAAAACTGAAGTAATCTTTGAGGCAAAATAGGCATTTGACAGCATCTGTCATGCAGAAAGCTCTGTAGCAGTCGTGCTGCTACTTTGGTCCTGTTTTGAATTTCTCTGTCAGTTTGAATGGACACAACGGAGTCTCAAGGAGCGATGCTCACAAGCTAAGGCGAGGACCATGTCAATGCAACAAAGAGGAAAAAAAAACTATCAGTTTGTTACCTCATCACAAATATCAGTGTCCACAAAATCTTCTTCTTTTGCAAAAAAAGCGTACAGTTAGGTAGGGAAAAAAAAAAAAAAAGAAAAAAAGTTTATTTACCTTTTATATGTGAAATTTAATGTTACATAATAATATGCTTAGAATTTTTTAGAAGTTCCTAGATATATCACATATGCACACACTCATCTTCAAAAGAAACAAAACCACAGTGTCTTAAAGGTATTTGAAAAGTAGAAAACGTTAGCCAAGAGGTTTTAAAGCAATCCTCGAACAAATAGGAAGCACACGAATAAATATGCTGATTTTGTGGCAAATGCAAAAAGAAAAGAAACTTTTGATTAGCAGCCTGCCTAACCTAATGAATGGTTTAGTCCTTCCTTCCTCCATCCTAAGTGTGAAAGCTGCTATCCACCCCCTAGACTTGATCTAAACTACTAGATGTGATAAGAAAGTGCCTACTGATGTTGGATCAGGCCCGGCAGCCTTCAGGCTTGACCGTGTAGGCCTGCACCAGCCCAAAACCAACCTACTCTGCCCCATAACCAAAAGTCCCTGAAATGAAGCGGTTAAGGTATGTGCAGAATATCTGAAGCTCTTAATCAGACAGATATTGTCCTTTGGAAAAAAAAAAAAAAATCGAAATTTTGCCTGCATAAAGCGCTGCAGGAGTTGGTTTGGTTCAGCCAGTAATAGCCAAGAATCATAGTTTCTGTTATCAGTGGGGTTTGATACGTTTGTCTTTCTAAGTAAAAAGAACATATAGTTCTAAGTGGGGCGGGGGTCATTTTTTGTCCTTTTTTATTTTAATGGCTAAACATTGTAATGCTAGCTAAATAGAAATTCCTGTCTGTTAATAGGTTCCTTTAGTTTGTAATAAATAGGAATGCTAATGACTAAAATTTGGTATTTGGTATGCATTAGCTTTTGTAATTCTTTTCTTTACAGGCTTCATTGACATTCAATATGGCAAGCTTCCTTTGAAACATATTTATAAAATAACTACAGTATAATTAAACCAACAAAGCCATCTTTTAAGTAAGCTTAATAGCTCAGTTTTTCACTCTATAAGTTTCTTATTTTAAAGACAAAAAATACTTATGCTTCAATTCTACTGTATATTTATTTCATTTTGCATCCAATATTTTCTTTCCATTTGCAATCTGTGCATATCTAATTCTTGACAACTGTGATTATTATAAGTGTGCATGAAAACATGCTTCGTAGAATCTTCCACGGTAATGTTTTTGTTACTGAGAACTGAAACATATCTTGACAAAGACAATATACGTTATGTATATGTGTATATATACATATTTTAATCATTTCTGGTGATGTAGTTAATACACGAAAATGAATTAAAAGGTATGGCAGGTAACAATCAAAGTGGATGCTGTTTAATAAATGTATCTGAAAATATTTTAATTATATAAAAGCAATAGGTAAATAAAAGCAATTACATTTAATTTTGTTTTCAGCTTGTGAGGGTTTTCTGTAAGTTTTAATAAAGGGGAGAGCTTGTGCAGAAAGCTAATGGTAAAGTCAGTGTTAGCATTATTCATTAGGGTTTCTAAGTAATACTTACTCTGAGATATTTCTCTGGAAGACTAAAATGGTCTTAGTATGGCTACTTACATCCTGATAACCCCAATTCATAACATCTCCCGCATTCGGTAAATGAAAGTTTACAGAGTCCTCAATAGTTTGAAAATCTTTATCCTGTTTAGAAACACGATCATTTTTCCTAAGGACAATCAAATAAAGTGATAGCTCACACTATACTAACTGGAACCTCGTAACTGTTTCTTAAACTCTGTCCTCTATAGGCATAATAATATTAAGACCCCATTTACGGTATGGTGAATAAAAACAGTTGACATCATTGTTATAATCTTTATTTAAAACTGTTACCAAGGTTACAAATTACCATCACTGTGTGCAACAGGTCCCTCTGAAGCAGTATCATTACAGATTAACTGTAGTGTGTAGGATTATAACAAAAAGCATAAGGGATTATGCACAAGCAAAAATGCCAGAAATAACACAAATACATCTACATTATGCAGTGCATCGCATTGCAAAACCTCTGCTCTCAATGCTGAAATACACAATGTGGCTTTTTGTTTAATTCGGGCATTTAGAGAGATGTTAACTGTATCCTGAAGTGGCTTTATAAATGTCACGGAGCAGAGGGGGTAGGGTTTATCTCAACCTGCAAAACCGCCGCTGCTGGAAATGTTCTCACCTCGTCCTCACTCTTAGCGAGGCACCTAGTTTACAGAAAATTATGCCTCCATTGTGTGAAGCAGGACTGCAGTGAAAGAAAACAGAGTTAGCGGCTGCACGACTCGGCAGCCCCGAGCGGAGGCCGGGGTTGTCCTCGCTGCCCGCGGTCGGGGGGCGCCCCNGCCCGGCCTGGGAGGCTCGGCCAGGCCGCCGGCGGGAGCAACGGGCATCTTCGGGGGAAGGGAGCCGTTGCGCTGCTTGGAGCGTGAACTCTGCGGTCGGGACCGATTTCCCCCCGGCGCCGGCATCCCTGGGCAAGGGGCGTGGGGCCGCCCCGCTTTGCCCGGCCCGGCCCGGCCCGGGGTAGCGGTGACGCAAAAACGCGCTTGCCTTTCCTCTTTCGGGCCATTTAGGGAAACTAGAAAAACAAACATCGGGCCGTTTCATGAAACCGATGGAGAAAGCTCCGAAGGGAAAGAGAGCAGGCCATATCCTTTTAGAGGAAGGACAAGGGTTCTCTGAGGAGGGAAAACAAAAGATGACAGTGGTGGCTGTAACCCCACCATGAACCAGGGACCTCCTGGCCACGCTCGGAGCGCTAACCTCCCCGGACTTCCCATTACCTCTCCATGACACTTCACTAATGCTCACACAATGGCCAACTGAGCAGTTTAAGTAAAGATATTTTAACCTGAACTAAATACTGTCTCCAGGCAATAGGATGCAAAGCAACATCTGGTACCACACATAAACAATGCTGTGTAACAGCATATGCTCGACGTCTGGAAGTTTATGTCAACACTTAGCAGTCGAGGAGACTGTCGCTGTTCGGCATGAAATCTTAATAAATGGCTGTTTGCCGCGCTTCCGAGGTGACCATCTAGGATCCTTCCTCCCGGGGCATCCTCTTCAGCTTGAGATCGCCCGACAAGACATCTTCGGACCCCATCCCGCCCTCGGAGCAAGCCACCGTTGAGAAATGCCACGGGGAGAGCCCGTGGCCCGGCCGAGGGACAACACCGGGTTATCCCTTCCCCACTGCGACTCCCGCGGGCACGGCTCGGCCTCCGGCGCCGGTGGAAGCGGCCGGCGCTAAATGGCCAACTTCAGGGAAGCGCCCTGGAAGCTTTAAAGGAAGCCTTTAAAGAAGAGGCTCTAGGCTAATGAAACAACGGGAGGTGACCATTGCAAACAGCTGTTCCTCATACATTTTTCATTATACAATCAGATAATGCGTCTTACCACCTTCTCAATTATTCACAGATAAACATTTTCAAGACATTTTGACATCTGTCTTAGGGCCTGCTATTAATTTAGTAATCACTGTGGTTAAAAATGTATGGGGACCGCACCTCACAAAAACTCCGATTTCACTTATGCGGACAACTTCTGTAACAGCTCTTCCTAAGCAGCACGTCAGGTCAAAGAGAGCCCCGAGATGAGGGGAGCGCACGACCCTCGCCCTGCAGCCCTGGGGCTGCCGCCCCGAGGGAGCTGCGCCGAGCTCCTGCATAGTGCCGCGGATGCACAACGCCAGGCACCTCCTGGCACCCTAGGGAGCTCTGGGCAGAAGTGACGGGCAGAAGGCTGGTAGGGAGGAGGTGGCAGCTTGTCTCCCTGACGAGCCAGGAAACCAGTCGGAAAAGTCGCGTCCGTCCCTTCGGTCGGGCTCTTGGCACAAGCGCTCCCACTCCTCTCCACAGGCGAAGGGTGCTCGTCGTTGCCTCGGGCAGCTCCCGGGGAGAATATTTGCCTGGACGGCCGAGCCCAGGCCAGGGCTGCTGGATACCTACCTGCTCCTCCTCTCCCCTACACCACCCAGTGCCCCTCCAGCCCCTCACCCAGTGTCCTCGCCGGCCGCCCCAGGGTAGCAGGATGCCGGTGGCAGCTCGGGAGGCTTCGTTCCCCGCCGGAACGTCAAGAAACTTCTGACCGAAAGTTTGTTTCGCTGCTGCTTGCGCTGATCGTAAAATCACAAGGTTTTAGGGGGTCACAGCGTCTTAAAACTGCCTCTTTTGTGTCTCTGCTCTGGCAATAATCCCCTTTCTTAAAATAAGGAGCACACCACCCACCGAAACACACGCGCACGTGCACAACGACCAGATGTTACACGTGAATCTTAAAGAGAGAGTTAAACGAGTAAAGGAGAGAACCACATCTCGACAACTCTTTCAGACATTATATTCCTCTCCTTCCTCCGGCTACCTCTTTCAAGCACAAAATTCACACGCAGTCAATAATCGGCCCTCTTCACGACTCCCCCATGCCCAGGTAAGTGGATGGAAACGCCTGCGTGTTCACCAGTCCTGCTACAAAAGCTCTCGATCACAACTAATTTCCGGAGCTGCCATCTCGCCAGTGACACTGGACTTCTGCTTTGCAGAAGGTGCACGACCCACGCGTGAGCCAGCAAAATGAGGAAGGTGTTTTCAGCCCGGTCCTGTTCGTCTCCCCGTCCCGCGGGGACTTGGCCGGCCACACACCCCCCCACACGTCTCCCTCCCCATTCTCCTCTCGCCCTGCGTGGGGACCGCCACCGCCCACGAAGGTTGCACACAGTGCGGGGGGTCCCACCAGCTTCCAAAGCGCTGGACGGCTCTTCTAGGCGCAGCTCAGTGAGTCCCCGGGTGCGAGTGTGTTTACTCTAAAGCTTCAGCCGGGGTCCCGGCCGTGAATTTCATTTTAATCGCACTGCCAAGAATAGTGCCGGGGAATGTGAAAACCTTGCAGGCGGTGAAAGGCAGAGGAGGATTTGGGGTCGAACGGAAGAAGGGATGCTCTGTGAAACGGAAACAAGAATTCTTAGTGCTTCCTTAAAATACTACACACAGCTAAAGACCTGCTTTCCCTTGAATGCCCTGTACACAGCAAGAGGGTTTAGTGGTGAGCTCTGAGTCCCTGGTTAGGATCTAACTACAACCCACGATTTAAAGTCGGAAATAGGGGAAATCGGGCCGTGAATGTGCGGACGGCAGACCCTTCCATATCAACAACATTCGTCGTGTTTTACAGTGACACGTCAGAAGCCCTAGAATAAACCCAGCACTGGAACCTTTTCGCCAGCCGCTCTTGAATGGGTCCTCGACTCTCTCAGAGCTGGTCTGTGCCTACCTGGCTCTTGACTTCAGCTCTCTGAAGTTCTTGAGTAGTTTCAACACTGTACTTGCAACTGTGTCCTCACAGAGCCGTCCCGCTCCCCCTCCCCATCAGCCTCAAGACGTCCTTCGCCCTATTGATTTGTGCTATAGCCAAACAGGGCGAAAAGACGAGAATTGTATTCGACAGATGCTGCTCACTCGTGAATAACAGGTTCAGCGCATACGGTATCTCTCGCCATTATCCTGTAAGTTAATATTGAGTAGCAATAGCTGTCTAAATATCAAAATCTATTTATAGGGTATGCAGAGCCATGACCTCTCCATCTGACCTTCAGGAACCGCAGGCTGGAAAACAGGGTGAATGGAAAAAAAAATAAAAAGGAGGAAAAGCCCAGGATTACAACGGAGATTATGTGCGTGGCGGAGCTAGGCTGGACTGCCTTTGTTCCAAAATCCTGAGGGGCACTTGAACGTTTAGGACGGCACCGGCCCTGCGGTCCTGGGGAGGAGCGGCTCTGCCTGACTTCGCCGAGATCCCGAGGTCTTGTTTCGTCCATTTCTGCCTATCTGCAAAAGTTGTGGGTTTTTTTCACATTCAAACAAACATATATATATAGGGGAAAAAAAAAAAAAAAAAAAAGAAAACAAAGCAGCGCCGTTGACTGAGCATCAGGTCTCCAGTATGAGCTGGAGGAGAGGATTGCTCAGCAGAGTGAGAGCAGACCCACAGCTTGTAAAATCATTTTAAACGGGGGCAGTTGAGGGGGCGATATTTTCTTGTTTTGCTGTCCGCAGTCTTCACAGCACAAATGAGAGTGCGCGGAGAGAAGGGATGCTTAAGGGGTCTTCCTACCACCGCCCCGACAAGCAGCAGGATGGGGGAAGCTGGACGGTCTCAGGCTGTGCCAGGGGATGTCCAGATCCTTCGACAAGGCGAGTGACGGAGGCCTGGGCTGAGATCTCGTAGCATCCCGTGCTCCCGGGGATCGCCCCCCTTCCACCCTCTTTCTCACAGGGCGGGGAGGGGGAGGGTGCTCCGTAGGGTCCCAGAGCAAGCATCAATATTACTAGGTGCACCCCCTCGGGAGGAGTGGAAAAGGGGGAAGGGGAGAATCTCGAAGTACTTTTCGAGGGTTTTTTTTGTGGAGCCGTCCCGCTCAGTTTGAATTAACGACTGTGTAAAACTAGACCAACTGCGGAAGAGCCCTCCCCCCCTCCGACCCCAGCTCCCGGCATTAACATGGCGCCTGCAAGCGAGAGAAGCACTTTTCTCGATGTTTAGCAGTTGAAATGGGCTCCCTGAAGGTCACACCAGGCGATGCACCCGTTGGCTGCCTCACAGGTCGAGGGCTCGGGCCGGGCCGGCGGTAGCGCCCGGCAGCCCCCCGCCGCCATCCCGCCGGAGACAACAGAGTGGCTAACACCACAGGGCAGCCTCCCACAGCCAGATGTGCCCCTGCTAGGCTTTCCCCTTCACCCTTTACATTTCTGTGTGTATAAGGGAATCGTACCCGTCTTTCCTCTCTGTCCTATTAGGAAAAAAAACGACCAACCAAATAGACAAAAAACCGACAAACCAACCCACCACCCCACACCAAATCGGAGCTCCGGGGGAGTAATTCCTTGTGTCTGGAAATTAAAAGGCTTAAATCTCCTATGTGACCCTGTTAAGACAGGGGAGCGCTACTCGCAGCTACTTTAAAGTGTCAGTCTCAGTTGCTTTGGAGGTCGGAGCTACTGTTCTTCAGAAAGAGAAGTGTAGTTCAGGAGGCAAATTCAGTCCCCAGGGCTCTGTGCAGTCTCTCTTTCTGTCGGCTAAGTGTATCTACCAAAAGAAGAGAGAGAGGGAGGGCTGCTAACCGCACTGCTTAAGTGTTCTCTGCTTTCTCCTACCGGAGGCTAAGCAAGGAACGAGCTTCTCTAGCTGCCCTCATAAAATGAGAAAGGTGATTCAAAAAAAAAAAAAAAAAAAAAAAAAAGAAAAAA
>VWZK01013495.1:272479-457609 GCA_013396935.1 Baryphthengus martii | reverse complement strand
GAGGAGACTGAGGCGTGACCTCATTAATGTTTATAAATGTTCAAAATGTTCAAAATGGTGAGTGTCAGGAGGGTGGAGCCAGGCTCTTCTTGGTGATGTCCAATGACAGGACAAGGGGCAATGGGTGCAAACTGGAGCAGAGGAGGTTCTGTTTAAACACAAGGAAACACTTTTTCCCAGTGAGGGTGACAGAGCATTGGAACAGGCTGCCCAGGGAGGTTGTGGAGTCGCCTTCTGTGGTGACACCACAGATCTTTTGACTTTTAGGTATTCTAGGGTTGCCTAGTCTTTCTCTAGTAGTTACCAGAAGCTTTCACAACTTTTACAAACTTCTTTGGATTTCTCCCCCTAAAACAATATTAAAATTTCCCCTTTTTATTTTGGCTTCTTATTGGAACATGCCTTTTATTAAATTCCATAACCTCATCTATCTGAGAAACACCAACTCCTAATTACCAGCTGAAAGCATTAGACAACACAGCCTCTTTCTTTTAGGAATGATGTTGTCTGAACTGAGTGACTGGTATCGGTGGAAATCACAGTTCTCTTGAGCTAGCAACTCCGGTGAATGAAATCCAGACACAACAGTCTAGCAGATTTTGGATTCAATTGGACTAAGATCCCTTAAATTCAAGTTTTGCTCTCTTTCTAGTTCACTTGCAGATATTTAATCATTTCTTCTAAGAGTAAAAAGACAAAACAACCTTTTTCTTGTTGGGGCTATTTGCCTGTAATGCAAAGCAGAACAATCCCAAAACAGCTGCCCTTGTCTTTTACACTTGTTTTTTTTATTTTTATTTTTTTTCCTTTTTGAATGTACTTTGTGCAAGAACACTCCCTCCAAAAATTAAATAAAAGCCCAATAATCATCTAGTCATCTTTTTTTTTTTTTTTTTTTCCCCAGCAATTTGTTCATGCAATTATTCTGTGTAACTAGTAGGTCATATTCAAAGTCTAACTAACTGCAGTGTTTCACTTTCAAGACAGCAGCAGGTTCCACAAAGGTGTTTCAGGATGTTGTGACCTCCATCTAAATGTGCAATAAATGGCTACAGATTTTTCTCTGATATTTGGACCTAAGCAAGGCAAAGTAGGGTATAATAAAACAGACTCATGAAGAATAGATTCTGCTGGACCTTTTTGATGGCATTCTTTGATAAGAGCAAATACTTGATATGGTCCCAAAGTGGAAGATGCTGGAGTAGAGGCTACCTGAGGGAAATGGAAGGCAGAGAATGTGGCAACAGTTGTGAGTGCTGGGAAAGGAAGTATCAGAGAGGCAAGAAAATATTGTTCCTGGGGCTTTTCCTATTTCATATCTTCATTAATGCTTTCTTTGAAACACAGGGGAGCAGGCTGGTTGGCTGGAGTTGGAAGGCACTGTTCATACAGAAAAAGCTTGGGATATAAGATGGAAATGAGAACTGGAGTAAGAGCAGTGATATGAAATTCAGTAGTTTAAGATGCAATATTATATAATTCTTCTGTACTCATGGTAGTTATCATGAGGAAATGCTAGAACAAAGATCATGAATTCAGTCTTCTAATGTGATGAATCTGTGAAAAAAAAAAAAAAAAAGATATGTGATGCATCAAAAGAGGTGCTTCCAGTGGAAATAGGGAATCTTCTTCTAGAGGATTCTAGAAGCCTGGAAGGGAAAATAATTGTTCCGTAGAGCTACATGATCATAATACTTTTGTGACTGGTTCAAAACACTGCTGTAGCTTTCCTTTAGAAATAATCCCACTGAGAACTAGAGCCCATGTTTTTGCAGAAAGCTTAATAGACCCAGTTGCCTGTGAAAAGAGGACAGATTTGCTCCGTGATTTACTAATTATTCTTTTTTTTTGGAGCATGTGCAGGAAACTTTGCAAGATGAGCCTTGCAGAGTTTCACGAAAATTTCTGTCCCACAGGAGAAGAGCAGTTTGGCTAAGCGTGAGGTTCATTAACTTTTCGGTGACCTTTTCACAGCAGATACATGGCTGTTGCAGAAGCAGGTAATGAAATGCTGAAAATTTTGCAAAACTCAGGAAACATTCCATAAATGTGACTATGGGCAACAATGTGAAATCTGAAGAAACGGGTTTCCAGCTTCTAACTTCCTAGTTAAAAACTAAAACTGAGTTCAAAGGCAAACCAAGTTATGCAAGATTATCTATGTGATTTAAAAAGAACCAGTGTTGTTGGTAGTTTCATTTTGTTCTTAGCATGGAGACAGGGTATTTTCATTAAATGGATGGATAATAAACGGATTAACTTGTCAGGGAAGAGAAAGTGACGTACTATGCTCAAATTCTGCAGCTATTTTGGGGAAGGTGAGAAATGTGTGAGTGTAGATTAAACTATTTTCCTTTTATCCTTTTCTTCCTCCTCCAGAAAATGCCCAGTAACTGGAAGCAGAAAAGGCAAGGCAGGCACCTGGAGAAGGGTGGGGGTAACTGTGGGTATATTTTCTTTCAGTGGGAGCAGTAGGTTGTAAATAGAAAGTGACATACTGAGTAGCTTGGGATCCCAGGAGCACAGGAACAGAGCATGCAGTGCCATGACACATCTGATTATGTCCTTCCTGGGAGAATCTCATCTCACAGATCTCATCTTTTGGTAGGGCTTGCCAATGCTATGTGTCTAGCAATGCGCCCCAATGGTTACTTCTGTCAAAACCTCATAAAAATGAAGGAATGTCTGTTAGATTTTGTGACCAGCTATATGCAACAGTACCATCAGCAAAGCTGCATTTTCCATCTGAGTCCAAATGAACCAAAAATCCATAAAACGCGGCAAAAAGTACGAAGTGCATTTTTTTTTAGTGCCACTGTTTTTAAGTAGAATGGCTATTACAAGTTAAAAAAGTGAGACCTCCAGCCTAATTTTTCGTTTGCAATGGCATTGAGAAAGGGCTGAGAAAATCTGATCTGACTCATGAACATTTTTTGTATACAGCTTCTTGGGAATTGAGGCAAAGAAATATATTTGTCATCCTCTAGTGCTATAACAGGTAGCTTTAGAGAGCTACTTTCCATCATTGTAAATACATGTGAAGGTTTTGTGGGTTTTGGGTTGTCCTGTAGAGTTCAGAGCTCTACTCTAACACTCAGTGGAGAGATACACAAGTCCTTAGGGGATAGATCTTTCTCTAAATTCCACAGAATTATCATAACAGAAGCTTAGTGTTTCCACTACTGTAAAATGAAACTCTGACAGCCTGATTATAATAAATCAAATGATTACCATCAAAATACTGGTATTTCTACTTTTAAAAGTTAATCTAAAATATATAGCTGATGCCTAAATTCTGAAATATATAGCCAGTAATCAGAGGCGAGGCTGAGCCATTGTCCCTGACCTCTGGAGAAAATTGGGCTGAAGCTCGATGGATCAGCCTCCTCAACAGATGTTTTCAAGCACAAAAGCAATGCCTTTAAGATGGAGGAGAGAGGAAAAGGGATTATGAAAATCCCAGTGAGCTATCCTAGCTTTCACATTAGTTTATTTAGTTTACTTTCCCTCAATGTTTCTGTGGGGAAAATGGCTAAGAATCCCCAGTGCAAGGACATTGTCGCTAGTACAAAGATGAGTAGATAGCATTAAAAAAAAATAATAAAAAAATAAATTCCTTGATTGTTTTATAAAAATAAGGCTCAACCACTACCAGAATGAGATCCTTTAGGAACACAGATTGTTAAATATCCTCCTTAAAAGTTAAGAAAAAGATGTATAGGAGATGTTAATATGATGAATGCTAAGAGAGTATTTTATAAAAGCTTTGTGATGACATATCAAATGTCATTGGTGCATGGTGGCAGATACTTCTCCTTCATTCTTGGGATACACCTGGAGATGATCACAACCCTCTTAATGTGCTGCAGCAGTGAAGTGGAATTGAACTGGGAGTAGATGACTGAATGGAGAATAGAAACTCATCAAATACTGTGAAGTCCTAATGGACAGGAGTTGGAGAAGACAGAAGAAAGCAGTGAGTGGCTGTAAAAAATAAGTCCTAGTTGGAAAAAGACTGTGGAGCTCTGCTGTGTGTAAAGGGTGGGGGGGAGGCTTTTACAGGTCTTGATTTATAGCAAAGAATGAGGGGAATTTTCTTTTTTACTGTCCCATTACTCATGTTAGGAACAGAGAAAGTGAAGTTCATTTTACTTTTGGAAGTTGTCTCTTCACAGCCAAGAATCCACCCCACGGCTCCCTGCTTTGTTTCCATGCCCTCTGATTCTCATGCTCCAGATTGTGGCCTGGTTGCCTGGCTGAAACTGGAATTAGTCCTCTAGCCACAAATAAAGTCACAGAGAATGAGGTTTTGCAGTGTAGTAAACTTCCACAGGCAGTGCCAGATGGCTTTTACAGTCCAGTTTGGCCCATGAACGTTTGCTCGTGTGAGTGCATGTGTGTATTTAAAAAAAACAAAACCAAAATCTAGTAGCTGCTGGTAACTGGACCATCTGGTAGCTGTTCCATCCAGTATAATGTCATTTACTTTTTTTTTTTTTTGCTTTTCAAGCAGGTCTGTTTTTAAATGGCTTATTTTAATCACCAGAAACCACATATGTGCCAGTCAGTCGTCTAGTAGTTCCCAGCACTCTTCCCTCTATGCAGCCTCCTTCTGTCAGCTGGGGTTTTCCCCAAGATGCCATTCACACTGATATCAACTTTGTCTTTTCCCCTAGGCATCTTCCAGCTTTGCATATGTGGTGCATTTTTTCCCAGCAGAAAGCAGTTTCTATCTCTATCTCTGTTTGCTCTTTGCAAGAAGTCTATTCTTCCTAAATACTCATGTCTTTTAGCAACCATTCTTTGGTCTTGTTCTCTCTTAAGTTGAGATCTGATCTCACCTAACCCCAATGAATGCTTTAAAAATGTCAACAATGAAACCCAAGTTTCATACAAGCCTTCCCTCTGTGTAGCTGTACTGGTTACAGAGATGTGCAAGTTCCCAAAGCAGGTGCATGGAAAATCATGCCCAACTGCTTTTATCAGTGGGAAAAACATTTCTGTCAGTAGATCAGGAGAAAGGCATAAATAGCCATTGGCTAGATAGTTTCTCCTGTATCACCCTGGAGCAAGATGAGCACCTGAGGCTTCAGTAAGTGCTATTATTTAACTATTTGTGCCCTTACATCACAGATTGAATGGGATTCAGGATCACGAAGGGAAAGGCTAGACTCAGTATGCTTTCCTATTAATCCAGCTATTTTCTCTAGCTTTTTCACATCTCTTGTTTGCATTTGATGTCCGTGAGATAGTGTTGTGACATCTGTCCTTCTGGCAGTAAAAGCTTCCAAAATGGGGCTTCTACTGTGAATGCTTAACATTTGCCTTTTCCAGATACAGGTAGGGAAAAAGACTCACAGATTAGCTGCCTGCTGTATGTGTGCAGATTCCTTAGCTCTTTCTCCTTGTCTTTATAAAGCACAGCTGATTTCACGTTCTGTTTATCCTTGAAGAAAAAACTCACTGCTGTAGGAAATTCTGTTAATGTGGCACAGGGTAATCTATATTTCCTTTTTCTTTTCTATCCAACCGTAATTTTTATTGGCAAAGTACTGTGAAGGGGTTGTAAACAGGACTGTACCTTTGGTGTGTTCTCACCCTGCAGTACCCCTGCAGTCAGAGCACTGGGCTGTGTGATGCAGAGGTTGTAATGCGCAGTGTTGCTCCTAAAATCTGCTCTCTTGATTTAACAACTCTGCATTACTAACTCACCCGTAGGCATGGGCGGGCTATATCTGCCACCAGGTATAGCCTTCTGAAACTATATGGTTTCTAAAAGTGAGCAGGATGGCTGATGGGTTGAAGTAGAGAAAACAAGAAAATGGAAGCTTTCATTTTTAGAGTGTCTCTGTAGGATAGCAGGTAATAATAAGCTGAATTTGATACTCTGCTAATATTTTCCTCCATTGTGATCTGTATAGTTTCATTTTAATATATTCAATGAGCTCTTTAGCTTAGTCAAGGGGTAAAACTGTGTGCCGTTTTGACATTTATTCACATGAATTGCATTTCATAACACACATTTTTAATTTGTGCTTCCTCTCAAAAGCTAGTATGACTGTGTGTATTCTAGCATTGCAAGCCAAACTAAAATACATGGTTGCAGTGTATTATGTTTTATTTTAAACTGTATCTTTTCACGGGAAGAAAAAATTCATGTTGAAAGAATGCATGATTAGATAATTATAACTTGAAAAATGTATCCTGGGATAGAACTGTATGAAGTTGGTTTCATAAGCAGGATTCTCCACAAAAATCTCTGTTGTCATTAAAGTACCACAGCATTACTATGAGATAGAAATGCTTTGTCTTCTTACTTACAATGTTGTCTAAATCAGCCAACTGTGATCAAGAAATTGGATTAGCAACATATTGTATGTATTGCACTGTACCACTACTGAGGCTGAAAATTATAGCCGATTGATATACAGACAGGATTCACAGGTATTTTCATAGGTATTATAGGGATTTTTGTTATTTTTTTCTGCCTTATTTAACTTATACCTGCAAACACTAGTCAAGAGATTAGACAATAGGCACCCAAGTTCCAGCCAAATATGTAGAATTCAAACAAGCTCTTGCATAGCAGTATAGCGGTATAGAATGCTTTTTGCTGTCTCCAGCTGTGCTGAGGACCCCAGCTCCATCTCAGAAACATCAACCCATTCCCTGTGACTCTGTTTCCCTACACACAGTGGCAATTCACTAAACCTGCATGGAACTACTTGACAGTCGGGCTCTTTTAGCCAGTTGCAGAAAACTGCAACAGGAACCCACACAACCCATACCTTTTCTCTTCCCCTAACCAACCTACAGAGCCCCAAAGAAAATTCAGGGCTTTAGGCCTCATGCTTCAGACTTCTGGTGGCTAAGGTTCAATTTATATATAGTGTTAGGTAAAGCTTTGTAATAAAGACTGTGCTCAAGTTTTCTATATTTCTGGCATAACAGAACTTCCAGCAGATAAATGTTAACCTTTGGCTGTGTTGGGAATAGAGGTTTCTTGATAACCTGTTTGAGACTGGAGTGAACACCCACAGGAAAGGGGGATATTCCCAAACCTATGATCTTCCTGCTCAAGTGCAAGTCTTTGTAGTTGCCTAAGTGACATCATAACATTCAGAGATGATATATAAACTCCTACCAAAACTGAACATTGAACACCTAATGTATGTGTATACAGTGACTGCCACCTGTCATATCACCCAGGACACTTCTGGATGGACCTCCTCTAGAACAGCTGGAGCAATACTGGCTGAGCCCAGCTGAAAGCAGGACTAGAAGGAGTCAGCAAAGAACACTGTCAGTAGTAACAGCATAACAACGATCTCTAAAGAAGTGAGACTGTGAGGAATTGTCTGTATCTATCTTAAAAAAAAATTATAAAAGAGACATTAAGAGAATAGTGCATTGTCTAGAAAAGAATACAGAACAAGCAAGGCTGAAAACTCACTTGCATTGTGAGTGATTTCTTGCTCCTTTTCCACAACAGACCAAACACCCACCATTTTGAAAAATACTTACTGAATGTAATAAGAACAGGGCCAGAAGAATACTCAGAAATAGCAGTATGATTGGATATACAAGGCAAATATGTGGGCGGGTTAATGAGGAGTTAGCAGTATGAAACAGCAATGGATGTGACACCTGAAACTGCCTCTTTCAGTAACAACACTTGGTAGTTAACTTTTTTCCATTTTGCAAGCAGCTAGTCCCCAGGCTGCAGGTGTCCATCAGCATGGCAGTGTGTTGCTCCTGACTGTATCCCTGCTTTCTTCTGTACATCCATGGCAGATTTGTTTTCTTTCATCTCAGATCTCCTACCCCTCAGACTCTTTGTGCACAATCCCGTTTGCCCACTGAACTCCCATGTTTGCACCATGTTTCCAGACTCGACTTTCCTCCCCGAGGACCCCAAGCTCATGCCTCTCTGCTGTCATGTTCCTCCCAGTTTGGCTCCCATTCTGCAACCTCAGTGCTTCTGCTTTCCCCCATCCGTGCTCTACAACACGGCCTTGGCCCTTTTGCCCTCTGTGTCCTCAAACTGAAACCTCCCCGCTTTCCCTGTGCCCGCTTCTTGGGGTGTATGTCCCTACAAAGCACGCAGAAACCCGGGACGTTGTTTATATCAGCAAAAACACAAGAAGAAAAATAAACTGCTGAACAAAGAGGTAGAAAGTAGCACATATTACCTGCTCCCCAGAGCCGCCCTGGTGCAGGCTCTTGGCACACCCCCAGGATAGTGGTGATTTCAAATTATTTTGTATTTACAGTGAGGTCTCTCTCATAACATGGCTTGCTAAGCTGTTGTTACCCTTCTCGTAGGTCTCATTTTCAGATGATAAAAAATGCTGGAACAATTTACGATATTTCCATAATGAGGTATCATTCTGTTCCATGTCCTGAGGCAGTTTGTGCAGTATCTTCTGGGAAAATCCTACAGATATTGGTTCAGGGGTTTGTGTAACTGTTTTACATAGTCTTCTGAGATTTTTTCACTGCTTGCAGCTTTCAATCCTTGCAGCTTCATGAGGGCCACACTTTGCCCAGATTGTGCCTTTCTGTAGTTTTGTCATTAGCAGAAAGAAATGAAAAAAACCCAAATCTATCCCAAAAGAAATGTAAAAGGAAGCTTCCTTTATCCCTTTGTGAGTGAAAACCACCATGCTTTAGAAACATCTTACTTTGAATCATGCAAGAAAGGGTTGTTCTACCCCAGCGGTCACATCCCCATTTCATCCATTCTGTGGATGGTTAGAACAAGGGGAGCTGAAATCAAGCATTTCTTCTAGTGAATTACGAAGAATGTCGGTTCTGAGCCAGCAAGCTATAAAAATGAGCAAAATGATATAAAAACCTATTAGAGGTAGCAAGAGATAATGACGATAATATCCATAATGTACTGTTTCTGCTACTTCATTCTGCATTAGAGACTATTGTTGAAAATGATCGGCCTCACCAGGTTCCTGTCTGTCCTGCTTCTCGCCTGGCTGCGAGGACTTGCCCAGCTCAGTGACCAGAGACGGTAAATCAGAACTGCTCTAGTGAACCCACGACGGCACATGCTGTAGGTAAATGATACAAACCTATTTTTGTTCATACAGCATCTGCTAGACAAAAGTTTGAAGAGATGAACCAATAGCAAGGCCAGTCCAGGTGCAGGCCTGCAGGGCTCTGTCCTGTTTACATCCCCAGAAGAGAAGATGTCCTTTTAAAGCCGTAATGGCAGCAGAGGCACCTATTTTGCCTCTTTTCTTAAGCCCTAGAACCAATTGCCTTCCTACCTGATTGTTTCATAGTCAGTATTTTCTAAGGGGCTCAGCTCCATAGAAGCTGGGGTTCTGGTTTTCTCCCGGACAAGGCTATGTGCGTATGCACCATATAGCATGCACACCATGATTATTACAAATAAGAGAGGCCTTACATCTGTGCATGTGTTGAGTACCGTAGCACTGAAATCCTGGTATGTGTGCAGAATGTTCAGCGCAGCAAAGACAGTGGATATAAGCAGAAAAAGCCAAAAAGTGTCAAGCTTTCTGTGCAGACACTGTAGAATCAACCCATATAGCAGAAATCTGCATTTGTCCACGATTTCCAGATAGCTACAACTACCACTACTGACTGAATTTGTCGGGCATTCTGTCAAACATTTTTTTATTTTTAATTTTTTTTCAAGGCTAATGGCTGTTCTATTTATTAGTGGCTAGGCATCTCTGGAGAGCGGGAAATCATACAGTCCAAATGTGTCACCAGATCTGAAATAATCAAGGAAAGGGTAGAAATAATGGAGAGTCTCCCACTGCCTCCCAATGTTCCTCAAAAGGTAAGAGGCTGCTAGAATAGTGTTTTGGTGGTACAGATGTTGAGGTCATCCAACAACAAGAGCTCAGTGACAGCTCTGCACCTATGAAATGGGCTAGATGAGGGAGCTGCACAAGTACTTCAGTTCTTTAAGAGGCCATGAAGATCCTAACTTGTGTTACTAAGATAAATTGAGATTACAGAAGATTGTTCTGGGAGAATGTTTTTTATTTGCTCAGAATAATTGGTTTTCAACCCACACTTCATTGTTTATTGTATGTCAGACAGTAATTAGTTTTATCTTATAAAATAAAGCACATTAGTTAAATTTCTGTTTTACAACAGCATAGCTATTCTTGTACCTTTTGAAGCATTTTCTTTAGCCAGCATTTGTAAGTGAAAATAATGCTTTTTGATGATGCATGTCTCCTCTCTCATCTACCCTATGTCACGCAGCTAGCTTCATGCCTAAGCTCATAAATTCTGCAGAAACTTGAGACAATTCAAAAGAAACCTGTAACAACCTGAGAATAAATGTACTTGGTTATTAGGCCAGTTTTCATCTAGTCCACTGTTTTGCGATGCTCAGTAAAGAATATAATGTGCAAAATACCATTAATTTAGTGTAAGATCCTCAAAACTTTAGGGCAGCATAGTGTTAAGGCCTTAGTTGTGGCAAACAAAGCACTACTAAAGGTACTTCAACACTAATATTAAATGCTACCATTTTAATGGCATGTATCTGAAGGCAGCACATGCTTACTTCTAGTTCTGACATAATTTTGTATAGTAGTTCTGAATAGTAACACCAGTTAAGACCTGATTTTTAGAAGAAAGTTAAAAAAAAAGCTTCCCTTCATCTTAATTTGGACAATTCTAATTAAAAAAAGAAGGAAGTTTAGACCAAATATGAACAGCTTTCTTCTTATTTATGTAAAGTTTTCTTTAAGTGACGTTTCAACGAATATTTATTTGCAATGCAGTTCTTTTAAATTCGGAACTCTATTTCGATAGATTCTACTGTAATATATTAAATTTTTAAAAAGTGTAATCAGCATCAAAATGTATTTGACATTAGTGTGAGTCCAGTCTGAAAAATAGCGAGAGAGTGCGTGTTCAGGGTTTATTCTGGTTTTGTTTCACAAGTGCCATTAGAATTATCATTAAGGTATTGTCATGGTTTAGAGCAGGGCCAGCCACTAGATAAATGACAGATGCTCTTCACCAACCCCTCTCCCTTCTCAGAGGGGAAGAGAAAGGGAGTAAGGGTGAAAGAGTATGGATTAGAAAAGAAAGCTAAAACAGATTTACTGAAAATAGTAATAATAAAATGAAATGTATACAAATATATACAAAACCAGTAACAAACCCAACCCACCTGATGACAACTATGTCATCATCACCACTGATGCTGTGGAGCACAAACCGAGGAGGTCCCAGACTGGACTTGATGTTAGACAGAAGCCAGATTTTGGAGTCGGATTCTGGAACTGGATTGAGGAACACATCAAGTATTAACACTACTAGAAGCAGACACTGCCTGCAAAATCTGCCAGTACCTTCAGAAAGTGCAGTTAGAAGAGATTCAGCTGAAAAGTAAAATCGCCAAACAGAATTAGTTCTGTTCTAACTCAAACCAGGACAGGTGTGTATCTTTAAATTCTGGATTCATGCCGCCTAATTATCTGGATAAAAGAGTCCTCACCTAAGCTATGAATCCAGGCTGTGTTTATATTACAAGATGTAGTACTGCAGTACCCTCCATGGGTACTCTCCATCCTCAGGTGTCTACTTCAGCTGCAACCTAACTGCATCTTAGGGTAAAACCCAAGATGTTTTTGCTGTCCCTCCATGTGCCCTGGCCATTTCTACAGAAAAACCTGATCCCATGGGCTGAGGGGGAGCTCCAGAAGCTCCAGCATTTCTCCAGGCTGGTGACAGACTCACCTGGACTACAGAGCACACCATGGATTGTACTGTCCTGCAGTACAGACATACCCCAAATCTCTAAGCGAGACACTCCTTCAGACAGTGATCTGTCTGATCCTAAGATCAATGTTTGAGATGCACGAGATAAACTGCCCCCTGCAAGTGTCTCTCTCCTTGACAATATCCCTTTGAACAGGCACTTAACTTTCAGGCAGCTGAAATTAGTTGGACAAGGTGAAACCCACCCTAACCGACTGTGTTTTTTCAGGGTCCCACCGAAAGCATAAAAGAGACAAGTGTGAATTATCAGTCTATATGACTTTGCTGGGATTTCACCATTTATTTTTATTGCCAGCATCTTGCCTCTGAATATCCTGGAGCTGAATGCTGGGGTCCTGCTCTGAGGAATGGGTTGTGTAAGTGTCAGGGATTTGAGCACGTTTCCCTTGACAGCCCCCATGAATGATCCAAAGGGTATGCTCTCTGCTCTCCTTGGGGTACATATTGTCAGGAGTCGTGACCTTGCGGCGCTGAACCATGGAGGGAGACAAAGGGACCTCATTGTGCCAGTCCTGCTGGGAATTAGGCATGAGTTCAGTGCTGAGCTCTTCATTTCTGAGCATAGTTTTTTGCCTAGAAGCAAAATATTACATGCCTTGAGTACTTTACTATTTGTTAGCAGCTGAAATGCCTCAGGACTAGACAAAAGCTTTGAAAATCTGCTTTTTGAGTGTATACAGCTTGCAAGGGTTGAAGCCCTCAGCTGCTTTCTGGGAAGCTCCTCCATGGCCAGTTATTCTCAGTTTCTTGTGTTTCTGCTCCATCCCTGTGTAACACCTAACATTACTTATCTTCTCCCAGATCAGACCTGTAGAATCTTCTTGGAGTTGTTATAATAACCTCTTTATGTCTTTTGTCACTTGAAAATGAGGACTGGCACTGCCTTTTACTGCTGGCAATCTAAGGCAATCAATCAAGTGCACTGTCACATACACAAATCCTCTTGGTTTTGTCACTGTCTAGCTTTTGATTCAGCTCAAACTGGATATTATTTCTGGATTTAGACCAAGCACAGCAATTAGATGCTTGCCACATTGCTAATATTTTAAGACATAAAGATATCAATCACTGTTACTCTGGATAAATGTTATCCTGTACAGCAAATGCACAAATGACAACTTTTTAGGGAGGAGAGTAGCTACAGGATAGAGTTTTATCACAGGAGAGGCCAGCTACCAAAGGATGTGCAGACACACATCAGTGTCTACGACTCCTATTGGTTAAAGAGGATGATCTGATAAAACATGGATATTAAAAATACCCTCAGTTGCAGTCCCACTGGCTAAAGACATTTCAAAAATCAAATCACTGTTTGTGTGATGGGTCAGGATGTCTGGTGCTCTGTTTCCCTCTGCTATTCTGCAAATGCCTGTAAAAGGTGACAAGATAATTCCACAGTGTCTTCAGCTATTCTGCAAAATCCTGCAGCAGTGGGAGCCCGTGCTGGTTCCTTCGGTGTGGCACTGAGCAGCTGCAGTGTTTCCAACACCTAGTATCCTATGGAAGGGAGGTGACAACGAACGATACATGCAGCCCATGTACACGTATTTTCTTTGTCTAATTGAATCATAGACTGGATGTGGCAGTGCATCTGTTACAGGCTGGAGGCTTCTTTCATGTGCTCTTTTCTATCAAACATCTATGGAACAAGATTAATATTTTTAGCAGCTCTTTTATTTTATTTTTGAAGAAATGAATCCTTTCAACATGATTTCTGATAGAATCACATTGCCTAATTTCCCATGTTTGAAGTGACCTTTTTCTCTGCTTCTCTGCAAATAAAATTACTGCAAATTCATTATTCATAGCATCAAGACAGAGACCCAGTTGTAGAAAGGCATGAGGTTTCTTCTTTGAAAGTCTTTTGAAATTCTGAGACTCAGCTTAAATATACCAATGTCTCATGATAGTGTCAGCAACATTGTTCTAGAGAAGCACGGTGTAGGCTAACTTGGAAAGATATATTTGTGACTAAGGTGATAACTTTTTCCTCTGTCACAGTTACTTCCTTATTAAAGTTTCTGGAAGCTGCACACCCTGCATCAACAAACATGCAAATCCTTGGCCACAAGAAGTGCTAGCTTGCTGGCATGTATGTAGTTTTTGCAATAACCTACTTTTTCTGCCGAAAATATTTCTAGAAGTCAGTGCTTGCTTGCTCTGTGTCCGTGAAGAAGATCTAAATAGTGGTTTCAGATGATGAATTATCATACCTTTCACCTAGATATTGATGTATTAATATTCCTGATGTTTATTAATATTCCCAGGGAGTAATATTCTTCAGTTTCAAACAAATGTTATTCAAAACTGCTTGTTACACATAGTACGCTGAGGAAGAAAAGGAAATCTCACAAGTTTCATGATTTAGCCCCGAAGTCTGGTTCGGATGAACAGCCACAGTCTTTGGATGAGGAACAAGGAAGCTTGTCTTCTTTTAATTTGTTTTCATCTCTTAGGAAATATTTGTCATGTGAGGTTTTGACTCAGACAAAGTCTTCTGATAAGGTGTGATAAATGGAGAGAAACCAAGTCCCCTAATTTCTTAGAAATTAAAGCTGTATCCTCATGTCACTTGTATAGCTTTCTAATTCACATATGTTCATATATATATGTATGAAGCTTGTGTGAAGATTTGCTGGGAGAATTTTGGTGAAAAGTGAAAGAAAGTCCTCCAGATTTATGTCCGACACTGCAAGAAAATGTGTCTTTATTCATCTTTGCAATTGTGAAGTTAAGCCTGTCTCATATGGGATTACTTGTTTAGGCTACATATTTGGTCTGTCTGAATTATTGAGGTTTTTCTTCACTTTCTAAGAAGAAAAAGCCCTCTGTGTCTCAGGATAACTTAGATTGCCCGCATCCTGGGTGAGCAATCTAACCCTAAGTGGTTTGAAGAAGCATTGTGGCATCAGCAGTCACTTCAGAAGCCCAGTCTGTGATTTTTCTGTCTAGCAAGTCTGGATCAATTTTGCAAATGTTTGGCAATAAATAAAACCAGTTGTTCATGAATTCAGTACTAGCTTGATTTTTTTACTTAGTTCTGTTACATGCATATAAATGAGGGTAAGAGGATCTTTGCAATTTATAACAAAAACACATAACTTTTTTTTTTTTTTATTTGTTGCTTAGTGTGATGGGTCTATGATAACTGTCACTCTTCTTACTTGCAACATACACAAAGCCAGTAATATTATAATACAAAAAGAGTTAATACTGGTTTTGTGTGCCAAAGAAACGACTGCTCATTTTTAATAAGCCATCTGTTTCATTTAGAAATTGGCTGTTTATAAGTTTCCTTTAGTTGGTAAAATATTGGCTTCTTCTAGTAATATTGAGAAAATACCACAGAATCCAACTGAGAAACTGTATTCTCTTTCCATAATGAAAAAAACAATCACAGATGAAGAAAAATTACAGTGTGAGGCATGGTATTAAATATTTGTGGACAGGTGAAGCCGTGGGCAGTGACAGGAGGTGAGGAAGGGAGTGCAGTACCTGTCCAGCCCTGTGGGCAAACCAGCCCTTGCACCATGCTGGTGGGAACCTGCCATGGTTGGGAAAAGTAACAGAAAGGAAAGGAGAAGGAAATCTAAGTAATTATGGTGATGATATCTAATTCCCATGACACTTCAAGGGGAGATCCAGGGCATAGTGTGTTCATAGGATGAGGTTTAAAACAAATTGATGCTGTTAAAAATGGACCTCAGCACTGAAACCGCTGTAAAAGTTTCTTGATATTGTGCCATTTCAAAGGGCAAGGGAGACGATCTACGACAGCAGATCGTACTTGAGTGGTTAACAGCTGAGTTTCTATGAGAGTTTTGCTGGATGAAGTATACTGATGTTGTGTTTGAGAAGGCCCTGGCTTGTCAAGTTTGCAGCACAAATGAGAGATCATATGCAAGGCAGGACAGGAATATTATTTAAAGGGCAGGACTGCAAGGGCTATGAAGCAAAGAGGGGCTGCAAACAAGGTGCACTGGCTGAACGCAGTGTCATGATGTGAGAAGCTGCAAACAGATTGAACTCCTTATCAAAGGGAAAGTTGAGAGATGGCTTGAAGGAAGGGTGCTTAACACATTAGAAAAATGCAGCACAGGTCTTCAGCAAGGCTCTTGCTGAGGATTTTTCAATCTTGCTGAGGAAAGCACAACAAGATGGCTACAAATTGAAGTTAGATAAAATGAGTCCTGAAAGAAGATGTGGTTTCTTAGCAGGGAGAAAAGGAATAATTTATCAAGGAATGTGGTAAATTCAGCATCTCTTGATGTGTTTATGGCAAAAGTAAGGCACATCTTTTAGGAGAATATTTAATCAAGCACTCAGAAGTTATACAACTTGCCTGTGCGATGGGTTATACTGGGTGGTTGTGATTATTTTTTCTTGGCTTTGGAACCAGTGAATATATGAAGCTCTCCATTTATTTTCTTCCATTGAAAGAGAATAAAAACCCCTGCATTGTCCCGGAATATTCATTGCTACTGCTGTTCTGCATTAAGAAATGCCTATAACCAAATCTCATTATTTAGAGTTTCTGACAGTTGCCTGCAGTGGTCAGATTTTATTCCCTTTCAGTACAAATTGGCCTGGAAATATTTCATTTGGGGATGGGTGGGGGTGACAATTTTTTTCTCCTGCTAGTTGAAATCATTCTCAGTAGCTGGTTTGTGTGTGCTTTCCACATGCTCAGGGTCTGTCTGACAGCCCATTTCTTTTGGGGTGAGAAATGTGTTCCAGCCTCCCCTGGGTACTGTGGTGCCCACATTCCGTGCGTCAGCCCTTGGGGCTGATCTGCTCCTGTGCCAGCCGCTGCCTGCACCCAGGAGCATCGCCCCGATCCGCAGTGTGGCATTGCGCCCTCCTGCACACCCGTGGCTGCCCACATGGGGAATCTGCGGGGTTTGTGCTGTGATTCAGCTGTTTTCTCCCATTATTTATCACACAAATGGTGCTGGCAAGAGTTGACCACCCTTTGCCAGTCAATGCACTGCTTTTGCAGGGTTGCAGGAGAATGTGACCAGCCTGGGGTGACTGGTAGGGCATGACAGCTTAGGCTCTCGCTTGCTGAGATCCCTGAGGCAAAATGGAGATACTGGACAAAGTGAAATGAGTAAAATGTTCCAGCTTTGCAATATAGGAAAGCAAATTAAATGGCCTATTTGTCTGTTCTGGTCAGAATGAAGTGTCAACAGAATATGTAATTCCCATGCTCCTACAAAACTAAGATGCAGCAAAACATAAAGAAGGTAAATTAATCTGTTAACTGCTCTAGCTTTTTGAAGCAATTTCGATAAGATCCTGAAGAAATAGATATTTTATTATGACATTTGTCTTGGACTTCAAAGAATTACAGTTTTAATGTATTCAATTACTTTTGTTACTAAAAAAGTCAGAAAACAACCTGATTAAGACGCTAGAAATTCTGACTTTACTATCCAAACAATTTCACTTGGTTGGTAGGAAAATATGGGTCCAGATTTTGCTGTCAGCCAGCAGACTTGTAATCAGGTTAAAAATAAGCAGGAGATTTGTTTGAGAAAAATAAGAACTAAATAATTTACTCATGTCTCTGTACATTTTGTGCCTGAATAACTTCTGATCTGAAGTTTTGTTCATTTGTTTTTTAAGGAAGCTTTTGATAAAACTCCTACATTAGGTGATACCTTTGCTGTTCTACTGTGGGAATAGTGGAAAATAAAGTTCAAAATTTCCTTACTGTAATACTTCTCTGGAAAGCAAGAAGTCAGGCAGTACCAAAACCAAGATTTTGAATGCTACCTTAATTTATAGATCCTATTGTTACAGATATATCAATTTAAATACTTTGCACAATTCAGTTGATTGCAGACCTTGAATGTAGACCTTAATAAATCATGGCTGTTACTGTAGTCCATTAATTGAGATACATAATGTGTCCAATTTAACGTTCTCCTAGGAATACTGGATGGAATCTTGGCCCCATGGAGGTCAGTGGGAGTTGTGCCACTGACTTTAGCAGCTCCAAGTTTTTCACACCGGTTTTGAATATGCGTGACTAGTGTGCTTGATTTTCAAACTTAATGTTTGGTTTTGCACTTACATTGGGAAAGAACATTTTAAATCCTATCAGGAAGGAAGCCAATGCATGTTCTTAAACCTTTGGTATTATTTCCTTTGGAAGAGCTAGATAGAGAATAATAATATATTTTTTCTTTATCTGATGGCAATATGTTGTACTGAAATGAAAAGCATTTCAACCTGAATTCAATTTTGTGTTTTCATATATGTGTGTTTGTGAGTGTGTGTATACTGCTGATGTTATTTCTTATTGAGATACAGGAAAATACGGCTGTCAGGCACAATAGAACTTTCTTTGTAAATCTTTATCCATTAGGAATTGAAGGCTGGTAAGAAAATGTTTCACTTCTTCAGTTCAATTTCGGTGTCTGGAAATTCACAGCAGATGGCCCCAGTTCTCCTTTCCTTTACACCATTCTGACTTCACTAATTTAGGTCATAGTAAATCCTGATTATCCAGCTATGAAAGCAGGATTGGGACCAGCATTTTGGCAACTGTCTCTGGCTATAAAAACAAGCACTCAGTACAAAGGAGCAGTTTGTGACTCTAATAAAACCTGTGGGATTTTTGCTGCTTACTTCACTGTAATCAGGATGTTACCAAAATGTACTGCATTTCTTCTGCAGTAGCTTCTGTTCACTTTCTGGTAATGAGTGGTGGATGCAATATCCCAGAGAAAGACAAAATGAAAAAGAAGACATCACTTGCCAGTTAGAGAACAATCTGAAATACTTAGTTTTTGCAACCTTTGCAAAAGTGGGGCTTGTCTGTGTGATTTTTCACTGGTACTGCAACTTTTGTGAGGGAAGAACAGTGAAATCTATGCCCTGTGCACCATAGGCAAAGACTTGATCTGACAAAACAGAACAGCAGATTTAATTTCCATTTTGTGTGAGAGATATTTAACATCTCTGCTAAGCTGTAATATGGCACTGTGCTGAAATCCATAAATGCATAACTTTCCTAAACTGTAAATTTATTTATACTGAATTTACTAGGTTTCCATAGAATTACTGTAGGAGCTTTGTGGCACCAGAACTCTACATAAGTGCAATTTGTGGTTTTGTCACTTTTTCAGCTATATTTTCCATCCTTCTCATCTTTGTGTTACGGAGAGATACGGACTTTGTGGAATCACTGCAGAAAGTTATAAATGATGTATGAAATGAGAAATCCCTGCTCAGAGCACAGAACTTAATCTATGCCATTTGCTGTGCAAGTCAGCTCAACTGCAAGCAGAAAAGCCCACCAAATCCAGAAGCTACAGACTAAGAAAACCAAAGCCCACTCTAAATATTTTTTTTTTCACTTTGTACCCGAGATAAGCCTCTGGTACTATGGGCTGCAGAAGGTCATGAGGAGGGCAGACATTCACAGCTCAAATGTCCTCAGATGTTCTAAACAGGCTGTGGGTTGAGGAAGTCGTCCTTAGCTGAGCGAGAAAGTTTTGTGCCTGCACTTAAACGGGAGGGGAGAATACAAGGGAAACAACTGCGCTGCTGAAGAGGGAGTGGGCTTAATACAGCCCTACACACACCCATCCTGCTCCAGTCAGATAGTTTTGCAGTTGGCTGCAGTGGGAGCAGGACTGTACTTTGCCTGTGGTAACTATTCCTATGTTATAAGCCCATCCCTGCAGCTTGCTGAGGCATAACCTTGCCCAAGTGTGGGAGAACCTGATCTCAGAAGAGAGTCACTGCACGGCTGCTAATGAAGCAATATTATAAGATCCCCCACTTTGATGTACTTCCAGAATCTTGCAAGTCAAATACTCGGTGTCTTTGTGCATGTAATGGTCACAGCGCTAGCGTGGGACCGCTAGTCAGCACTGTGTAGTTTATCTCGCCTTGTTGAGCCAGCGGTGATACTTCAGCATGCACAGGAACCACAGCAATTGCTCTTAACCTGCAGGATCCAGCCTCTTGGAGAAAGCAGGTGCTGGAAGAGAAAAAAGCAGTCCTGAAAGGATGTAGTGGTTTCCCTCTCCTCAACCACTGTAGATATTTTCAGACTCCTGCATAAAAGCTGCATTTTTGGACTGGGGTCAGGGAGGTTACTGCTTGTCAGTGTGTCTTTCTCTAAAGAAGGTGTGTTTTGCAGTTGTGTCAGCCTCTTTTTTTCCGTGAAAATTGCTTTGGCAGAAAGGTAAATTAGCTCTGCCTATGAATAGGAACAATCAGTCTTTTTTTTTTTTTTGCAGTACCAGCAGCGTGCAAATAGCTTCAATGGTTCCCAAGAAACAAACATCCCTGTCAAACGTTTGTAGTGGAGAATGCAGGAGAGAGGTAACAGCAAGCCTTAGCTTATTCCACTGTTGATTTCCCTTCTCCTCTCTACCCCACTGTGGACTCGCTGTCCATTGCAGTGGGGGAAACCTTAGCTCCTCTAATCCCAGAGTCAAACCTGGGCAAGAGGAGAGAGCAGTGGCCTCCTGGTTGGAGACAAAAGCGGTCAAATTCTGATCCTGACTTTGGTAGTTAACTTTTCTGGGAAGCCATCTCTGCTGATGTGTCCAGTGCTTTACTGCAGGGCTGGCTGCGGCTGCAGACACCTTCTCTTTGCCGCTGTGCAGCCCCCAGTCCTGCAAAATCAAGTGTTTAAATGTACGCAGAGGGTCGACTTGGAAAGATCAGGATTTATTTACAGGACAGTTGGCCTGCAGTCTAGTGCACAGAGCTACTGCTTATATCCTACGGAAAATAGATGACTTGGCATTGGCAAGTGCTACAGGTATTGCTAAAGAGGTGTTTCTTGGCTCATCCATCTCTTGTAAGGTGCAGAGAGACTGTGGCAGCTATATAAAGAGTTTGGGGAAAAATCGAGACACATGAGTAATGGAGTAGTAAAACTCAGTTCAGCTTCTAGGCACTTAAGAACTCACAGTCAAGTCCTGCAGCCTTAATTTGGGGAAAAAAAAAAGTATATCTGGAGAAATCAAAGGGCGGTTATCTTAGAGAGTCTCTTGACTGCTTGCTTGTGCTTGGAGTAGGTGTTAAGCAAAGTTCCCTTTTTTTTTGGCTATACTGGCTGTGATGAGGAGAGAGTATCTCCTCTCAGTATCACAACTGATACAAAATTAATCAGAAGCTTAAACAATTCTAACAGCTAGAAAAATCTGCCATATTCTTAGGAACAGCTTCTAAAATGCTGAAAAAAACCCCCTATAATCAACTGCTAAAGAACATCTTAGGGAACTGAAGGGGTTTATAAATAATCATTAGAATAAACTGTTCCCTGCCGTGAGGCACATCTCTTATTATGTCTGCTATGTCCCTTTTGGCTTTCTCAGTGCATCATCAAGCATGGATTAAGGTCAAATAAATTTAGGATGAGTGAACACAACAATCTTGACTAAGTTTCCAGAAATGTGAAGGACATGATCTTGTGAGTGAACAAGTGCAATGTATTCAATTCCTCTAAAATACTCAGATTTCAGCACTGGTTCAAGTAGCTACTTTCTCAGGAAAAATATATTGACATCACTATGTAAATAAATACATATATATTTTGTTTAGAATAATGCATATAATTATATACATATAATAAGGAATAATTATTGTAGAAGTGAATATGCTTCACTCCTATTTTTAAGTACTTTATTGTTCATACACTGTGTTTGAGATCTGTATCAGTTGTGTTAGAGCTGAGGACCCATCAGTCTCACACGAGCAAGCCAGCATTGTGTTACATAATCTTATTCTTATGTTTATTGACTTTTCTCTTAAATAAAGTTAGACTCCTAGACTGACAGGTTGTGTGTGTGCGTGTCCAGTGCTTCATGCCTCCTTTACAACCGTAATGTTAGTGCCAATTCTGGCTTTTAGCTTAATTAGATTGTCCTGGTGCTCATCCTTTGATGTATTTCCAGAAAGCAGTCAGCTCTCTGTCACTGGCTTGCTAAGGCCAGGCATTTTCACCTGCTATTCTAAAAGAGACTCTCTTCTCCCCAAATGAGATAATGTGGAGGCAGAGGAGGACGCCTATGGGAAGTGCTTTCAACAGCACCAGAGCTGAAGGAGACAGGACTACAAGTCCATCTCCACCCCATCTCTCTGCACTGAAGGAGGATAACAAACCTGACAGTCATGTGGAGTGGAGAATATTGACCAAACCTGAAAAACGGAACTTTATCAGAAGATGTAAATAAGTTAAGCGGAAGGAGTGGTCGTGGGAGCTTCTGCAAACCTAGGCAGGGAGAAGTAAAGCTTTAGAGAGGGAAAGAGAAATGAGTGTGAGCAGGGCAAAGTGCCTGCTGCAAGCAGAAAAACCCCTCCATTGCAGTATCTGCGATAAAGAAAAACGCACTCTCCCCAAAGAGCAAGCCTTCAAATGGCTCCCTGGGCTTCCTTACCGTGGGCAGAGGGACACTTCCCTACGGTGGCAAGCTCTCCACACTGAGATGAAATCGCAGGCTCCCCCAAGGAAGCCTGTTATTACTTGCAGCCTGTCTCTGTTCTTCAGCAGCATGCTGAGTGCATTCTCCGTTCTGTGCTGGTTTTCAGCCTCGCTTCTGAGCTTTATCTTCCAGACTTTTGTTGACCTCCTACGTATTTTGCCTTATCCTCTGGTTTCTCAGCTTATGTTATTTATTGATGTACCAGTTTTTTCTGAGAATAGAGTCTGCATGGTTTTTTATAGCTCTTGTACACCAATCTGACATTTTATAATGGGTACCGCACTGAACAGTCGTTAAGTGTTAGATGCTGTTGTCTGTTCGGCAAGTTACAATAATTTTTTCTTCAGTTTCTAAGTAGCCAGAGTCATTAAGGTGCGCAGCTAAACTTCATCCCGTGCTGTGGATAAAGACCAATAATATTTTCAGTGTTTGTTTGGATCTTTTTTCTTACATTAGCAAAATCTGCTTTATCATTTTGAACTCAGGGAGGTGACTGATTTCAAGAAAAGCACTTATAGTATGTTGTTCTGATAAGTAAAGCCACGCTGCTTTGCCAAATTATGTAAGACATACCATGTTGCATTGTTTTGTTCCTTTGATATTCTGTGGTGCCATATGGACTTAAAAAAAAAAAAGGACTATTATATGGATTTCTGCAGTGTAATTGGCATTGACACTTCTATTGATCGAATAAGTGAAATAACATGCACAGTTCTGACAATCTTTGCAGACTTTTAGGAGTGCAGTGATGATGATTCTATGTCAGCAAAAAACTCTAGAGTAATTTCTAATGAAGCCAGTTCATTACTATACATATGTTTGAAATTGCAGCCCTAACAATTGAGTTCTCTGCACTGAACACTATAATATATATTGTCATGAGCTATATGTCCTCAGATAATTTCTGTGAATTACAAGAAAATTATGGACTGGAGAACATTTTATTATTGTGCTTTTCATCCAGAAATGCAGCCTTTCACTGATGAAAATTGAAAACACTGAAAATTAAAATGTAAATGCATTTATCAAAAGAGGAAGAAATAATTGAATCTTGAACTTTAACTGCTTTTACCTTTTACTTTTTCAAAAAGCAATTTTGATATTTACATCTCAAAAGCACAAGCAGTCAGACTCTGTAATATCCATTTGAATACTTACTAGTAAGTGGCTGGCTGTTGCTGATTTGTTTTAGTAAAACAGCATTGAAAATTCTGTGTGTGTGTGTATTCTGAGAGACAAGCAAAATAAATAAATATTTATTTAGTGTTTCTCTTCTTTCTGTCAAACATGTTCTTTGTGGTTTTTGCAGATCAGTACCACATTAGGTGGGATGTGAGTTACTCATGTCTTTGTAGTAAAGGGGGAAAAGACAGAGAAGCAGTGATACACAATAGAAGCTTCTTTACAATGAAATTTAGCAGTTAGTAAATGGGATAAAATGTACAATTTAAGTTTATTTGCTGCTGGAATATTTTCCCCTTTGGCTTCTCAAATAAATGTATTGTTTTTTGGTTGGCATCCTAACTTCACTGATGGGATGTTATCAGCCCCCGAGAAGAAGGTCCCCACACTGAAGAAGACTGTGGGTTCAATTTCCTACAGAGTAAGAGTGTTGCATGAAGCACGGAAGCAGACAGACCATGTGGCAAACTGAGACAACATGTACCTCTGGTGCTGCTGTGTAATGTAAGGAAATAAAGGGTCGATTGTATGATGTGCATGGAGACTATGCCTATTTGTGCAGCCCTTGCTGTATACTAAGTCAGAATAGTTGACTCCATGTAGCTAAAATCCATCCAAATCCTCTACAAGGGACACAGGTAGGCAAGAGGTAAATCCTTTGTATAGTATTCTTACTGCTCTTGTAATCCTTTTCTCTTTCCTTCTCTTAACATTGGAAATATTTTTTTTATGATGTGCATTTTCTAAACACTTCCATGCTGGGTAGAATGCTAGATTTAAGTGACAAACCTGCTGGACTTATGGACCTGATGCTGAAACTCCTGCCCATGTGTGAATACAGAAGAGGCATCAGAAGAGCAAATGGTCACTGCTCTTCCTTTCCTGCCTTACACACATCCCGAGTGACTCTGGCCACATAGTGGGATGCTGGTGTGGTCAGATACCACAGGTCTGAAAGCTATTCTGTCCTACTTCTCCCAGAACTATGCCAGGACCTACTGAACCAGAAGGAAAGGGAGAGGATCATTGCCAGAAGGACCATGCCCCTGGTTACAAACTGAGTGATACTTCAACACGAATCGTGCCTCCATGTGGTTAGACAGAGATTACTCGACTGGCCCATTTTTACAAGTTAGGAGACATTTTGACTAGTCCATTATAACAGATGTTGGTTCCTTCTGCCATTGGTATGAGTAAATTACCCTTCATCAGGGCGATGAAGAAGAACGAGTGCCAGTTGTAGCTGACCCTCCCACCACATAGTGATGGGAAAGGGAAGGCAGCTTTGGATGGGTAACAATACTACATCAAGTGAATTTATCTGTTTCTCCAGTTTTCTTCTCAGAATGTTCTTAATTAAGTCATTAACACAGGCCCATTAATTTCAGATCCTCTGTCTTTTCTGTGCTCAGCAGGAAAGAATTCAAACTGAGCATTCAAAATAGTCCCCCATTGTATTTTGAAGACAATTTTTGTCTTTCCTTAATATTGTTAAAAAACTTTTAAATTCTAAGGTGATAAGCAAGGGCAAGAAACTCACACGGTATTATACACAGCAAAATGGCTATCATAGAGAAATAGCCAACAAGAAAAAGTTATGTCCTCACAGGATTTCAGATACTGAAATGGTTGAGAAATTTCTGGGTTTGTATTTCAAAGAAAATAGATTGGCAAATAAAGAGATTTAAAAATGTATGTCCATTTATACTAAAAAATGTTCATAGTATTTTTTTTCAGAATAAAAGAAAACCAAGTTTAATTGTCTTTCTTCCAAAGAAGTTACTCTAAATTGGTCTTTTTTTTAAAAAAAAAAAGAACTTTATGGTTATGGCTTTATGGTTAGTTCTACTTATGTATGATATTTCTTACTTTGAAAAGAAAATTACTTCAATGATTCAGATGCTTCAGATGTTGGAATTTCTTGGGCTATCAAAACAGATTACAACAGTCATGATCAGAAACAATTTGCTTTACCATGTAAGCAATTATTTCTGTAAAATCATTGATAGTCTCAGGATTTCACAGGCACGTTTGGTGAATTTATTTACATCTTCCCAATGTTTTGTGCATTTCTTGTTCCAGTTTCATCTTTGTTATTTCTGTTGCCTGTCTTTCTTGAATTTATGATTAATATTTCTTTAGGCAACAAAACAATACATTCCAGATCAAGAGTTATGCAAAGTCATAGCATTTTTTTGAGAAATAAAATGAGTCAATAAATATCAGTTTACTAGCAAGTTTCCTCCCCATGCAAGAGATATTATAGGTAAAAGTTATGCTTAGACTAAAATAACAACTGCCCAAAGAGGAAAGAAAAATGGAACAAGTAAAGGTTGTTTATGGAAAATTCCAGTCACTACTTGAATCTGGATACGATTGATAAAGGGGACAAGAGAACTAATGGCATGGATTTAATGGATCAAGCTTCTCTTCTGCAGTTCATCTCTTCATCAATGGCCCATGAAAAGTGAAGACCAAGAGATTTGGACCAAAGAGCTGCCAGGGACTAAACTAAGCATTACCTCTTGAAAGATTGCATCATTGATGCTTTAAATTAAAACTTTATTGCCATTGTAAAACATCTCTGAGATACTCAGGGAAAATAAGATATATGGTTTTCAGAGCATGGTCATTACTTTTTTTTAGCTAAAGAAGTGTCCTTTCCCCTTACGAGTGGTGTGAAATGGAGCCCTGCATAGGCTTTCCTCAGCTGAGATTTCCAGCCAAAGACTATTCTACCTTTTCTATCCACATCTGGTTCTTTGTTCCTTTTGTAAGAGATGAATCAAGCTTTAAGTCACATCTCCAGAGCCTAGTCTAACAGTAAAAGAAAGAAGAACCATATTTTTCAGGGAAGCAATAGTCTTTTCCCAACTGATCTAGAACAAAGATGGTACATCCTTCTGCATATAGAACAGAGATGCCATGGGGAAAAAAAAAAATCTTCTGTCTCAGGCTGCTCTGCACCTATCTGCTCTGCAAAGGCAAATACTTTGAGACTCAAATAGCAGCATGACCTGCAGAGATTTTTGTTGGTGGTTTTTGAGCTACAGTTCACTAATGGGACTATTAGTGGCTCAGCAACCCACAGTTGGGAGGACCCAGGCAAGTATCTGTGGAGGGCTTCAACTATCCTTTCAACAGCTAAATATTCTTTGTGTGAAATAGAAGAAAATATTTTATTGAGGATTCAGGTGTTTGGACCTCCATACTGTGACTCAGGAGCATTCAGGTCCAGCTTCAAAGTATCATTGTTCAAGGGAAATATTTTAATAATTGTTGGGTGCAGTGGCACAACTTAGATCCAAAGAATTACTTTATACTGAATGAAATTGCCCTCGCAGACACTAAACCACAAGACCTCCTGTTTCTGAATAACAGAAGTGCTCTCAGCTGAGAAATTTGGTGACTAGTAATATCCAGGCAGCTTGAGATATAGCCACTTCTCTGTGAGGAACGTATCGTGTGTAGCTTCTGGGTAGGAATTAATGGGACAGGGTATAAGGATCTCCTGCAAAAATGATGTAGATGCCTAAAATAGGCAAAACTAAAGCGTGTATATTGAAAACTGTAATTTTGAAGTTGTTTTTTCAGCTCTCACTTACTTATGGATGAACCTGAACTGCCTAATATTATACATTTTTTCTTTTTCTTTTTTTTTTTTTTCTTTTCTTACAGTGAAAGCTGAATCACTTGTGAAGAGTCTTAGAGACTCCATAACAACTTGCTGCACTGCTAGAGATGGTCCAAACCCAAATCTCTTACTTCTCCTCTATATGAGAGGCCCTGCCACTATGATGCTGGTAGAGGAGCTGGAGCAGGTCTTGAGGGGGCAAAGAGTATCTCTTATCTCTCTAGCTGAAGCTGTTCCACTGTGCAGAAAAGCCTTCAAAATTCGATAGAACAAGGAGGGACCAAGAGGAAATATGACTGTATCATCTAGCAGTTCAGTCACCTGGCAGAAGGAAATCTGCATGGCATCTCTGCTTCTGCATGTATCTGCATGCTTTTATATGGAAAAAACACTGGATAACAACAACAACAAAAAAATCTGACCCTATGTTCTTTGTTTCCACTTTTTGTTTAATTGGATTGTGCATAAGTGCTCTGTGTAGGAGGAACCCTTATCAGAAGTATGAAGCTTTTCTTGCTGAATAGAGCTGAAAACTTGCTCACTAAGCTGTTATATCTGTCTCATGAGCTAAGCTCCAAGCTGACTTGATCCCACAAAACAAAGAGCTGCTTATAAAATATGTCTTAATTACGGAGAAGGTATGAAATCAAAATGAGTTGTTGGCGGTGATAGCTTCCATGGATCCCTGCTACTATCTACAGAGCAAGAAAGTATAGGCAGCCTCAGAGACTACCTAGTAGTCTATGCACAGCACAGACCTCTCAGAAAAAGCCCACTAGGATAAAAATTTCTCCCTGTCTCTGTCTTATTCTGTGTGCAGCTGAGGCCTGACTGTACACACATAATGGCTTATAGAGTTGAGAAATTCAGGTCTCAGTGCCTTGCTGGTGATATGCAAAGATTTTATTCAGGCTCTGCTCCGTTTGCTAAATTTGAGCCTTCTGTGCTTTACTGATGTACAGTTATGGCTGGACAGTTCTCAATATTGAGAAGCAATATGCAGAGCTTTTCATGAGGTTAGAAAATGAATCTGAAACTTAAAGCATTGTTTATCTCATTATATGCATCTTCAGAGAGCCAAGAGCAACCTACGCAGTGTCACTGTTCTGAGGATTAATTCACAGCTGACGAAAACAGATTGTTCTTAAAAGCAAAAGCTCTATTGTTTGAATGTCCCTTTGTGAGTCTTGCTGCCCAATATTACCCATTGCCTGTAGGAGTCACAAGACTTTCGAGGATGGGGCTGCCAATGTAGCCTCAGTGAGCACAGTACTCTTTATGCCTGGCTAACAAATTTACTTAAAAGAGCATTCACTCATTGACTGGCACTTTTGTTTTCCATTTTGTCAGATGGATGAATGTTATGGCAGCCAAGGACAGATGAAGGTTTCAAATATTACAAGCAAAAGCCTCTCGCTAAGATAAAACAAACCAATATTTGCAAACGTATCTCTGAGGAGAAAATAGGCTAGAGATTATAATAAGATATTTTTCTAGCTGTAAAATTTTGTTAAGATGCAGGCAAAAAACCCCACCTAGTAAACCTATCAAACTTACCTCAGTACTAGAAGTTCAGTCTTAGGACGATGCTGTTTGAAAATGCCACATCATTCAATTTTAAGTGATTTGCATGCCAAATGGAAAAAAATGATTAACTGGAAACTTCCCCTCTCCACCCCCTCTGAGACATATGGTGAGACAGCAACAGAAATGATGGATGTAGTGGATGTTTGCTTGCTGAACCAGTGTATGAGAAACTATGCTAGGAATAATTCATGTCAAGATATGGTCTTAACTAAAAGACATATTAAGAACAACATCTTGACAGGTTTAATGTCTTACACGATACACATAATCCATGAGTTCTAAGGCATGTGATTATCTCAAAACATGATATTTCAGTAGAACTTCAATTTTATGAAAAGATCTCAAGAGATGTTTGATGTAATGTTAAATCAACCTTTCACAAAATAAAGGAAACTTGAAGTCATTCTGAGGTATGATACGACCTTGTCTTTATCTAATAGTGCCTCAAATCAGTAATGACTCCCTGGGAAAAGTGGAAAAACAATAGTATAAAATGAATGAAAGTGACCCACTAAACAGGGTAATAAGGCATTTTGGATGAAAATGTGTTTCATATAAACAAAGGATTTACTGCTTTGCCAAGCTGAAGACCCACTGATGCAAAAAAATATACTATGTCTGCTAATACGGCAGACATATAGTTCACATGTATTTCTGTTACCTGTATTTTATTAAAGGGGAAATTTTACAATACTTGAAGTGACAAAAGATTATGCTGGATGTTTAACCAAGTATGAAAATCAGAAGATGCTAATGGGTAAAACCTCATGAAGTTCAACATGACCAAGTGCAAGGTGCTGCACATGAGTCAGGGCAGTGCCAAGCACAAATAGATGCTGGGTGATGAGTGGACTGAGAGCAGCCCTGAGGAGAAGGTTGTGGGGGTGTTGGTGAATGAAAAACTGATTATGGGCCAGCAAAGTGTGATTGCAGCCCAGGGCTGCATCAAAAGTAGCATGGCCAGCAGATTGAGGGAAGTGATTCTCCCTCTCTACTACACTCTCATGGACTTGCTTGAGTGGGTCCAGGGGAGGGCCACAAAGATGATAAAGGGGCTGGAACACCTTTTCTACAAGGACAGGCTGAGAGAGTTGGGGCTGTTCAGCCTGGAGAGCAAAAGGCCCCGAGGAGACCTTATAGTGGCCTCAATACTTAAAGGGGGCCTACAGGAAAGATGGGGAGAGATCTTTATCAGGGAATGTAGTGATAGGGTGATGGGTAATGGTTTTAAACTGAAAGAGGATAGATTTAGATTAGATATAAGGAAGAAATTATTTACTGTGAGGGCAGTGAGACACTGGAACAGGTTGTTCAGAGAATTTGTGGATGCCTCCTCCCTGGAAGCGTACACAGCCGAGTTGGATGGGGCAGCAGCCTGGCCTAATGGGCGGTGTCCCAGCCATGGCAGGGGGTTGGAACTAGATGATCTTTAAGGTCCCTTCCAACCCAAAGCATTCTATGATCTGATTACGTAATGTCAGTATCTGTGGCTCGTAAGCTGGCAACTTACTTGTACCTCACCATGAGCAGAGATCCTGGGCAAGGGGACAGAGAGCTGAGCTGGGACATAGGGACAGGCTGAGTTAGCACTGCTCCTGAACTAACATGGGATCCTGGATGTGCCAGTTTTCTGCATGTCTGTCTCAATGGTTTAGGAAGTTATCTTTAACCAAAGAAGTTGTTATGTATTTTGCACAGTTGTTGGCCAATGAAATCAGCTAATAATAAGAAAATGATATAAAATATCTTCTATTTCATAGTGGTTTTCGTTAAAGGACAGCATCCCTGAGAGCTGAAATAAAAAGAGTTACAATCAGCATGTAGAAGAGCCTGAGAAATTCATCTGTGTTTAATACAAGAGATGATCAGTACAGGTATCTCCGAGGGCAAGTATAAAGAAGATTGTCTCTTTTTCTCAACTCTCTAAGATGTGTATCTGCTTGATTTTTTAAATTAAATTGGGTCAAATTAAGGAAATGCCAGAGGAAAAAAAATCTTACACATTTGGTAGTGACATGGAGCTTAACAGATGCTGACTAGATGGAAGCAGCCATTTTTTATTTTTTTTTTTCAAATGATCTAATATTGTCAATTGAAAAGTATGGAGTTTTGTGGATTTATTGTGTTTCTCTCTGAAAAAGCTTGCTGATTCTAAGTTGTGATGTTTTTATCTTTCCATAAATTAGGCAAAGGCTGAGATTTACCTCATGATGAAAGTGTTGCATACATTCCTGCAAGCTAAGAAAGACATAAAGCCTGCAGTAATATTCAAAATGCCCAGTCCTTTCTTACTGCTATTGTTTCAGTTTATAAGTCTTGAAATAATAGAATACAGATCATAAAATGGCAAATAAAAAGTATTTCCTATCTATAATATGCCTTTCTATCCAGCAAATAAAATCCCAGCTTCCTATGTCTTATATGAAAGGATGATTTTTTTTCTGCCAATTACCATCTTGTCAGCACTTTTTTATTAATACCTATAATCCTTTTCTTTGATGCTTTCTGACATCTCACAACTTAAGGAGTGTACAAGCAGTTAGACTTAGCAACAGAAGAGAACACAGTTTTAGTGGCTTTGAGAAGACAGTTTGATGGCCAATAGCCACAGCTTTTGAAAAGTCTAACTTATCTGTTAAGTCCTTAAACTTAGCTAATAGTGGAAAAAAATATGCAAGACTCTGAAAAAGTAATAGGCAAGGAACAATGACAAAGCAGCGCAGCTCAGAAAAATACAAACTCCACATTATTTGAAATAATTGTTAAAGAAATCCAGAGTTTTATTGGAGTCTTTAGCTTGCTCACTGTCATAGGAGGGAATAGTTAAATATTTGGTGTTACAAACTTCGCTAAAACCACATCTCTGCACTCCTAGAAGAGATGAAAATTATTTCCATCCAATTCTCAGAGGGAATCTAGACATTCAGAAATTAAATTTTGGAATTTGCCTTCGTGAGGAAATATCAATGTATTGCATAAATTTTGGAATCTACCCTTGTAAGGAAATATCAGTGTATTGTAACATTTGAGAAGTTAATTCAATCAAACTACCTTTTTGGTGCTTCCCTTGGAACTTAGTATCCAAGAAGCCTGGTGTGCTCTGGGACCCCAGTGGTTGAGAAGAAGAGATGTACTGAGTGCCCAGGTTCTCCACTGATACGTGTGCAGCATTGTCTTGGCATCTTCCAAGTCCACAGAATAAATCACTTTACATTATCTAAATGTCTGACCACAGAGCTAGGATTAGTCAAAAGTTTATTTTGCCTTTGAATATCACCTTTAAAATGGTTCAGGTCATTACTTCTTCCATGTGAAATAAATTGAGGGGTATCTGGATGAGTAACTTTTCTATTTCAATGTGCAAATTTTGATAATCTTTATTTATTTTATTTTTTGTTCTCCTCCTGAACTATGCAAAATGACATGCAGGATGAGATAATTAGATGTCAGTGATGCATTTTAATTCTTTTCAGGTTACCTTGCTGCGCACATGAGCAAACTGTAGCACTTCTTATAAACCAAGGGCTAGTAACTCAAAACAAGGAAAGGAGCCTCAATCCTTTCAGCTGGAATGAGGAGGTTGATATATTTTTGCTTAGGATCTTGATAAGTTGAGATGGCCCATTCTTTCACAGGCACTTCTGTGTTTCAGGCAGATTCAACATACCAATGTTCAAATAAAATGGGAAACAAGTTCAGACAGCAAAATCTAAGCAGTGAGAAAGTTCCTTCCCACTTTGTTTCTGTTTCATGTGAGCTTTGAAGGCAGGAACAAACAGAAAGCGGTGAAAAAGCAATAAAAATAGTTCAAGAGTAATGAGTTCCCTGTTTAATACACTCAGCAATAGCTTGTAGCCTGAAGATTTCTATGAGTGCAGTGAATGTGTTTCTCTGAAATTAGAAAGATATAAAATCAACGCCTTGGTTTTCTAGCAGTCCCACAGGATGGGACACATTGCTGAGGGACATCAATAAAAATTGAATTAGATTTACAGCTCTGCCCTATTACCTAATTATAGCATGCTTGGAGATATATGGTAATTTATCAATAAAGAGAGACCTATTGAACATGTTAGTCATAGGCTTCACACTGAAGACTAATTTCATTAATCAAGGAGCTAGATAGTTACCCTCACCACTTTACTTTTAAATGAAGGTAGGTTAAGTTTCTTCCGCAGAGCTGGTCTGCCTCAGTGCCCAAGCAGAATACACATGAGTTGAGAAAGAAATATTCTTTGTTTATATGCAGACCACGTTTACAACTTGTGTTAGTCCAGTGACTCCAGTGAGTTTACAGCAGACTGGAAGTTAGCCCTGCATGTTTCACCTATTTGTAATGTGAGCAACACCAATCCTACCTATAAAGTGTTCTGTAGGTTGCAAATAAAACCACCAGACACTTAGGAGAGGAGGAGTAAAGATTGCCCAGACATCTTTGCTTCTATCCCTTTGTGTATGCCTTATGATATAGCCTGTAATTATGTGACTATATGTAAAAAAGTGCTGGGTGGAGAAGAGTATGCGACCACGTATTTATATGCATTGACCAGCAAGAGGATGTTTTTTGGGTCAAACTTAATTCTGGCTTTTTCCAAGTGCCTAATTGTCCCATCAGTTTTCAGCTCAAATGCTGTTGTAGTCTTTTGAAGACTTTTTTTCCTGTGAACTGAGGCCATGAGAGTACAGTTCAGCCAGACAGACTGCGGCTGCGCATCCTCTCTGTGCCATATGATATGGACCTGCATATGCTGCATCTGTTCATGGGTGTGTGCTCACTTCCCCTATTTATTTTCCCTAGAAAATTCTCACTGGGCAGCCTTTCTTGTCAGTGTATGGAAAATCACATATATTGAAGATGTTCACGAAGGAGACAGAGGAGTCCTGTAAAAATAAAACTGATTTTATTTGAATAAAGGGAGAGTCCACTGGGCATATCCTGGTGGGGTGTCTCAAAGAAATGAGGGAGCTGGCTCGTGTGCCAGTCTAAACCTGGAAAGGAATGGAATGGGACATGGTTATATGGTTGAGTGGTGGGCCATGGGCCAAATGGATGTTATTCTTTTTTTTTCTATGCTATGATAACCTTAACCTTTATACCATGTATAATAATACCCTGTTTTAAGCAACTTATCCAATATGTGATCAAGCAAATGCAAGTAGTGGCCAAGCCTAATTATCTAGAAATGGCTACCATGAAACCAAGGATAGTATCTCTACGAATAGTTTCAAAGTCAAAAATAAGTCAGTAAGAGAGGATTAGGTTGATGGTGGATGAAGTTTGTAAAGACATCTTCCTCTACATCCTCTCATCAGTGTGCTGTAGACTGAACAAGTACATACCTGGATGCTACCTCTGGTCCCTCTGACACAATTTTCCTCCAGAACCATCATTTTACTTTGACAGTGACAATCTCAGAGCTTATGATCTGTGCCAGGAATATAGAATAAGCAAGCTGTGCCAACAGTGAAAGGTGGTAGTGCAGCTGCTGCAAAAAGTGAGTGTAGGGATGATAGTGAAGAGAGTAAATTGTTTGGGACACAAAATTTACAATTGTAATAAGGATTTGTCTGTTGACTGTTGTCGTGTCATCCATCAGCTATTTCTGGCCTTAGGCAATGGGCATGCTGTTAGCCTGTTAACAACTTCAGTCTGCTTCCTTCTACTTTAGTTCATTGCTTTATTTTTGCTTCAGTAAGTTTCAGCACCTAAAAAAGTGAAGTCAAAAATGATTGTGAAGGTTTTATTTGTGGATGCTTCATACATGGGTATTCAACCACAGAAGTGTAAAATGTCAACTGCTAATTTATTTTCTTCTTGATGTATAAGATTTGGCTGCATAAATTCCCTCTTTAGACTATCACTTTTTTTTTTTTTTTAAGCCAGAAAAACGGTTTCCTTCTCAACTACCTACTCTATGAGACATTACACACCACATTCTTCAGATTCAGACTTGCCAATTGCCTCCAGAGCCCAAAGTCTTGACATCATCCTGATTTCTGAATTTTCCTTCTAACTTATCTGTCTCCTGTGAATGCAGAGTTACATACCTCCTGCCTCTTCAGTTGCTCATGGTCATGGCATGGTCTTTCTCTAAAGCTGATGGACTTATTTAATCCACAGTTCTCATGTATACCCCAGGCTAGAGCTCAGCATTCACCCAGTGCCCAGGAGGCTCCTGATTAGGAGGGACCAAACCCTTAATGCCCTTTTGGATTTGGAGAGAAGCGTTGAGACGGGATGTGTTCTCTACCTCAGTGTTGGAGATGAAGAAACCTTTCTCCACCTTTATCTTTGAAGCTATTTAAATTAATTAAGAATTAATTAAGCCAGAAATAGAATAGCAGCACCAGTGTGGTCAGAGGTGCTCGCATAAGGGAAAGGAATCCTGTATTCCTGTTCCTCTCTCTAAGACTTAAGTTATACTTCATCGGAAACAGCCTGTAGATCAAGCCCAGAATTAGTCTGGCAGCTAGGGCTGAAATGGAAAACCACTTTATTTTGCTTTGTTCTTTTATTTTGCAATAGGCTCTCTTAAGGGCAAGCATCTGAGTAATGTTTTGATTGCAACTTGATTCATTTGTATTTTTTCGTCATCATCTGCTGGAGGAAAAAAGTTGGGCAACGGAGTGTAAATTTCTCTCTTGAAGTTGGCATTTGCTGGGGCCATGCCAATAGCGCTATAGTTGTATAGACAGTTTTACATTCATTAGTTCCTGTTCTTTTCCTTCAACATTTATAGCTGAAATCATTTTCCCAATAGCTCTAACAAATCATTCTGCTTCTCCATTAGCTGTAATGGTATTATTCTTCAAAGAGAAAATGTGGCACATTTTGCAAGTTCTTAAATTCCTGCCTGTGGAAAGTTGGACTTTTATCCACTTGTAGCACTCTTGAATTCTGGAGATGGAAAATATCTTATCCAGTGATGTGACAATGGTGCTGGCTATTGTCTAACAGTTTATTTCCACCTAGAGAACTGTAAACACTCATCAATAATGACTAAAGCACAAATCTAGAGACCTCTAAACACTGACATCTTCCACAGAGATCACAAGACTAAAAGTAATAAAAATCAAATGAAAATTCTTCAATTTTTTTCCCCATTTAAGATGCTTATTGCAGCTTGGTTTCGATACTCTAAGACCTTTTGAATAAGTCTTGTTTCCATTTTTTTTTTTTTAATGTTTTTTTTTAATGAATTAAACACATTGTTTTCTCATAATAGATAGTAGCTGGAATTAAAACAGCTACTGCATGGGCCCCAACAGATTCTTCTTCTGTTAATGTATCGAGATGCATTTTGTACTCATATTAACTTCTAGCAATTGCAACATCCTGCAGCAAGTCAAACTCCAGATAATATGGTTTAATTTTAATATTAAAAGAGTCATTTGATTTTCTTTCAGAATTTAATTTCTCTGATCATTTTGGTTTTCATTCTATCATGGATTAAGATTTTTTTAATTAAAGACTTTTCTGTACAAGAGAAATTCAGTGCATGCCCAGCTATATTTATGGGATTATACTATTTTATTTGAGGAAAAAAAAAAATAGGTATTCTTATGCTTACAGATAATTTGATGTAATGCTCTTATTTTATAGAAATCAATGGGAATAAAGATGGAATAAAATAACAGGCAGAAAAATCCTGTGTTGTAATTCACATAATGGAGCAAATGGAAGAGAATTAATAGCTGACTTTGTCATAAATCTGCTATTCCCTTTTTTAAAAGTGTTATTGTTTGTAACCTGAATGTTACATTAATGCGAGTTTTTATATGCTAGTAGCTTATATTACTCAAAATTTTATATGGCAAAATTTACAGCTGCTTAATACCTCGGTCAGCACTAAAACAGAAGAATTTCGAAATGGGACAAAGTTTAGACTAAGTTGTAATGAGCAGCACTCAGAAGTCCAAAGAAGTCCCAAGCTGCTTCAGACTTCTCAGTATGAAAGTGAAGCTGAAGACATCCCACAGCAAATTCTTCCTCTATGGTGCTGAGCTTTTCTGATTTCTGAAGCAGCAGCCTTCTGTGATTTCATAATTTTTCTCTCCAAAGTTAGAAGTGATATAGAAAAACATAAAAATGTTAAAATAACAAAATGTAAGCTTAGCAGAGAGTTTATGTTCTTAGGGCAATCTGGAAAAGTTGTATTTTTTCAGAATGGTTTTGTGTCCACTGCAGACCAGACATGTGAGTGCACTGGTCATACCCTGTACAGAGAAAATTCTTAAGATGCCTCAAATGTCAGCTGATAATGACAAATAAACAGCTCTGGTTCATAATCTAGATATTTTTTTTTTGGCACAGGGCAGGAACTGAATTTGAATTTCAACATATGTCAGGGAGAAAAAGCCCACCAGGATACTAGAATAACACGGTGCCTGCTGAGATTAAATGATTCATTGAGGACCTGTAAACCGTGATTCAAAGAGACACGAGATTATCTGCGTAATCACTCAAATTTAAAGAAATAGAGAGACCATTTTTTTTGGCACTGTTAGCTTCTCCCACAAAATATATATATTGTCCTGTCAGCACAACCTGTCTGTTTCTGTAACTCTTCTTATGGCAGAAATGCCTATCTGTCACTGCAACAATACAGCAGGGAGCAGATACTGATGTTTTTACGCTGGTGTCATATTCGTCCACCTGCTTTGTCCTGCAAACCTGTAATCTACAAATGACTGACAGCATCAAAAACCTTGGGGAATTGTATCATTACTGAGGCAAGAATTCAATTTTTGCCCAATTTGTTTGCTCCATTTATTTGTCAAGCAGCAGACTGGTCTAGACTGCACAGCAGAGCTAGATTCACCCAAAATGTGGAAGAGGAAGGTGAACCAGGGTGCAGATTACCTGACTTGCATCCCATCACCTGCGCATGCAGGCCCAGCAGTGTTTTCTCAGAATAGCCATTTCCAAGTACTTTTAAACAATGTGACCTAAGGCATTATGGATGTAAACATCACCTGTAACCTATGGGTTACACACCTTGGCTCCCAAAATGACATAATGTTTTCTGGGAAAGGGGAAGTCTTGACTCAAATTTCTATTTTTGAGGCAGATTTTGGTGCCTTATGTGCCAGAGGGATGATTATTAGCCATTCTGCATGGTATTCCTCCTGTTGGAGCTGTTCAGCTAGCTCTGATTCAGGTCAATTCTAAGTTAAATACTAATTGGTCTGGCTGAGTCTATACCCCTATGGTAAGTGCACTCAGCTGAGATCTAGGAAGCTGAGGTCTCAGTCCCTGCTAAATGTTTAATGCTGTGTGCACAATGAATAGCTCCCACAGGAGGGATCCCCACCATAGAAGACGCAAAAATCAAATCATCCAGAAGAGTGGTTTAAACCTGGCTCTTTGACATTGCAGGGATGCTCTAATTGGATTATCAGATCCTGCGAGGTGGAACCTCCCTTGCTTTTCTTTTTGCAAATGGGGTAGAAACATTTAGCTCCAGGTTTATTGTTTGTAATCCTAGGCAATAGGAGAAGCCTCCACACCTCTCACTAACTGGGTGAGCTGATGGTCAGCTTTGTGCTGTTTTCCTCTAAATTTTACTTCAGATTCCTTGTTTGGTAGATTGCTCTGCAAATGCCTGTGTCTCTACATATCAGTTCCCATAGCTCAGAGCTAGAGGCCCCTGGGCAGCATGTTGCACAGCAAGTGACGAAAGCTTGGAGAACTCTGCGTCAGTCTTTGTTCAGGAAAATTCTGAGAGATTTGACAACATTAAGTACTGAGCAAAGAACAAGTAGGGACTTCAGACTTACCGGTCTGGAAAACAGCATGAATCAACAAGAAGATGAAATTACAAAAAGCTTTCTTATTGTGAAGAGGAGAACATATGGAAGATATCTCCTACTGAACATTGCAATAAATAACTCATGACCATTTATTTGGCTATTTGGACTAACTAATATTTAAAAAAGTTTAAAAGATGCCTATCCTGGAACTTATGCATCCTTTCACTTTGCGTTTCCCAATGTGCCTTCTTCATATACTTTGATTAGTATTACAGAGCAGCCTTGAGGCGTAAAAATGAGTTCCTTTGAAATGAAACTAAACTAGAAGGTGCTCTTCACAAGCATGCCTTGCCAATTCCCACGCTAAAGCCAAACCTACAGGGTCAGCCTAGAGCTTGCTGAAGTCAAACACCACGATGTGCATTGTGCAGTACTGAGCAATTTGCTCTGCAGATCCACTCTGTTCTGCTCATAAAGCCACTTCAGACTTCATTTTTCCTACAGCCAGTTCACCAAGAAGCTCCTCATGCTGCTCTGAACACCATTAATTGGCACGGCTTTGATGAGAAAGCTGGGGACACTGTCCCCTTTCTATGGCCATCGCCTGAAACAGTGGTGATCATTCTCCCAGTCCCGTATGGCTATTAAAGCTATACATTTCCCTCCCTTGTTCCCTTTCCCTACATGGAACACACAGTAACAACCATTTTTGGAAAGGAGTCTGCTGTAGTAGCAAGATTGTGCCACCTCTTCAAAGCTGAGCTCCAACAAGTGACGTGTTGTCTGGCTGCATGCCGTAGCTGACTCTTCTGGCTGACTACCCCCAGCAGGAACTTGCCTGCCTTCCTCTTTTTGTTAAGTTTATATGCTATTCAGTCAGATCTTTATTTCTTAACTGCTCTTTTCTTTTTCATGAAGAAAGAGACAAGATAAGAAGGAGGAACGGATCAGCTTCCTTGATACCCTTCTTAATTGCATGGACTCAAATCAAATCTCTTCCATTTTTCTTTTTTTTTTTTCTTCTTTGCTTTTATCTTGTGCAGGTATTGAATGAATAAAATTTCATCTTGAAGTGCTGAAACAAATGATCAGAGTATTATTTAGCTATCAGGCACTGTAAAGGGTCATGGGATAATTAATGCGTAATTTGACTGCAAGCAGCATTTTGAATTATTCTATTGATATCTTTTATTCTTTTCATATTGCAAAACCTGAAAAGAACCTCGCCCCCCCTCTTACTTTTTGTTGTAGAGTAGCTACATGCACAGAATGCCTTTGTGAAATGGGGAATTTTATGATCAATCCTAACATGATAAGCCATTGACATAACTAAAGACTGTGAATGCAAGATGACATCTGGGTAGTATTAGCAGAATCTATATTAAATTAGAAGAATATGAATATTTAGAATAATATGATGTAGAATACTTAACCAGAGTTTTGTGCAATAGATGCACAATGCTGTGATTCAACCATTTGAATAATCAAAGAAAAAATGATTAAAAAAGCAAATAAGAATGAAGCTTTTCTTCACTTGCTACTGACATATAAAATTGCAAAATAGCAAATATTATATTATTATAGATCTTTCAAGACACTACATCAGTTTTAGAATGATTGCTGACGGTTATATTTGGGGTGAATTCAAGAGGGCACAGTATTTTAGAACCTGATTATCTCTCCTAACTTGCTCTTTATCTCAGTGGGTAGAATAGAGGTAATAATTAGAGAATTAAGCTTTGCTCACTCAGTCATGAAGTGCACAAATTCACTTGCTGTTTCATATTTATTTTCCAGCTGGAGGAGTTTAATTTATTTTGCCTTCTGCTGTGCCCACACCTGACCGACCAAAGCAGCTTCAGTAGGGTCCCACTGATCTCTACTATTTAACCCCTGTATCTCTTCCTATTGCTTTGCAAAGCAAACAGCTTTCCTCTGAGGTTTATGCCAGAGCTCTTTAGACAGAGCTTCCAGTGACTGCCATCCCTGTTGACCCCTCAATCTGATAGCACATGCATAGAGTGCATTCACATTCCCTCCAAATGGATGAGAAACATGAAGAGAAACCTACTACTGATGTCAGGGGCTGGTCTGCATCTAGCAACATGTAAATCTTATTCACAGGCATTTACCACCACAGTTTCTCATTGTCAGATTCACAGGTCACTGTTATTTTGCCTTAAAAACACTAACAGCATTGTTTCTAGTCGGCAGAAATAATAGTGTATCACTGAGTCATGCTGATGAACAACAATAATGTCTTCTCTTTAAAAAATATTCTCTATCTTAATCCAGATGTTTTCTGTGATCCCTGTAGGCAAAATGGTGTCTGTGAGAAAGTCCCTGCTGGCTGTCACAATGCAATGTTATCTTGTGAATGGTTCCTTAAATATCTGCAAGGTCAGAGAGATTAAATGTTCTCCTGGGAAGCTCAGAAAAAGCAGAATGTCAGCATCACCTTTCGTCCAAGTGAAAAGTTAAATGACATTTTCAGTGATATTGATTAGACCATTTTTGAGCGTCAAAACAGAATGGTGATTTCAATGTCTGCAATGAAATGCAAAGGTTGAAGGAGGAGACTGTGAGAGAAGACAGTATTTCATTTCAGAAGGCATTCAAGACTGGGTATCAGGAAATGTCCTTCCTCAGAGTACTTGGGTCTCATTGCTGGGGAGTTGATTTTTTCTCTCTTCATTTGTGCAGGTGAAATTTTGGACTGAGGGGATCATGCGCAGTGCTACCACCTTTTCTTTGTCTGAGGTACCTTCTTTCCTTACTTGTCTCCCAGACTGTTGTCCTGGGGCAGAATGCTTCATCTAGGATGCTCCTGTGCTGCATTGTCTAAAAGGACACTCCCAGCTGTCTGTGAAAGTCACTATTTGTAAGATACCTTGATCTCATTTCAAGTCACTTCCAGCCCCCAAAAGCTGGATCTCTGGCTGTCAACACAAGTGAACAGCTATTGCATTAGAGAGCTGACTTCTGAATATTCTGTACGATAGCCACTTTCACTGACTCAGGAGTTAGGTATGGAAGGAAGGGCGTTGACTCTTTCTTGGCTGTTTAACATTTAATTTGTTTCACATCATGTATTTCATATAAACAGTGTCCCTATGACTCTTCTTGCATTAAACAGGGCAGCAAAGACTAAAATGACCAGAGAGATAGAAATGAGGAGGAAAGGAGAATGGCAGTTTTCACTTGAGGTAAACTGACAGTCAGCTGTGATAAAGCCCATGGAGGTATCATGAGTCGTGTTGCAGATTCCCTAGCCAAGAATCCATCTTACTAATGTGTTTTTTTATTTTTTTTTTCTGAGGAGATCAGAAAAGTGCTGCAATAGGGAGTTACAGACAGTTTTAAGCTGCGGATCTGCAGAGGAGGTTTTGGCAGTGGAAATGGTGGGGGTTTTGCCAATTCACAGTGAAGATGACAGTGCTAGGAAAGGAAAACTAGGGAAAAAAAGACAGAGAGAAGAGATGCTGAAACAAGTCTAGGGAGTGCATTATTTTAAAAGTGCTTTGAGGGTGCCCCCATTCTATAATTAATACAAATGTATTTTATTCGTTTTGAAAGACATTTTCTACTGCAATTCTTAAGCAGTAAAATTGAAACAAGTACATTTAACAATACAATCATCTTCACATTCTAACTCATTATAACTCAATTCAACTTCATTATTAATGAAGTAATAAAATAATATTAACTAATGTTCTGATTTTCTGTGTCTTTGTGTAATTGGTAGACCATCTTCTGTGCACTGAGCATTTTTCAGTTTCAAGATTATCTCCAGGTTCAGCTCCCAGGCTTTCATTTGATCTTTTGTTGTCCTTCTTGACCTTAGCCTTCACACTCAAATGGCCATTTAGATTCTTCTGATTGCAGCCTAAGAAAGGGAAGGGAGGGGAGGTTTATCTTTAGCTTGGCCTTTCCGTAAACCCATATTGTTCCTTTGCTATTACAGAAAGAAATTGGGGCTGTAAAAGTCTGCATTACATTGATCGCCTACTGGGGTTCAGGACATAATGGGTTTTATTTGATTTCACTTACACCAATGTAAATTAGAAGGAGCTACATTAAAACTATCAAAGAAGGCAGCTGCATTATACTGGTGCAAGTGAAATACTAAGACTCCTTGCCTCTTCTACAGCAGTAACTTTCTCCCCATTGCTATACCCTCCTCCCTGTTGAGTTAGAACGGAGCAAGATTTGTTGCACAAAAATAGCTCTTTGCAGTCTTGTACACAGACACAGCAAAATTTAGTCTAGCAAACTATCAGGGTGATTACTGAAATTTTATGCAGGGATCACTGCAGCAGAGGGATATGTTCTTGCCAAAAGCAAAAGCTTGGGAATGAACAGAGAAGGGAACTGACAGCCTGGCAAGATGCCGTTTTTTGTCTTCCTTGATTTTCTAGAACTTCAGTGGTGAGGCAAGATAGTTTTTTTTTTTTGTAGGTTTTTTAAAAATTATTATAATTTTTTTTCTTTTTAGAAATCTAGATATCCTGTTTATGACACCTGAGAAACACTGATTGCAAGGGCTCTAGTTTCCCAGGGTGGGTATGTATGGGTAGCGAGGTAGAGATGTTATAGAGCTTCATGAGGGTAGTTGCCTGGCCTTGTGCAGTAGCAACGGGAGATGGTGTCTTTCAGCTCTCGTTTACTGATGGCATTAGAAACTGAAATAGGTCTTACCTATGTCTGTGACCTGTCCTTTCAGCTCTGTAGAGGCTTGAAATCTGAATGTAGTCCCAATGTGTTCTGAATGAAGCTTTTGGTGTAGGACATGCTTGCGGAGGTTAGGGTTGCAAAGAGCAGATGCTGAAGAAAGTCAGTTCCTGAAAGTTTACTTAGACACTTAGAGGCTGTGTTTTAGTCCTGAAATATAAATAATGATATTGCCTCTTTTGCTTTATAAAATTCTTCATGGAGCCCATATTGATTTCAGTACTGCAGAATCAGGAGCTAAGGACGTATGTGGGCCCATGCCAGTATTTTACATCATTTTCTGATACTTGTAACCATGTTCAAATGGTTGGGTTCTTTTTCTTTTTTTTTTTATTTTGGTTGACATTTGGAAGGCTACCAGAGTGAGAGTCATCTCTCCTAAGTTTAGCTGTCAGAAGCCTGTGTGTCTAGTCTAAACCAGTCACCTCATCAATGGAGAGGGAAAAGGCACTAACGGGCAACAATTAATCTAATTCTAAAGTAGAGACTTGAGATAAGTGATCTCAGTATCCTTCTAGAGGGATCTATCTGGGCACAGTCAAGGAGTGTAGATAAAAAGCTTAATTTCATAACTCTGAAGTTAGGAGTGACAAATCCATCCAGGGTCATTGATGATCAAAGATATTTAACAAGTGTGGAAAATACAGGTGAACCTGGATGTCAGTCTATGTAAGCAGAACTGCAGATTGCAGTGGAAGCTGGTGAGCACTGAGGAACCAACCTGCTGTGGGCACATTGTGAAAGGCTTCCTGGATTCTATGTTGGAATAGCTTATTGTCTTTGCCTGACCTGAATACCATAATCATGATTAGAGAAAAGATCCCTGGACAACTTTTTGATGCAAAAGACAGTGGATAGAACAAAAAAAGAGGTGGAATGAGGGTCATCTTCATAGACCCTAAAAGGCAGATGCTGAGCAACTCCTTGCTACCAGATGTTGCAAGGCCCAGAAGCGTCTCACAAAGAGATTAGACCAATTCATGGAGATTCAGGCAACTCTTGCACAGAACTAATTGTACTGGAAGTTTAGTGCCAATGTCCATCTCAGAAAGGCCCTGAAACCTAGAAACTGTGAAGGGGAAATGTTTGCTTCAAACATTTCCTGTTTCCTATACTCTACCCTGACCACAGACTGTGGTTACAAATATATTGAAGTATCTGGGCTTTCACCTGTCAACTGTAAGACTCTTCTTATGTATTCTTAGGTCCCAATGGATCATCTATACCAGCAAAATGTTTGGCTTCAGAGCCTCACTCTCTAACGGGGTTGCAAGTGAAACTGGACAGCAGTGTCATGACATTGTCACACAACAGCAGCAGCTCATAGATGAAGTTTTTGATGGTTTATTGTCTTGGGTTTGGGGAGCTGGATTTAATGTTCCCCAGAGCAGCTTTGGTGGTGGTGCTGGGCTTTGTATTGGGAGGCAGATAAGATGCTGGTGGTGTGGCTGCTGAGCAGTGCTCGCACAGCACCAAGGCTGTCTTTCCAACATCTTCCCCCTCGCCCCCTCACTCAGTGAGATGGGGCGGGCAAGATCTTGGGAGGGGACACAGCCAGGACAGCTGACCTAAACTGACCAAAGAGATATTCCACACTGTGTGACATCAGCTCAAGTATAAAAGGAAGAGAAAGGAGAAGGGGGTTGGGGTCATCCGTTTGTGAAGACGCTTGTCCTGTGAGCAACCGCTATGTGTACCAAAGCCCTGCTTCCCGGGAAAGGCCAGACATCGCCTGCTGATGGGAAGTAGAGAATAAGACCTTATTTTACTTTGCTTTCCGCGCGTGCAGCTTGCTTTTTGCTTTTTGCCTATTAAACTACCTTTATCGTACCCCACGGGCTCTTCCCATCTTATTCTCTCCCCACTTGTCGTGCTGAGGGAAGTGGGGAAGGAGTGATAGAGTGACTTGGTGGGTGCCTGGCGCTCAGCCAAGGTCAGCCCACCACATTTATAAAACATCTCTTTTGGATAACTTTTTACAGAAACTGTAGGGAAACACAAAATGTGTTTCAGGCCTCTTCTTTTGTTGGCAAATTATTGCTGTGTTTGTTGCAAAGCACCCATACAACCGAAAAAAAGGTAATTTCTACCATATTCTAGTCTCATTCTGGCATATTTTGGATTTGTAATGTTGGGTAGTAATTATTAAAGAAATCAATCTAATCTCAAAGATTTTACATCACACAACATGCTCCGTGAATTTCTTAATAGCCATTTGTAGTCATCAGGATCTCCTAGCATTACTTTTGCTTGTTGCTTTGTTTATATGGCACATTAGTTGTTCTTTTAGCAATGTGCATTGGTGTTTGAATTGAAAGGTGGATTTTCTCTATTTTTAGAAGCAGAATTTCTCTTTTGGTAAATATCAATGCTTGAGATAAAATGCTTTTGTCAGATCTTCATAAACAATGATACCAACGAAACTTCAATTGGATTATTCCTCTATTTGTCACTACCTGGTGTTTCTCTTGTCCCTAAAAGAATCTTAATTTGTGCTTGAGGGAAATCGACCTATTTTAAAATCCAATCTTCCTCCTCACATATTTTCCATTTTCTATGAATAGCAGTATTTATTGATTCTTCTTCTTTAACAGAAGCTTATTAATTAGAGTGGTATTTGTGAAGTAGTATGGTAAATATGCTGCCCTTAAGCAAGATTAGTGTGATCTACAAGTTATTTCTCCTACTAGGTTTAATTACAATTAATTTTATATAACCATTTCTTACAATTCTCCACATCCTCCAAGACTGACCACATGGTTTCATCCAGCACTGCGTACTTTTCTCACGTTGCGAAATGCCAAACCAGGAAAGATTAAAAACATGGTATTTATAAGCAACTTTCTTTTTCTGAGTTACTTTTCAACTAGATTTTGTTCACTGACCAGCCACACATGGAGCCACCTCATGGGTGTTAGCAAATGACAGCCAGCAAGGTGCCAGAAAGGAGGCTGATGAAAACAGCTGGAGCAGCCAGAAGAATGAGTGTATAACCTTGCAGCTTACATGCCACTATCTTCTACCTTTTCTAAAGCATAAAATGTTTGTAAAGACGTAGACCTTTGAAACACATGTGCTTAAGTCTATAAAGGTATTTAGATGCCTAAAACTGGACCATAGTGGGCCTGTAACTCTTAATGACATCAATTATTGCCTAATAGAATTCTGGCCCAACAAAATGTTTGGCCATCTCACTTTTACTTACTTCCAGATGTTGAGGCTTATCTGCATTTAAAAGCAATGAAATAATTTTAAGAGCGCAGCTCCTGTGTGGTGGTATGAAACTGAGTCATGGAAGGTGAGAGGTCAAATGAAGAGCGTAGGACCTGATAGAGGTGAGCCAATGCCCTGCTTGCACCAGCACTGGTGCTTCTCTGACTCATGGCCGCTATGTGGGGGGAAAAAAAAATCCCTTTTTATAGATTTGTGTATGCAGGGACAGGGGCTGGAATAGTCTTACTCCGGCTGAGAAAGCTGAACTGACTCCCTGGGAGGTCAAATAGCTCCTTAGGTACTCAGACAAGCACTAGAGGAGGTAAAAAGCAGAACTTATGAGTGTTTGGGGGACTGCAGCAATTTAAAGTACTATGAATTGCAGCCTTAAAATGAGGCGAGGATTGGGTCTCAGGTTTGAATTTAGAGAATTAGTGTAATTAAAAAAAATTTTTTTTTAATTTTTTTCTTTTTTTAATAGGTAGCTTTGCATCTTAGGGGCTGGGCTGTTGCCCAGGATCACATGTGGCTATCTGCATTGTGATGTGTTGAGGCTGGGTGTCTTCACTGCCTGTGTGGAGAGAGAGCCCTGCGTGACTAGCTCAAGTGCAGGCATCTGCGCTGCAGATGTCTGCATTGTGTCAAAGGAATCCTGAGGTCTGGCTCTGTGTTAGGCGGCTAAAATCACCACTTGGATCACCTCCGCAAACACCAGTCATGTACTGTAGTGAGTATAATGCAGATTTCAGGATAAAAGAACCTGACAAGGAGAATAATATGTTCAGGATTTGGCTTTTGTTTGCACTAAGCCTGATTTACATTACACAGATATTAATAAAGTTGCCTTACAAATCTATTAAATGCAAATTAATCACAATTTAAAACAGCCTGACGTGGCCTGAGTGATATATGGTGGTTTTAATGTAAAGGTCTAAGGAAGGTGTCAGTCTGGCATGCTCATCTTTTAAGAACAACAACCTGTTTCACATGGAAGCCTACCTTGTTGAACCTGATTACAGCAGAGCTCTGCACCTTCTTCTTAATCCCCAGCATGATCCAGAGCCCTAGGAAACTGACACATTCGCTCCCTGTCTCAGATGAAAAAGTCAAAGAATGACCATTATCTGTGAATGTAGGATAAGTGGAAGGAAATGGTGTGAGGCTGAGCAGCACTCAGACACTTATCTTCCACCCATAGCTGTGGTGAGAAGCAAAATCAGGTAATGACAAGAAACAGCTGCTAGTGACCTCGCACTGTACCATGCTAAGAGTCATTGGCTCAAAGACATGTCTGGTGAGCAAGAGCTAAAATATGTATATAGTGCTGAAAGTTACTTTTTCCCCAACTTTCCCAAATTTGGATAGGCTTTCTGGTTACTAGAAATAAGAATAGCAGGATAAACTGGGGATGCAATCTATAGCTGAAGTCTGTAAGTGGGAAATGACTAGCACTAAATTGTGGTTGTACAGAAAAAGGCTTATTTATTGCCACTGACTACATTAAAAATCTGCAGTGCACACAGAAGCCAAACTTCAGATCTTGTCATGCTTAATAAAATATTGAATTAAGCAGAAGTGAAACTACCTGCCATATCTAAAAGATAGTCTCAATGCCCTTTCAATGTTTTATTTTAAGACCAAGTACAAAAGGTTTTCACCTTACCGTAATTAACTTTTTATCATTAAGATTCAGAAAAATTGAATTGTGTTGGACACAGGTCATCATAATGAGAATTTAATGGATCTGTATTACTATGCAAGTTAAGCTTTGAATATGTGCTAAATGCATTACATTACCATTGACCTATGCAAATTTCCATCTCTGTGACTCTTTTTCTTCACTGCTGCCGCATTAAGACCCCCTCTCTCTCCTCATCTCCTTAAACAATGATTTCCTCATTTTCATATTAATTGCATCAGTTAACTGAGATAATGCTCCCACTGAAATGAGCAATAGGATGAATCACTGAAATGGTGCAGTTATTCTTTTTGCTTAACCAATTTCACAGGACCTTCACAAAGAACTGCCTTAATTTGACTTTATATAATTGCTTATCATTAGGCACAGCAGCCCCATGAAGTACCTTTATTTATTTAAGTCTCATCTCTGATTGATGGAAAATTAGTCACTTGCATATCTGAGGAACACAGATTGTTCTGCTACCAGGCAACTTCGTTGTAGAATACCCTGGAGAACTTCAAAACAAGCAACTGCTAATGCATGCGGAATATAAAATACGGGGAAACAAAGTGCATCAGCTAATGACATCCAAGAGTTCCTGTAGAACAACCATGATGTCACAGAACTCCTTTACCGGCTCCTCACTAAATTTCCTCTGTGAAAGGGGAAAGACAGACAGATGTTGTTCCAGGAAAGACTACACACCTGTCTGTAGCCACAGATACACTCTGCCTGTTTTTCACACGAACAACGCCTGCTTGTCACACAGTATGAGATCTGAAGGTTATAGCACCCCTCCTTTTAAAATTAACAAAGTGCCCTACATGCTTTGGAATTCACTCAGAAAGCTTTAATCCGTTTCTTATTCTTAATATTCTTAAAGTATTTATTCAGGACAGCTGAAAGGAAATGTTCATGCTTTTCTTCTTTGTAAGGAAAAGGGTGTGTGAGAGGAATTAAAATTTCTAAGGCAAATTATGCTGTTATCATCAACTGACATATTCAGAAGGGATCTAGAAAGGATGCCACCTCCAGCATAAAAGGAGCCATAGCATATTATCCTATCATGGGATTTGAGTTGAAGGATTGCCTCCAGGTCTCCTCGAAGCACATTGTGTACTTTTGTCCCTGTGGATGAGACTACCTGTCACTGAACTAGATATGAGCAGTCATTAAATCCATATAGTCATAATATTGTTCTTTCCAGACATCAATACTGTGATTCATTTTTTTCCCTTATATTTGCGCCTACTCTAATTCTACAGGCAAGTCTGCTGGCTCCCTCCACAGCAGAAGCCTCAGTTAACCTTTCCCATCTCGCCAGGCTGTTGTGGCTCCTGAACAGCACAGGACCTCAAAGGCCCTTCCACTTGATGCTTCAAATCATCTTCAGCCACCAGCGCTCGAATCAGGAAAAAAAACTTCTAATGAGCTGAAAGCAACAGCAAAGAATTACACTGATGATTTCTTCAATGTGCTTCACTTGGAGCTGTATCAAATACAAACTGAAGACCATATTGCCTCAGGGACTTGCAGTCAGAAGCATTAACCTTGGAGTAAAGGCTGTTTTCAATTCTTTGGGAGGGTTAAATTTTGCTTTAATTCTATTCCTTTTGAAATCCCAGGAAAATACAGAGCATTTTTGGTTTGCTTTCTTTCCTCTACTTTATCTCTGCTTTGGATATATGCAGGCAAGAAAGTGGCCTTTGCCTTGGCTTGGCTTTATACACATAATCAAGAAAATTAGATTGGCTTTTGTGGAAAGCCTGAGACCTGAGAACGTAGCTTTTCATATTAGCAGTGAAAAATAAGTGCAACTTTCTAAACATTACATGATGCTTTGACTGAATTATGTGTTTTCAGGATATTGTGCCTCCATACAAAACAGGACAACGTGTCCTGAGAAACCCAAATATCTGTCTTTTATTGAGTTAATTTCAAAGTTTGGAATAACCCCTGATGTCAAAGTTGGCAAACTCTTACTTCTGGCCATCTAAAGGAAAACTTGAGAACTAATGGCAAGGAAAATGCTTCATGCGCTTCCTTCCCAAATGTTGTCTTATGTAACGTTTCTTTGAACTGAGTAAAGTTTTTCCTTGTTATTTGGCACACTGTTTTGCCTTGAATCACCAATGCGCTCATGCATCAGGGATATAAACTCAAACCCACTGTCAGTGTAATCACAACACGGGGTCCAGCCTAAGGCCAAGGATGTACCTGAGCATGCTTTGTAATAAGATGTGTTATATCAACACTTCCAAGGAGTCTTCGTGCCAGTTGAGCTGTCTGTGTGCTCGCTGCCAAGGAATGCAGTGCAAATCTTTGCCTTCCTCATGAGTTTTCATAGCTCGTCCTTGCTTGTAAAACAATTTGCTGTAGGAAATTAGGAGAACGTCTCCTTAACTGAGTGCAAAACACGGAGCTATTCCAAGAGGCAACTGTTTGCAATTAGGAGATGTTATAGTGTTAGGTATGTATGCTTAAGTACCCCACTATATACTGCCATTTATCTGGAGCTGCTTATTTTAGTCCAAAATGGCTAAAATTAATACTGTTGCAGGAATCTTTCCCTCACAAACCCTTAACAGCAGCAATAATGACTGTGTTAAATCAGACCTCATTGCAATGTAATGAAGCCTGACTGACATATTGCAGGTATGATACTAAGTAATTTCATAAATTATTAAACTGTAATTGAAAGTAATAGTGCAGATTACTTTTCGACACGCTTAAAAAAAGACCTTGGCATGAAAATAAGGACTGTAGCATGACTGATTGGAAATAATGATCAATACCTTAATTTTAAGAATGGCCACAAGTTCCCAGTTTAAAATAAGAACAGAAAAAAAAAATTTACATTTTCTACCACTCAAGCTACTCTTGACACTTTGACTTCTGTTTAACTTCTAAGGAAAGAGGAAAAATGGAAATACATTTTACCTCACAGAATGGGAATTTGTAACAATCTGGGATCAGAAATGCTGAAATACTTATGGAAAACTGAAAATTTAAAGAAAAAATCCACTTTTTCAGGACAATTTTTAATTTTTAGAAACTGCACTTTTCTTTCTGCAAACGACCTCAAAGGAACCAGTTGCGCTTAAAATCTTGGTATTATATAAACTGTATCATTTTATGTCTCTGGACATTTTGTACTTTCTTCACAACCTAGTAAAAGGTTATTTATCATTATACGTGTTTATTTGTGCACATGCCTTATGAAGCCAGCCGTACCCTTGCACTTCTGCTCTCTTAATTATATTTACTCCAGATCTACTGGCTTGATGCATTTAGGCAGGGATTTGAAAACAAGGTCAACAAACCTTTGGGTGTATTTTTGGATTGTTTAGCTTGGGATATTGTGGGCATGAACTGCATGAGAATAAAGGTATTTATTAGATTAACCTGATTGTTAGTACATTTTCTGTGGTGCTCTCAGGGCTTTTTCTGACAAAGCAATTGTGGACTAAAAATCAAATGTTCTAAAAGAAAAAGTCAAATTCAGCAACACTTCTATTGACATGCTGAAATGTTAGGGAGCACATGCATGAGGAGGAAAGGAGAGAGGGGCACTGCAGCCCAATAGTGAGGATACAAGGGCAGATACAACAGGTCACAGGTTAAGCCTTCATTCCCACTGAAATGAATTTTTGCCATCAGGAGATGGAATATTACCTTTCAGTAGCACACAGCAAGCTGAAACCACTGTCCTCATAATTACATGGAGACCTGTGGTATAAAATACCCAAGTCATTCCACTAAAGACACAAATAATATTGCCTATTTTAATGCAATCATGCTTCTCAGTTTCTCACTCACTTTATTGGGTTTCCTAAAGCGAAGCACTTTCAGTTCAAGGACATCTTTGTCTTTAGCTCTTGTTTATTTTTCTTGTCACTGGTCTATTGCTCTCCAGAGGAACATTAAACATCTCAATGGCATGGCTCACATGTGAAATATACAGTTGGTTCAGCAGAGAGGGCTTCATTTTAGGGTTCATATTAGTGAGTCTCTTGTGAGCTGATATTATGCCATTTTTGTCCTTAGATCTTCTGGGAAAAGCTATCATCCAGTAAATTGCCTTAGTCAGATAAACATTAGCAGATAGATCTCTTCCCGCCTCTCTCAGCAATGGGCTCTGCAGAAGGAAAGGTCATTTGTTCACTCTCTTTCACTTTATCCTGCTCAATTGTTTCTCATTTTATCAAGACAGAGTTGGTTAGTTTTTACCAAGGTGAACTTAGGAAATAATAGTAACATATTGACGGGTGATAGAGCACTGGAGCAGGCTGCCCAAAGAGGTTGTGGAGTCTGCTTCTCTGGAGATATTCAAAACCTGCCTGGACACAATCTTGTGCAGCCTGCTCTAGGTGCACCTGCTTTAACAGGGGGATTGGACTAGATGATCTCCAGAGGTTGCTTCCAACCCCTACCATTCTCTGATTCTCTGATAAACACACATCTTAAGTGAACCAAAATATCTGATGATTCAGTTAGAGTACATTGATTCTTCCAGGAGTTTTCTTCATTCACTTTAATTCTGCCCTGTGTTCACCAGCATGTAAACCTTTTCCAGCCTCTTGGTTTTCTACCTTCACTCTTCAAAGCCTGAAGAGCAGTTTCACAGCCTTTCCATGATTTGCTCTATGTCTGCTAAGGGATAAAACCTGTTTAATTGTCTTTCAGAGTAAGAAAAAAGATAAAGAGTTTCGCAAAGACTATACAAATAGAGTTATCATCAATTTTTAACTGGGACTAGTTTGTTTGTCCATAGGTAGAGTAATAATGATTAGTATAGGAAATATCACGACTTGATCTCTACCATCCAGGAATGGCTGAGATGGAAAGGGGGAGTATTTTTTTCCCCTCTGGTCCAGCACCGCTATCACCTACTCATGCTGCTTCTCCAGCTTACTACTGTCCCTGCCACACAGACTTAGGCATTGTCCTTCTCTAGTGGGCCAGTTTAATGTGCTCCCTGCCCATCTTTCTGACTTGATCAAGACTATAAATTCTTCAAGATGGTGCAGTGCTTAGAAAGTTCAGGCCATGCTTGTTCCCGGACTCTGGTGGTGTAAGTCTCCTGTATGTCAATCCATCCAAAACTCAGAGCATTTGTTTCATTAAATTTCCTATAGATGAATCTTGGCTTGGCATTTGAGGTGAAATCAGCATCAACCAGGGCCTTATTAAAGAAGCTGGCAAGAGCAGTTGCCTTTATGATAGGTATTATTTCAGTTTTATTCTTTTGTACTGGAGCCAAAAGCTGTGCATTTGAATCTGTTTAAATGTAATTTGGATTGGATCAGTTTAACCCAGACGGGTTAAACTACAGGGTAGACTGGTGCTTTCATATAATCAGTGTGTCATATAACGAATGCAGCCACCCCTAAATATCCCAAGTAAGGACTGGAATTGCAGTGTGTATTAGAATGACAGATGATGTGACTAAGGGGCAGCCACTAAGCACTTACCCAAATAGGAGAGATCATACCCTGGTAGAATGTGTGAGTGCTAATGAGGAGGAACTACAGAGACAGCCTCAGACCAGGCTTTGCGTATGCACTGAAGGCTATTTGACTGTCCTCCAGGATCTTGCAGGAATTAGACTGATGAAGAGAGCAGGTGTTTTCTGGTAATCTTCTGCAGGTTTTCTGGTAGCCTCTCTTTTTGCTCAAACCCTTTCTTTTGATTTGGTTGTGGTGATACAGAAGGGAGTAGAATAGCCACAAAGTTCAGGCTCAGCCCCAAGGCTGGACATCTCTCTCACCATGCGAAGTTCCCTAGAGTCCCCTCCACAGGCTAGGTTTGATTTTCTGATCCTAAAATAGAGACAACAAAATGAGACCATTTGGCATATCTGTTTCTGCATTTAGCTGTGCATGACTTATAGAAGTAGTCTAGAAATTTTGATTGGGAAAGCCTTCTTCATTTTCCTTTTCCTTTCTTACAGCACAAACAGCTCAGACTTTTAGGTCGATAGTTTGTTGAACCTGTGTTTTCTTTAGACCTGCTACTTCTGGGTTTAGAAATCCAAGCCCTTTAGAAAATGCTTGCTTTACATTTTCTGAACTTTTGCACACATGCAAGAGTTCCAATTGATCTAGGATGCTGCAAAGGTCGTTCCCACAGGCAAATTGATTTCTCGGTGCTGAAAATCCTGTCTTCAACCATTTAAAAAATACAACAAATTGTTTCACTGGCAACTGTCAGGCATCCACTGGTAATCCAGACAGGCTGTAGGAACTGACCTCATGCAAACCTGGTTTACTCTGTGCCCTAGCAACTAAAGCAGTCCACCTTTTTTTTAGAGGAGATTTTTATTGCTTCTAAGAATCAGAAGGAAGCTAAATAGCAAGTAGATCTATGCAAAGTCTTCACTCAAATCCATACATGCTGCACAACGTGTGCCTGATATCAACTCTCTTAATCTGTGGAAGAGGGTATACAGCAAAGTTGCCTGCAGAATTGCTCCCATATTTGCAAACAAGTCAGGCAGTGTTCTGCTTTGTGGTTCTCTTCCAAGCCCCTGTGGCAGAGCATGTACAGAGCAAAATGTTCATAGGAATCTGCCTGCCCTGCAGCATGGCTTTAATGTGAGAGATGCTACACTGAATCAAGTTGAGGATTTACTAGTCCAGTGTTCTGACACTGGCTGAAACCCGTTGTTCTGGAAGATGCTTGAAGATATAACTGTGCAGTAGCAAGATGTTAGGTAGATTTGGGGTGGCTTCTATATCCCTCTGTTCCATTTTTTTTTTTTTTTCTCACAAAATACTGTCCTTTTATAGGAAGCAAACAGACTTTTTCTTTTCAACATCAGGTTGGAAAGCTCCCACCTATGTCTGGAGTTCAAGGTGGATATTATTCATCTCTCCCTTTTCTGGATGACTCAGAGTTTCCCTTAGACATCATTAGTGGGGAGAAAAAAAAAAAAAAGAAAAAATGTATTGGAACACTTATTGTCTGGGTCCAGAGCTGAAACGAAATTTTCTCTCATCACAATGACACAAGGTAATTGCATTGCATGTGCTTGTGTGGTCTTAGCTGCAAAAGGTCAGTCAGATTCTTGTGCATCTCCTTCAGTTATATCTTGCCAAGCCTGTGAAAAATAGTTGTGGGAAGCCTCTCTTCTTACAGTGCTAAGCTGTTGTTCCAAAGCAGATAAAATATACCTACTGCATTGAGCCTACAAATTTCTATCACTCTCAGCTGCTGTCCCTCAATACTGCCTCTGTTTGTGCTTGCCATACTTCTTCAGCTAAGAAGGATCTTGGCATTGCGCATTTAACTGCTTCAGCACCAAAATCCTGGAGATTTCTTTTTCAGATGTGGTAACCATTGTCCCTGTCCTCATTTGTCATCACTATAGCAACAAAGAGAAATAGTGATAGCAAGAGAAGACACAGAGTTTTGTCTTCTAAATGAACGTATTTAGGTGTCAGTGTTAGAAGAAACACTGCCCAGGGTGTGCAGAGTTTTGTCACAGTTCTGCTGTTGGCCACAGATACAGGGGTCACATTGCCATGAGCTCAGTCCAGAGCATGCCAAACAAGCTGCTTAGTATGCAACTTCTGAGGACACAGGATGGAAAAGAGAGCTCAGCTTCTGACTACGTGTGTCTAAGTGTTTCTGAGGGAAAGCCATTGCCACAAACCTCTGTGTTTTAGGCCCTTTATCTGCATAAAGAGAGGCAAGCAGTGGGACAGAGAGGTTGCCCAGTGAGGCTGTGCAGTGTTCATTGGAGATTTTTGAGGTCCAGATTGGTCAAGGCCTGAGCAAATTGGTTTGATTTCCCATCTTAGCCTGCTTTGAGCAGGAGGATGGGCTTTAGACCTCCTGAGGTCCCTTTCAGCCTCAGTTGTCCTGTGATCCCATGAAGACATACATGTTGATATGAGGGTACCACAGAAATGTGTGGGAAGTGGGTAGGAAGCAGGAACAAAAAAAAGTGCTTTGGTACACAATGAGAAAAAGAATAGAGATCAAGGGGGATGATGAGATCTGTGCTGAGGCACCTCAGCGATGCTGCACTCCAGAAGAGCTGCCTGTATCAGCCAGTCTGATGCTGCAGGTTACCTTTGTTGGCTTTTTAAAACGGAAAATCATGTCCTCCAGGAGGTAGAAAGCAGCTGATGGAATCAGAGTCATAGAATCATTTAGGTTGGAAAAGACCTTTAATATCAAGTCCAACTATTAGCCTAACTCTATCAACTCCACTGCTAAACCATGTTTCTAAGGCCCATATCCTCACATCTTTTAAATCCCTCCAGGGACAGTGACTCCACCACTGCTCTGGGCAGCCTATTCCAGTGCTTGACAACCCTTTCAGTGAAGACATTTTTCCTAATATCCAACTTAAACCTATTCTGGTGCACCTTGAGGTCATTTCTTCTTTCCTTATTGCTGGTTACCTGGGAAAAGAGACTGACCCCCACCTTTCTACAACCTTCTTTCAGATGATTGTAGGGAGTGATAAGATCTCCCTTCAGCCTCCTTTACTCCAGATTAAACAACTCCAGTTCCCTCAGCCTCTCCTCATAAGACTTGTTCTCTAGTCCCTTCACCAGCTTTGTTGCCCTTCTTTGGACATGCTCCAGCANTCTAGTCCCTTCACCAGCTTTGTTGCCCTTCTTTGGACATGCTCCAGCACCTCAGTGTCCTTCTTGTAGTAAGGACCCAAAACTGAATCCAGTATTCCAGGTGTGGCCTCACCAGTGCCGAATATACGGAGCAGTAACTTCTGTGGCCACACGGTTTCTGATACAGACCAGGATGCTGTTGGCCGCCTTGGCCACCTGGGCACACTGCTGGATCATATTTAGCTGGCTGTCAACCAACACCCCCAGGTCCCTTTCTGCCCAGCAGCTTTCCAGCCAATCTTCCCCATGCCTGTAATGTTGCAGGGGATTGTTGTGACCCAAATGCAGGACCTGGCACTTGGCCTTGTTGAATCTCATCTGACTGGCCTCAACCCAGATCCCTCTGTAGAGCCTCCCTACCCTCAAGTAGATCAACACAGCCGCCTGACTTGGTGTCATCTGCAAACTTACTGAGAGTGCCCTCGATCCCCTCATACAGTTCATTGATAAAGGTATTAACGAGAACAGGGCCCAGTACTCAGGCCTGGGGAACACCACTTGTGACTGGTTGCCCCTGAATTGAACTCCATTCACCACAACTGTTTGGGCCTGACCATCCAGCCAGTGTTTTATCCAGCAGAGCATTCACTCATCCAACCCATGACCAGCTATTTTGTTCCAGGAGTATGCTGTGGGAAATGGTGTCAAAAGCTTTACTAAAGTCTGGGTAAACAATATCCACAGCCTTTCCCTCATCCACAAGGCAGGTCATCTTGTCACAGAAGGAGATCAGGTTCACCAAGCAGGACCTGCCTTTTCTGAACCCTTGATGATTGGGCCTGTTCACCTGGTTGTCCTGTATATGGTGTGTAATGGCCAAGATGATCTGTTCCATAACCTTCCCTGGCACCGAGGTCAGACTGACAGGACTGTAGTTCCCTGGATCCTCCTTCTGGCCCTTCTTGTAGATGCATGTCACCTCTAGTCCACTTGGACCTCCCTGGTTTGCCAGGACTGCTGATAAACGATTTAAAGTGGCTTGGTGAGCACATCTGCCATCTTCTTCAGTACCCTTGGGTGTAACCCATCCAGCCCCATAGACTTGTATATGTTTAAGTGATGTAGCAAGTTGGTAACCATTTCCTCTTTGATTATGGAGGTCTCATTCTGCTCCCCATCTCTGCCTTCCAGCTCAGGGGCCTGAGTACCCGGGGAACCACTAGTTCTACTACTAAAGATTGAGGCAAAGAAGACATTTAGTACTTCAACCTTTTCCTCATCCTTGGTCACTTTGTTTCCCCCTGCATCCAATAAAGGATGGAGATTCTCCCTGGTCCTCCTTTTATTGTTAATGTATTTATAGAAACATTTTTTTATAGTCTTTAAAAACAGTAGCCATGTTGAGTTCTAGTTGGGCTTTGGTCTTTCTAATTTTCTTCCTGCATAGTTTCACTGCATCTTTGTAGTCCTCATGAGCGGCCCACCCCCTCATCCAGAGGCCATAAACTCTCCTTTTGTTCATGGGTTCCAGCCAAAGCTCTCAATTCAGCCAGGCCAGTCTTTTTTTCCTGCTGTCTCGTCTTTTGGGACACAGGGATGGCTTTCTCCTGCACCTTTAAGAGTTCCTTCTTGAAGCACGTCTAGCCTTGCCTGAACTACTTTGCCCTTCAGGATGGCCTTCCAAGGGACTCTGTCAATTAGTCTCCTGAGTAGGCTAAAGTCTGCCCTCTGGAAGTCCAAAGTGGCAGTTCTGCTGACCTTCCTCCTTACTTCTCTAATAATTTGTGATTACTATGCCCAGGATGACCCTCAACCTTTACATCCCCTATAAATCCTTTTCTGTTCACAAGCAGCAGGTCCAGAAGCGTGCCTTTTCCCTAGTTGGTTGCCTCACCGGCTGTGTCAGGAAGTTGTCTTCCACACAGTCCAGGAACCTCTGGGGTGGTTCCCTCTCTGCTGTGTTGTATTTCCAGCAGAGATCTTTGAAGTTGGAAGTCCTCCATGAGAACAAAACGTAGGGATCATGAAACCTCTCCCAACTGCTTACAGAGTATTTAATCTGCCTCTTCATCCTGATTGGGTGGTCTGTAACAGACTCCCACCATGGTATCTTTCTTGTTGGCCTTCCTCCTGATGCTTACCCATAACGACACAACTCTATGATCACCATCATTAACTTGTAGACATTCATAACTCTCCCTAACATAGAGGGGCACCTCACTGCCTCTTTTTCTTTGCCTATCCCTTCTGAAAAGTTGGCAGCCATCGACTGCGGCACTCTAGTCAGGTAAATCTTCCCACCACGTTTCCGTGATGGAATGAGATGGCACATCCCAGATTCCAGAACATCTCTGCCAAGAGTGGAGAATTGCTTCTGTCCACATAATGCCATGCAGAGCCTGCAAATATCAGACTGTGCTTGGCATGGCCAGAGTAGTCCCTGAGAGGGCTCTCAGGTAAACACATTTCAGTATGACAACCAAACTGGGAGACCTCAATGACAGTAGCAATGGCTCGTGCTACTCTGATGCCAAGGGAGGCCAGTCATAATGGCCATCAGAACTTGTTGGCCCATCCAAACATGCATGTGGAACTTGTTTTGAAGTGTCTAGAGGCTCATATGGAAAATTTACAACTCTTAGGAATAGCCAGTTATGTAACTCTTGGACATTCATGTCACCATTGTTTTCTTTTTTATGAAATTTAAATCTTTTGTGCTCATGTCCAGATGATGACAACACAGATATTAATGTCTCATGCTGTGTTCAGGTGTTTCTTGGACAAAAAGATGAGCTATTTCTGTAATATGTAGTGTAGGAGTCTGTTTATCTATAGGTTACAAGAGGTTTCTGTTAAAATATTTTGTAGGACCCAGATGCATGTTCAACCACTTTTAAATTTTGATTTAATTGCATTTCCTGGAAAAGACTACTTTGTTTTCACAGAAGAAAAGCTTTCATCATGGAGAGTTTTTTAACAGATGTAGAAATTATTATTTTATTTATTGAAAAAAAAGTTTGAAAATTATTTACGTTCATATTTTAAAATTATTATTGTAAGAAGAATTAATCCTCACAAGAATTTTAACTAAATATGTTTCAAATTTTCTCCTAAAAATGTTATTTACCATTAATCTCCAATTGCTTCATATGTACGCTGCAGAATATCTGTATCTCGGCTGTGCATGTGAAAATCTCTAGAAGTGAGTGGGCCGAAGGTACCATCATAAACATGTGATATCTTACATTTGTCTTTTTTTCACATTTGTGCTGTCATTTCACAGTTTTTAGTTTGCTGTTCGCAGTCACATTTCTGAAGTTGCTTTTAGAGTTTTCTCTTTCTCTCTGAGGCTCAGCGTTCAGGCTTCTTTCAAAGCTGTCTGTCCATAAATTTTTTTTATTTTATTTTTTTCCAAATTCTACCAGGGATTAATGTTTCTTGTCAATACTTTTGACCTCTCCAGGTCATTTAGAATTGCTCTTTTGTCCTCCTCTCCTTCATCAACAGTGTTAATCATTAATATTTAGCAATAGCAGCTCTGGGGAGGGGCAGCCTCTTGCCCCTGCAAAGCCATGCGAGGGAATTCACACCACCTGTGGGGACAGAGTCCTTCACTTGCTCAGGACATGGCCAACACCGTAACTCTGAGCTCAGCTTTGCCTCAGACTCTCTAAATGGAGCAGAGGCAGGGACATAGCCTTTTGCTCAAAGAACTTTCTTCAAGAGGTGGTTGAGGATGTGTCTTCCACTGAGGGCATGTTCCCATGAGCCGTTGGCTCTGTCATCTCTGCCCTCATAGCTCTCAGAGGAGCTGGGGTAGTGTGTAGCTCCTCACCTGCTGAAACACTGCTCAGTTTCTGTGTGGCCAGTTTGTGGTATAGGCGATTTATACTGTTTTCCATCTGTAGATGTGTAAGAAAGGTCATGAAAACACAGTTCTGTGTAGCTTTATTATTTACTTCATTCCCTTTGTCAAAAACTATTTTTTATGTTATCTTTTTTTCCTAAATCAAAGAAGGAAAATGAAGTAAGATTCCTCAAAATTCAGTCCAGTATAATTTTTGGAGGAAATTTCATATTTGGAATTTTGAGAAAAGAAGGAACATTTATCAGGCGTTTTTTTATTGCTGACTGTTGCTGGAATGAAAGCTGGTTCTGTTAGGAGATCATGCAGGCACAATGAGTTGGCTGAACTTACCTGCAGTGGTAAGGGATATATACTAAATTGCTCTGAAACTTCATCTATAGAATCACCACTGTAGCCATATATAGAGCTTGTATGTAAGAATATGTGCACTGTCAGTCTCTGTAGGCACAGACAGGCACAAGGTGGAGAAGTTTGAAAGAGAGATAAAACGTACAACCTTTTGAAATTTATCTGCTAAGAGCACAAGGTAATGCATAAAAGGAAAATTAATTTTCTATGTTTACAATTTATATTAAATGCCACCGTAGATACAATCTCAGTTACAAAGGCAGATGGTTTAGTTCAGGGTGATTCGATTACTAGCTTTTTTTTTTAATGGAAATGTCACTATTTCAAAGCAGCAATGCTGAGTATTAACTTCAGGCATGTCATGTGGCAACAGGTTTGACTAATCTCTTCTGTCACAACTGCTTTGGTTCCTCTTTTTTTTTCATTTTTGGGTTTAAATGAGGCTAATAAAAAATTTTCAGCAATTTTGCAGGAAGCCTGTGTCCTCCTGCATCCTCCTCCCCTCCCGCCCCAGCTCAGCGACAAGAGAATGATCACACAGGTGACTGAAGTACGTTAGCATGATATGACAGATCATCGGCACTGCTCTACCAGGGGTTTTGTAAATCTCTGGTGATAGGCTTAGGTCAGGCAACTTGCAAGCACCTCAGAACTTGCTACTCTTCTGTCATTTGAAAGTTTAGAGGCAAGCATGAAAAAAACAGTTGAACTGATATAATCAGTGAATATTTGGTCTGAGAAATATGCTCTAATATATATTTTTGTGACTTAAATGACTTAGTCTAAATGCTTAAATTCCTTGTTTCAGCTCTGAACATAACTTACAGTCTAAAAAAGCAAAATTGTAACAAAATTAAAATACATTGTTTAGGTGAATATTTGCTCCTCCAGCAAAGCTCCTGGAAAGGAATTTTTAAATTTCCTTTTCCTCATGGGCTATAAATAATAGAATATCTGCCATTGGTAATTGTGTGGTTCATTTTCATTATACAGTGTGAAGTTTTATTGAGTTTCCTTTAAGACCACATCAAATTGGGTACAAGGCTTTCCCAGGTCTATCATTAGCCTGGCTTAGTCACAAGGTGAGGCGGCGAGTAAGGAACTTGTGGGGTCAGATGCTCCATCTGACCTTTGAGATCTTACTTTGCACAGGTATTACACCCCAGGAACATTCCTTTGCCCTTTGCAATGTAATCTCTGCTCAGAAATTACCATACTGGACGAGGCTGTTGGTGGTGTAAACATACTACAAAAGCACTTTTGTACAGTTATTTTGTAACTCTTATCTATAAATCCCTTCAATGAAATATCAGAGAGTTATGCAGTTGTGAAACTACATAGAGGGGACATTTTCCTTATCCTGGGTCAGCATTTTCTGACTTTCTGTAAACACTCTTTCACATGATGCTTGTTAATAGGTTTCCTCATGCAGAAAATTCTTGGCAGCCACTGGAAAAGTTCTCTAAAAGACTGATTACTTTCCCTTTGCCTGAGGCCAGCTGCTGATCATGTCCCTTACGTAGCATGACAAACACAGTTAATATCAGAGCATGCAGTCAGGACTGAAATACTCAGTCATGCACCAGTTAAAGCTTGGCCTACCAACACCCCAGGATGTATATTAACATGTTACAACCTGTTGGTACTAGTTTCAAAGAGCTTTAAAAGGGGTGGAGGGGATGCAGGATAGCAAGAGAGCAAAGGATGAATTTAGCCAGAGTAGGCCCTAGGGCATATTGCCATGGCGTGAGGGCACTAATGTGATGAACTGCCCCTGCCAGCCTCTCCTGGGATGTTCCCAACCCTGCCGGTGACCCAAGACTCCATTTGAGCTCAGGTGACTCCCATCCACGGGCTGACATCCAGCCTGGTTTCAACTGTCCCCAGGGAGGTGCCTGTTGGCCTGGGCTGGTGGTGCTCTTGGCTGCTCCCCGGCTGCCCTGGTCCCTGCTGAGGCAATGGAGCAGGGTCCAGCTGGCAAGACCCTGATCTGTCAACCCCCTGGAGCTTTGATACCATTTGTATTCAAGAAGCTCTTGGGCTGACTTCCCAGACCGCATCATTGCTTTTTTTTTCCTGACCTGAGAACACAATTGCACACTTGGACCATGATGAATTGTGCCATCTTATTTCCTGAAGATGGACTCTAGACAAAATAAATACAAGTACTTATGGGAGAATGCAGAAGGTTATTAACTATTAGTGGTGGTGATGATGCTACATGTATGCTATGCTAAGCAGATGGGTCCCTAAGCACTTTGCAAACGTTGCTACTTGTATTAACATAAAAGAGAGTTCAGCAAAGCTGCAGAGATAGATGAAATGCAGTAATTGTAACAGCAGGCAGCAGCACTACAATAACCCAGGACAAATGAAATGTTAAGTGACCCTCTGAAGCATGTACAGGGGGACAGGACAGTAGGAGGAAGGCATTTAGAAAAGCCCAGTGGAATTTGGCTAACACTGCTATACTGGGTAAAAAAAAATTGTTTTACGAGAGTTGTGGCGAAGTAATTATTTTTGCATGAGCTGTCAGCATTTAAACACTGGCACAAAGCTGTTTGGTGGTATTTTGTAGTGGAAGTATTTTATCTGGATCCAAAAGGTAAGGAAAATAAGTATACAAACAACAATGGAAAACAAACCTCCAATATATCCTTCTTGGGTCTTTTGGGTGAGACATTTAATCATTATGAGCAAAAAAAGAGTAAAAATATTTAAGTGATAATATTCTTCCAGACACTACCTAAAATTAGGACCAGAAACCAGGTCATGCTTTCAAACAAAATCTGGATCATAGGCTGGGTCTGCATTACCATGATCAGCAAAGTGCCCTGAGTTCACCCAAACATATAAAGCTGTGTATGATAATGACTCTTCACTAAACTCAGAATAAGCAAGCTAAAGATCTCTGTTCTGTGTCTTACCAGTAGAGTTTACCTAGTGATCTTCTGACCTTTATCATGACTACAAAAAATTACAATTTATAATGATGCAATAAAGACTTCCTCTAATCTCAATTAAAAACACTAACAAGTTTTAGAAGGAAAGCAGTGGCATGGGCTAGATATGCCCAATGGAAACTTCACTGTAAGGACCCTAAGCCTTTAAATGCTTAAATTTCCAGACCTTAGATGAGACTTCCATGTGCACACACAGATGCTGAATTTCACCTTCTCCTTTATAAAATGACTGAACAACTTACAGTTCAGAGTCTGAAAAAGAGACGTGTTATTAATGGCTGACAGACAGAGAGCTCTTTCAGCTTCATTCATTCAGCTTCATGTCTCCCTGTCCAATCTTTTTTCCTGGGACTCCATGTCTCATCTTTGCCCACACTGACGTTTCAGCAGGACACCTCAGTTTGGAGGTGTCCTACTGAATAGAACAATGGACATAACAGCTTCTGTGTGCAGGCTTTGGTGTGTTGTGCTCCCAGCAGCTATTGAAACATTGCTAAGAATGGAACATTACTGAAAAGAGAGATCTGAATGAAAATGTGTCTTTGCACAACCTGGATAGATGGCAAAATTAAATGCATGTCAAAGTAAAGTGATGCATATGGGAAAGACATCTCCCTAATTTAATTTGTAAAATGAAGGGTTCTGACCTAACCTTTACCAGTTTAGAGAGAGACTTTGGGGATACAATCAATAACTCCATGAAAATGGCAGCCCAGTGCTCAGCACTGAACAACAACAACAACAAAACTGCAAGTGTTAGGAACTATTGGTAAAGCAATAGGGAACAAAACAGAGTTCATCATTATGCCTTTATATAAATGCATGACGTGTCTGTGTCTTTGTACTGCTCTGTTCTTTTCATCTCAGAAAGAATATAGTAGAACTGGAAAAAGGTTCAATTGTCCTTGATTGTCAAGTGCTATCAATATATGGGATGTGTGCTGTGTGAGGAATAACTAAGCAAGCTATGATTCTTCTTTCCGGAAAAGAGACAAATTACACGGGACATGCAAGAGGGCTATAAAATCAGGAGTGAAGTGGAGAGGATGGATGAGAGTTGATGGTTCACTGTCTCTTCCACTATATGTACTAGGGATCATCAAAATAAGATAGTAGGAACAAGCTTCAAAACAAACAGAACTATGTTATTCTTCATACAGCAGGTAATGTGTCAGTGATACTGCCCGCCAAAGGGTGCAACGAATACTAAAGGTTTAGAGGGGACCAAGGAGAGACTGGATAGGTTAATGGAAGAGTAGTACGCTGGGGAATACCAACTACACAGAAGTCAGATTTAACCCAGGAGGTCCCTGAGTTGAAAATAGCTGGTGGTTGGGTAAGTATCATGGAGGGGTATTGTCTATTCTTACCTTTTGCTTAGACCTCTCTATTTTACGCCCTTATGGCAGCTGTACCATCAGACTCTGTCTCCTGTCAACCTTGCTTCTCACCAGTTTAGATGTTCTTAAATTCATTGAATAGCAATGCCCTAGTGAAGGGAGGATCCTCCAATTCTGGTGGAAGCGGCAGTGCTGGGTTAACAGTTGGACGTGATGATCTTAACGGTCTTTTACAACCTAAACGATTCTATGACTCTGTGACTCTTGACCTTTATATTTTTTTTATTTACATGAATGCAGTTACTAGACTGTATTTATCTCCTATTGTCCTATGTACTAATTAATGTGTCTTTATGTATCAGGCCAGTAAAGTTCCAATTCCAGAGATGTTCTTATGTCCGTCAGTATAAATATGCCCTTTACGTTCACAGTCCAATTCTTCTCTTTTGTCTTTTTTTTTATCTGTGCTTTTCTTGCCTGTGCTATGTCATTTCTATTGCAAAACAAAGGAAAGGCCTTTGTAATACACAAGGAAATCTAATTTGCTTTTCACAATGGACCTAAGCCTAGTGATTGATGTGTTTCAGTAATTAAATTCTGCTACCTGCAAGCTGCTGAATGTAAGATTTAGGAAGGCAGGGGGGAATGGGTGAAAATGGAAAATATATTAGCAACTTTCATGTTTTGTGCTATAGTGTTCAATATTCCACCCATTTATGTTTGAACAGGTGAACAACTTTCAAATACATGAAGATAACCATGTACACTGGGGAAGAAAAGGCTGATGATTATGCTGCCTATTGAGAGAGGAATGATTGAGCACTGAATGTCAGTATATATTGTCTCAGGAGAAGAAAGAAACAGAAATTGTGGGTATTGGGCAAGTCAGAAGTTATTAGGAAGATAGAATCCTTTCACAATGATGGTATATTTTAACTCCACACTGCTATTAGATCTCATGCTGTTCTCAGAGTACCTGAGAGCACAGGCCTTCTCTGTACATGGGTACCCATGGTACATCTGGCAGATGCTCACAGGGAGGAGAGAACTTAACCCCAAGAGTCTACTGCTGTGTCAGCACTAACACATTTCACTTCTCAGTTTTGCTGTTGGGGCTTGCTGTGTCTCTATTCAGAAGACCTCTTAGTGCCCAGCAGACTTACCTTCATATTAAGCAAGGAGAATTACAGACATTTCCTATGGTTCATTCTTCTCAATGTCTCTACAGGGAAGGAAGTGTGTGCAGTGCAGTATTTTATGTATGCATTTGAACACCTTAGTCTATGGTAGATGAACTTCACCCATTTGAAGCCTTTAAAGAGGCAGATGTCCTTCTAACTTATGTGTTATAGCTAGAAGTCACCTGAAAGTTGCAGCCTTTATGCAGTCATTGCTGCATGAGACCCCTTGACCTCATCAACATTATAGATGTCAACTAAATGTACAGTGAAATACCTTCTGGTCTTAAAATCTACAAACAACTAAGCCACTTAACTGGCTAAAAAAGCCCTGATGGCCAAAATAAATGTCAGGATGTATGGCAAGCTTGTATTCAATCCACAACTGAGCTGAATTATAGCTTGGTGGGGTTTTTTAGCCTTGATTTATACATTTGCCTGACAGAACATCATCTACAGAGCCCTAAGGTCTTTGTTGCCTGGGATGCTTAGTGAGTATTCTACTTGCTTTTGTAGTGCTCCACAGCCTTGTCAGCTGGAAGCAGGGACACATGAAGCCAGGCTGGAGAGTGAATCCAAGAACAAAGCGGTGCAGGATGCACTCTGCAAGAAGAATTCTCCCACTGTGTTAATATGTTTATTTTGTACTAGCTTAATTTTCTAGCTGATGATCTAATCTAATTAAGGCTATTATCATTAAATTAAAAATCCATTATGATCTAACTGTGTTTGGGAGGGATAACAACTGAGATATTTGACATATAGGCATATCCACACCTTGGAAATCAGGTGCTTTATGAAAAGTAGTAATACCAGCCAGGAGCTTGTTATGGGCAGAAGAAAGGAGACACCAAATGCATCTGAAATTTACTCAGAGCTGTGACACAACCTCAACATCTTGCAATTTGTTGTGTGATTATTATTTTGAGATAAAAAGTGATACTCTATTTCCTTTCTGTGTTCTTTGCTTTGAAAGCAAAGTTCAGCCATACAAACGATACTCAATTACAAAGCCTTTGCATTTTTGGTCATCAGATAGGGGGGCTGGTGAGCTGAAGACTTCATATTGACTTTTGCACATAGACAGTGGACTTCAGGTGTACCAGGACAGAGATCTGCAATTATCTGTGTGGAAAGAAAAAGTCCCAGTGTCCTCCTATATATCCTGATTCATGTCTGCAGAAAGCTCTAGGACACTCACCATGTGGACTGCTGATGAATACAGAGCCATTTTGACCATCGATGCAGGATAAATTCCATCAGTTGCAGATACTTAAGAAGAAAAATGTGGAGGACAAATACTACATAATTACAACCTTCCAAATTGTAAGCGTTTGGATCATAGTGATATTTTTAAGAGTGTTTTTTTTTTAAGGACTCTGCTCCTCTTATTCACAATATGGGGGTTGTTTCTCATCAAAAGTCCTCAAATCTCTAATACTTGCAGCTAACAGCTTCCAAGTGAGGTAGGGACCAAATGCTACAATAAAAAACTAGACAATGAATGATTAAGAATGGCATATATATTACAAAATGTTAAAAACTGCTTGCAAAGTTTTCTCCGAGTTTCTTCTTTCCTTTCTCTACCCACGCTAATGATAAATTTTTGTGATAATCTAGTTTTGATTTATAGCTCACAAGGAGGAGTGACGTTCTCTTCCTTTGGATGTGTTTTTAACCCTGCTTAGTTTAGCAAGAGGGAAATGTGTTTCAAAACTGAGTGCTTTCTCCTGTTTACTTGTAAGCCTGTTTTATTTACTTTAGCTATTCTTTTATTTTTTGATATTGGCTTCTAGATGTCCTCACAATTTAATTGGTTCAGTATAAGAGACTTCATGGACACTATGAGAAAAGGTACAACTTTGGAAGAAGAAAGGTCACTTCTAATATTCATGAAGTGTACTACATTTCTGAACAATAAATACTCATTTGCTCATTTCACTCATCTAGTCTAAAGGAAGCCTCCTTTCTTTTCCTTTACACTTGCCACAGCAGTTTCACATTATTTCTACCTTCTGTCTGTTTTGCTATTAAATAATGGTGAGAGCTGTCACAGGTGGTACTGTAATAGTCATGACTGTTCAAATGAGGGGGAAAATATTTTTGCTTAAACAAGATGATAAAAACCCAAGCAAGCAGAAGTGAAAAATACGAAAACCACTCCTGATTCCCACCCCAAAGAAATTCTTATTTACATTGCGTAAGCACTCAGATTATTCTGTGTTCTTTCTTGATATTTTTGCTCAGAAATTACCTTCTGCCCACTTTTTATGTCATCTGATAAATAAAGTGACAAAAAGTGATCTTCAGTGACAACAGAGATTCGTATAGACTGTTGTAATTCTCAAAAAGTATGGATTTTACGTGAAACCATGAAAACACAGAACACAGCACTGGGAGGATCTGCTGAGACCAGGGCCAGGGGCAGGGCTAGGATACTGTAGTGTGCCATGTCACATCAGGGGCTTCAGCCGGTATATACCCATTTATTCTGGTGTTAACATTGCTACCTTAACTAGCTTTTCTCCTGCAGACATACTGGCCCATCTCTCAAGATGTATTTATCAAATGCAATATTATTAAATTTCATTTCAGACTCTCTTTTGCCACTGCAAAGCAAGCCAAAAAATCTCATGTCTCTTCTTGTGCGGCTTAGCTGAGCTCCCTGCCCAGCAGCACCCTGGATGGTTCTACTTGTAGTAAGTCTGACAGTGTTGCACCTGCAGGGCATACACTTCTGTGTAAACTCCCAATAGCTTCGAACCCTTGGATAAGTCTGAGGACATCTGACTGAGAGACAGAAATCTCAGAGGGGTGTGGGAAACAGAAGTCTGAGTTTATAGTTCAGGTCACATGGTACGTGATTTTTCTTTTCCAAATTAAGGAAGTCAGTGTTTTATAAAAATCAGTTTTGGTTAATAAGCTTGGTTAACAAACAGGAATATAAGACCCATATTGGCAGCAGGCTGAACCACCAAACTGCGTGTATCTGTCCAATAACAGCAGCAACAAAAAGAACCATGGGAAGAGTATTTTGAGAAAATGTACAGGTGGCCTATAAAATATTTGACATTTTTTCTTACCACTAAAGACATACAGGCTCTGGAGAATTTGGAAGGAAGGAGCAAGACGTTCTTCTTTGTATTAGTGCTAGGAATTTCTGTCCAGTCCATTAATGACTAAGGAAGGTGACAGCGTCTGCTGAAGATAAATGTTTAAAAAATAGGAGAACTTTCCTAAGATCTCCAAAAGAGGTGGCTAGAAATGTATCATGGAAGCTCAGGGAAAAGACAGATGTCTGGGAGAATACTAAATTTATTATAACACCCAAATAGCAAGAGAGAAGCAATAGACAATTGCTAACCTGCCATCAGTACAAGGTGGAACAGAAGAAAAACTGATGAAAGATTAAATCTGAAAAGTAATAAAATACAAAGGATAAAATATGTAAATATAAAACAATATGATTTTATGGCAAAAAGGTCTTGTGAAACAAACCTGATTTCTTTTTATTTTTAATTTATATTTGGTTTGTCAAGGTAGATGGACAGAATTCTTTAAGACATTTGACTTAGCACTGCATCCTTACTTAAAAAATGGTTTCTTGTAATATCAGTACTGAATACTTGAAATGGGATTAAGTACTGGCTAAATAGTAGATCTCAAGGAATATACACACAGAGGGAAATGTCACTGAACGGGATTCTTCTATGTCTTTAAGGGTTATAAAGTCCTGATTCCAAAATTGCTTTCACAGTACGCCAAGAAGTGCCACCTAGGGATGTATACACAGGTAGTCACTGGTGAGAAACAAGGAAATGATTTTATCTTCCACATGCTAGAATAAGATTAATGCTAGAATAACACCACTCATTCTTGCACCTTCATTTAAAAAAGTTCTTGAGAAATTTGAGACAATGATAGAGAGACACAGAAATTATGAGAGACCTGGAGGAAAGGCTTTACAAAGAAAAACTCAGCATGCTCGGTCTGTTTATTAGATGCAAGACTTGGCGAAAGTGTATAAAAATCTTAATGAAGAAAAATATGCATTTCTAAAGATCTCCTCTGAAATCAATGTCTGGAAGCAGAGAGCAGTATTTTTCAACACTAATTGAAAAACATGGGAGATATTTTTAGTAGCAAATTCCATTACAGCAGATTATTCACAGGAGCAGTGGATTTTTTTTTCCATTGCTTAATATACTTAAGAAGATTTGACACCTTTGTAGAAACCATGCTTTTGTCAGAAACAAGTCTTTAAGCTCCCTGTAAAAGTGATGTATAACTAGCCTGTGATATAAAGACTAAACAATCTAACAGTCCTTTCTGGATTTAAATTTAATGTATCTCTAGATGATTTTTAGAGAATTCCTGTTCATGTAGTACTGAAATACGTACACGTTAGTCAGCTGCAAAAAAGTATAAAAGGGCTGTACACAAGTCACCAAGAAATGAAGTGCCCGGAACTTCAAAGAGGACCCTTTGTAGAAACAGTAAGAAACACCAGCTTCTCTTTCAGCAGTTGAATAAAGGCCAACTATTAGGAAATATAAAAAATTAGTACCTTCTGTTGCTGCCAGCAGGTCAGATAATACCCATAGCTTAGTGTGTGCTCGCTTGTGAGTCAGTTTAAACTTCTTGGCAAACAAAGGTTCTATTTCAGGAGGCCATGAAGCATTACTGAGGCAGGCAAACCCAAACGTACATGGAGATTTAGCAGGAAAAGGAGGGGATAAATGGATGATCATGTGAAAAGGGGAATGCCTCTGGAATTATGAAATGACAGATTAATATAAAAGCCTTCTGATCAGTTTGCAAAGGTATTTGATTTAGCAGTAGAATTATTGAAAGTTAAACAAACTTGTATTTATGTACATACACACATCACAATGAGCGAAATAACATTTCTTTAAAAAAAATCGATTGAGTTAATTTACATGTTTCGCCAAGAGGTTATTTCTTACAAGGAAAGAAAAATTTGAGTCCTTTGCAAAACCTGAGATCCATTCGATATCTACTTCCTCCTTGAAAGTCTTGTCACACTTTTTTTCCTATTAATCAATGTCCAAGCTATAATGAAAGGAAATATTATTCTGCAGGTAAAAGTGCTTGCAATGTGCCAAAGAGTGCTTGTTTAAACTTTAATGTATAAAGTGCAGAGAGCAAGTATCATTAGTCTACAGACAAAGAGCATTTATTTCTCATTAGGTGTAAATCCAAGAGTTCTGTAAATTTGCTAGCAATTCTGATGAGTTCCAGATAAAATTATGGGAATGATCATACACAGAATGATTGCCTCTGAGGAAAGGAGAGACTGTTCCTAACTGTAAAAAAAAACCAACAAAAACAACAACAACAAAAAAACCTAAAGTCTGATGTTAAGATTCAAGTTAAATAAAGGTCTTAAAATATATGAACTTTTCTGTGAACAGAAGAAACATCATGAATTCACTGGGAGTGGTTCACACTTTGTGGTCAAGGGCTGGTGAATAGGGAAAACAGAACACTTACGCCCCCAAAGCTTCTATTTCCTGCAGCATTAACTGAATCATCTGATGCTCCCTGTTCTGGAAAGCCAGGCTGGGGATTTTGGATAAAAGATCTTTCTCCTGATGTTTCAAGCACTTTCACTCTGGTTTGCAGCCATATCACTGACAATTTTATTTTCACAGTCCTTGTGATGAACCCAGTTGGTAAATGCAAATAAGTCAAAATCCCTTAACTCCCTGTTTATGAATTTTATAAGAAGTTTTGTTACATTCTGCCAGCAGATGAAGTTGCACAGTAATTGAGAAGATTGAGAGATGAGATAATATTATACTATAAGGTTAGTTTGTGATATCATGGGTCTTGATTCTAATTTAGGGAATTAAAAGTAAAGATGGGTGGTTCAAAACCACTTATTTAATTGTATTTAAAATATTTCATTACTACCTGAGATGAATCAAAATCCTGGGTCTGTATTATCTGAAATCTTCTCAGAGTTTTTTTGCAGTTGCCATGCTTGACAGAAAACTGTAATTCCCAGGGAAAGGTTGATCTTGGCTCTTCTTGAAACATAACTTCTAAAAAAATGAAGGGCTTGAGAAAGTACTTTACAGCATTTATTACTTAGTTTGGAGAAAAGGAGGTTAAGGGGTTACTTCATCACTCTGTATGGCTTCATGAGGAGGGAAAGTGGAGAGGGAGGTGCTGATCTCTTCTCCCTGGGACTCAGTGATAGAATGTGTGAGAATGGTTCAAAGCTGCATCAGAGGGGATTCAGACTGGACATTAGGAAGCATTTCTTTACTGAGTGAGGGATCAAACACTGGAACAGGCTTCCTAGAGAAGTAGTCAATGCCCCAATCCTGCCAGTGTTTAAGAGACATTTGGACAATGCTCTTAAAGGCAAAACTGCTTTCAGTTTTTGTCAGGCCTAGATGATCATTGTGAGTCTTTTCCAACTGAAAATATTTTTATTTATATATATAAAATATATATATAGAATATAAAATATTCTAACCTATTCTGAAAACTGACCCAGGCTCCCCAGGGAGGCTGTGGAGCAGGGAGGTTGCACCAGAGGAACTTAGAGCAAACCAACTCCTGGGAGCTTGACAGCATTGTCCTGGGATGACCCCTGGGGAGGTGGACATCACGGTCTCCAAGCGGTGAGTCCTCTGCACAGGGAACAAGGATCTCATGTGTGGGGCGGAGATCTAGATGCTCTGCTCACTGCACCTGTGGGAGGCTTGGATCCGAGCCAGTGCGGAGTAGCAGCGTGAGAGCTGGAGGCACAGCTAGGGCAGGTGCAGGAGGGAGAGGTGTCCTACAGCACCAGGCACCTCCCCTTCTGCACCCCTCATCATCATTTGGAAATAGAGTCTTTTGGGGAACACTGATCTCTCACCAGCACAGCAAGAATAGAGGCCCTGACATAGAGAAGCCCCATCCCTCCAGAGGGGTAGACACCATCACCCCCCCCATCAGTGTCATGAAGGCACCAAGGGCCACAGTGATCATGAAATGTTTGACTTTAAAATTTTCAGTGTAATGAGGAAAAAGGACAGCAGAGTTGCTACCCGAACTTCTAGGGAGCAAACTTTAAGCTATTACGGGAGCTATTTAGCAGAATACCCTGAGAATCTGCTTTTGAAGGCTCAGGAGTCCATGAGAGCTGGTCAGTTGTTAAGAACCACGTTTAAGCACAGGAGCAGGCAATCCCTTTGTGTCCTAAGGGAAATAAGCAGGGCAGATGAGTAGCTTGGATGAACAGGGAACTCCTCGTGGAGCTCAAGAGGAAAAAGAATTGTATGATCTCTGGCAGCCAGATGTGGTATGTCTACAACTGCCAGCCATACAGACATTCTGTTCTCTCAACTACATATCCTCCAGTTCATGTATTTACAGTTGGTTGATCACCAAACTACATGCTTAAAGGAAAAATGTCTGTTAGCGTCTCAGTGGAGTGGTGACCAGGGTAATGAAAATCGTTACTCATGAATACGTTATGCAATGACTGAAAAAAAAAAAAATCTATCAAATGAATATAATTGCCAAAGAGCATTTGTTCCTTAATAAAAACAGCAATAACTACAACCAGGGCTGTAATAATGCATTTGTATTACAAGGCATACTCGTGAGGTCGGTACCGTGATGTGTGGTCACAGGGTAAATGTAACACCTGAATCCAAAGGCATAAATAAATAAATAGCCAAGGAAGAGAGAATCTAAGTAAGTTAATTGGAAAAGGAATAAGAAATGGCATAACAAAATAAAAGCAACTGTGCAATTCACTGTTCTTTTTCCTTGGTGTTACTGAATTACGCAAAAAAAAGATTTAAAATCTCAGAAATAACCTATCTGAGAGGGAAAGTTGATTAAATAAAATCAAATCTGTTACTCATGAAAAATTTAGCATATTTGTAATAGTTTCTTTCTCTTATTTTTTTCTAGCCTTAAGATTTACCAGCCCTGATGGTAAAGGAAGTCCTTTCATGAAAGAGCAAGGAAGCAAAGGAGTTATATATAGATTAGAAAAACTAAAATTGAGGTAAATTTCCTTCAGTCTTGTGTTGCCTACCATTGACTTTATGGCACTGACAACATTAGCAATGGGAGCCAGTGCTTTATATACTGAGATGTAATTAAAATACACACAAAGCTCTGGGCCTGTATACAAAATACACTGAGAAATTCATGCAAATTGGGCAAAATTCAATACTACATTCTGAACAAGCTTATTCATACCATGATTCCTCCTACACAGAAGCTTTATTCTTAATTTGCTCTCACCAAAATACTGGAGAAAGGAGTTCTGTGAAAAGAGCTGAAGGTCACACTGCCAAGGCAATATTAAACTAAGGGGGAAATGTGTCGCAGAACTGAAGGCATTAGCATTTAAACCAACCTGATTTAGATGATACAGATGTAAAACTTGATCTTTCCATACAGTGAAACCTCTTTTACTGTTATTAGCTGTAGCACTGCATCTCCCTGTTATAAATGCCGTGTTCACTCCATTTATCTGGGAGCGAAGAAGCTCCTGCCTGGCACAGTGCTAGAATTACTGTCCTTATATCCCTTCACAGTGTGCTGGGACAAGGAGGAAAAGTGACCAAACTGGGGTGGATTTTGGCTCTGCCTCTGTAGGGAATGCCTCTTCTGCTGGTGTAACCTAAACCTGGGTCTAGGGTGAAGAAGAGTCAGGCAACCGTGCTCATATCTGGGACAGCCTCTGCTCCACCAACCCACAGCACAGGGCCAGGATAAAAACTCTTGCAAAGACAGGTATAAAACCAGCTCATAGTGCTTTCCTTTTCAGTGCCAGGAGGGGGAGAACTGTGTGGCAGGGGAAAGAAAGGGCGCTGGTGAGCGTTCAGTGCTCCCAGGTGCTCATAAAACGTGACGTGTGGAGGCTGCCAGCACTTCACTTTCCTCCTCACTAATATTTCAGTGTTATCCCATGGCATTACCTCACTGCATTTTTGTCTGGTCTCTCACATTACAGCCTTGTGCTAAACTTTGTCCAAAAGAATCTGCTTGCACAGTGTGAAAACAATCTGTCAGGGTGAAGCAGCCATGCCAACTTAGTGCAAAAATACCTCTTTTAACACAGACAAGTGTCTTCTAATGATTTAAGGTCAAGAATTCAAAGTAGTTCTTTATTTCTGTAAAACAAACAAACAAAAATCTCAATCGTGGCTTAAATGACCCTTAATGGCTGGCAAACCGGCAAAATGCCAGATTTTATTACAGATCCTGAATGACTGTGCTTAATTTGTGCCAAGATAACCTATCTATCATCCCCCCCTGAGCATTATCTGAGTTCATTGCCTTATTTGGTTGTAGTTTATAAGCTATAATGTTATTTTAGCTTGAAAACAGGGAGAAGAAAAATGACTGTATCAGTCTGAGTATTCGTGCATTCACTAGCTGCTCTGCAGATAAAGTGGGTAATGCTGGCAACCTTTGGCTTCTAGTGACCACATTTTAAAGTAAAAGATATCTACTGTAAAATGCGCGTACCTCTGTGTCAAAGTGTGGTTTTGAGGGGACAGAGAAGGTCAGGTGTAATTCAATGTTGTATTAGACCATGTGTTGACTTAAGAAATCAGAGGTGCAAATCACTTAATAAGATTACTTTAAGATGCATAAGACCAGGATATTATGCCATGAAAAGACTGCAGGAAGCTTCAAAATGCATTACTGAAATAAATACTGCTGCTCATTTAAAATGCTTTTGAAAATTTTTCTCTAAGTATTAGCTAATGCAAAAGATGTAACCATTTGCCCAGGAATCGTTTGAAATTACAGAAAGTTTTAGTTAGGAGAAACTTTCATTTTCTTTTTTCTTTTCTCTTCTTTTCTTTTCTTTTCTTCAAAAGTACCTACAACACATCTAAATCACAGTAAATCACATAGAGGGCTTGAAAAGTATCTCTGCTTATTCAGCAGCATCAAGCTAGATGTTGGACAAGGTGCCATGAACTCAGCTGCCTGTGGAACTTGAGGGGTGTGACAGCTGACCTTCAAAATACATTTATTTAAGGTATTTTTGAAAGGGCTGGTGATATATGAGGGATGCTTTACTCTCTAGCCCGTGGGTGCCTACATTCAAGAAGATGTGAGTGGTGGTGGTGGTGGAGAAGCCACGAGAAACTCAGTGCGAGATCTCTTGTGGAAATGGTTCTGACCCATGCTGAGGTCCCAGAAGATAGGGTGCTGTTCAGACCACAGAGTCTGTGAATATTTTGTTTTATTTATTCATACTCTATACATGCATACATTTTTATTCTGGATCAGACCAACCTTCCTAAACAGGAAGAATCATTTCATGGCAGTTCCTGTAAGACGCACACCACAAAAGATTGCTCAGTTATCCCTTCTCCGAGAAGAGTAACTTGCATTTTGTTAGTAGATATGCTCCATGTGTAGAGGGATAACATAGGAATTTCATGGAATCATAGAATGATTTGAGTAGGAAGGGACCTTTAGAGGTCCTCTAACCAACTCCTCTGCACTGAGCAGGGACATCTTTCACTAGATCAAGTTGTTCAGAGCCCTATCCAACCTCACCTGGAATGTTTTCAGGAATGTGGCTTCTACCACCTCTCTGGGCAACTTGTTCCTGTGTTTCACCACCCTCATTGTAAAAGAATTTCTTCCTTATATCTAATCTACCCTCTTTTAATTTAAAATCATTATCTCTCATTCTGTTGCAACAAGCTCTGCTAAAAAGACTGTCTCCATCTTTCTTATAGGCTCTCTTTAAGTACTGAAAGATTGCAATAAGGTCTCCTTGGAGCCTTCTCTTCTCCAGGCTGAACAACCCCGACTCTCTCAGTCTTTCTTCATAGCAGAGGTATTCCAGCCCTCCAATCACTTTGTGTCCCTCCTCTGGACCTGCTCCAACAGGTCCATGTCTTTCTTGTGCTGAGGACTCCAGAACTGGATGCAGGACTCCGGGTGGGGTCTTACCAGAGCAGAGTAGAGGGGCAGAATCATCTCCCTTGACCTGCTGGCCACGTTTCTTTTGGTGCAGCTGAGGATATGGTTTGCACAAGCAAGCACACATTGCTGGCTCACGTCCAGCTTTTCGTCCACCAGTATCCCCAAGTCCTTCTCCACAGGGCTGCTCTCATCTCCCAGCCTATATTGGTACTTGGAGTTGCCTGGATTCAGTTGCAGGATCTTGCACTTGGCCTTGTTGAACCTCATGAGGTTCACATGGGCCCATTTCTCAAGCTTGTCCAGTTCTCTCTGGATGGCATCTTGTTCCTCATATGTGTCAACCACACCACTCAGCTTGGTGTCATCTGCAAACTTGCTGAGGGTGACCTTGAACCCACCATGTTATTGATGAAGATATCAAACTGCGCTGGTCCCAGTACATCCCTATATTCTTCCCAGGATATCTATTTCTGCTTCCACTGCTGGTGCTGTTCCTTCTTGCCCTTTATTTTGACCACCAAGTCTTGACTTATCCATGATGGTCTCTTGCTTCCTTGCATGATTTCTTACCCTTAGGGATTGTGCTCTAAGGAAAATGTCCTTAAAGATCTGCCAGCTTTGTCCTGCTCCCTTGTCCCTGAGGGCTATTTCCCAGGAGTTGCTGTTGACTAAGTTCTTGAAGAGTTGGAATTTTGCTTTCCTAAAATTCAAGGTCCTGACTTTACTCCTTGCCAGACCCACAGTCCTTAGCCCAGGCTGCCTCCAGTCTTGACATCACAAATGAGCTCACTTTTGTTGGTGAGCATCAGGTCCAATATCACATCCCCTCTGATAGGGCTGTCTATTATCTGGCTTAAGAAGTTATCACTCATATTCCAGAAGTGTCCTGGGTTGACTACAGCTTGCCGTGCTACTTTTCCAGCAGATGTCAGGGTGGTTGATGTCATCCAGCAGATCCTGTGAGCACAAAGAATCCTGTAGCTGGGGCAAAAAGACTTTGTCAATAGGTTTCCCTTAATCTGGAAGCCTGCAGTAGACACCAATCGCAAAGTTCCCTTTGTTGCCTTGTCTCTAGTTTTTAGCCATAAGCTTTTGACCTGCTTGTGGCTACTCTTCAGGGACAGCTCTTCACACTCTAGCCATTTCTTGACATAGAGGACAATGCCTCCACCCCTCCTTCCTCACCTGTCCCTTCTGAACAGCTTGTATCCATCAATAAATTGCACACTAGTCATGTGATTTGTCCCACCAAGTTTCACTAATGGCAACAATTTTCTTCATAGTTTGCAATATTTTTGTTTTAAGAAAAAGCAAAACAAAAAAAGATTTTGTAGTTTAGCTTTTCACCAGAGGTGCAGGAATATGCTCATACGTTCATACGCCACAATCAAAGCTGTTGATTTGATCATCTTCTCTGGTGGAGCGGGGCTGGGTTTGAGGCCTGAAGTATTCTTAGATGACACCAGTAGCTTTTCATTTGCTGGGTTAAGAAGTCATTTAGTTAAGTGGCTTTATATTTAGTATATACTCTCCAAATTCTGAAGATGACCTACACAGAGGACCTGACTGAGCTTGTGATCAGTGCTGCAGTCACTGAAATAAGCGGAGCTGCTGAGGTAAGTGAGAGAAGATTAGTAAAAAGACACATTTCATAACCATAGTGGGAACCTCATTTTTTATAATGAGTTTTTCTTTCCCCAGCCTACCTTCAATCTCTTCTTAAGAAAACAACCAGCACTTTGTGTCTGACATAGCAGATTGGCATCTCTTAAAGCTCTTTTTATCTAAGCACTGAGCTGTTTGTCTTCCAATAGTAAGAGGCAGGTGGGGGTTTTGAGGTCCTGCTTATTGCTTGGCTCATGGAAACAAAACAAGTCTAGATGCTGCTGACCACGCAGAGTTTTGTGTCACTCTCTGAAGTGTAAATATGGTTAAAAAAAAGGGTATGTAACTTGGACAGGATTTAAAAAATATTTTAAAATCAGTATTTGACTTATATTTTTCCTTATTTTTTTTTGTCAATCATAATGTGTGAAGAGCAGCAACTGAAACTGCACTCTGTATACACATTGACCGGTGGGCAACTTATTGGAGGAACATGTTTCTGCCCAAACAGACTTGCTTAGCTGAGTTTTAATCATAAATACTTGACAAAGGTTTCCTGATAATGAAAATATTCTTTAGAGAAGTATGACAATGTTGAGCTGTGAGCTTCTGTCACACTTTTGACTAGAGGCCTTAACTGCAGTTGTTCGTATCTCTTGTGTCAAGTCAAACCTGAGCAATTTCTGCTTAGGGCCACTCGACCATGAGCATCCCCAGGCCAACTGGCCAATGGCACCGAATGCAGACTAGAGTAGCAGCTGAAACTGCCTGCTGTGGTGCTTGGCTACCTTAGACCTCACCTTTTGGCCACAGGAAAATTAGCTTCACAGGCACGCATTTTGAAGAAATAGATATTTCAAGGAGAATCTCCACTTACCTAGGGCTTAGTTTCTAGTCCCTTTCTTTGTCTGTGTATTGTAGTATTAGCATAAGCTTATGCATAGCAGTCACGAAGCTAGAAAGGGAGAAGGTTTGTAGGTGGCATAAAGTTTCTCCCATCTGTGCAACAAACACACATTTTAATATATGTATACCAACTCAGATTCGTATATACATTTTTTATATATGCATATATATATGCACGTATTAATTTGAAGGTCCATCCTTAAATTCTTAGACTAATTCTAGGCATATTTGTTATAGTGATCCAATAAATTGGGAAAATTATTTTTCAATCTTTCTGTTGTGGACTGGTTGCAGTGTTTAGTGTCCAATCCTTAGACAAGAGATCTTCTCTGACACAGGGTCCGCTGCGCTTGGGTCACTTGTTACAGGACCCACGTTTTCACAAGCCAGTCTGTTTCCAGAGCTGATCGCTAAGTTGCAAGGTAAGATTTCAGCCTGCAGCCTTTACCTATCCCTTTGCATAGCTATATCAATTAAGAATGTCAAAAGTTTCCTATCCCTAACATAAAGGTTATGCATTTTTCCCTGTACTATCCCCAGGAATTTTTAGACCAGTGATATGTTTTCTGTGAAGATGGCTTAGTTGTACCTGGCCATCTATCTGAGGCATCCTAGGCACTGATTATTCTGCTATAAAGTGTATCAATATGTATGCTCAGTGACCCAAGATTTTCAGATACATAGAACTAGCTCTGATGTGACTGCTAGACATCTAAAAATCCTGGACACCTGACCAGACTTCAAATTCAACCTGACTAAAATTTCTGGGAAAAAATTAAGGGCCATCAGAGAAACCTGAATGTACAACACCTGCCTTCGTATAGCCTTACCGTAAGAAATCAAAGAATAAAACCGATATGTGTGAACAAGAGTACAGAAAACTCACTTTTTTTTTTGATATGTGAAAAATATACTTCCTGTGAGAAAGTTTATCCTCCTGAAGAAACTGGTGTAAACTGTACTGTGATTCCCCAAGAGATCTGCTGTTATCAGCAAATCCACTTGAAATCAGTCACTTAAGGAGTTCCTAGACATTTTCCAGAGTCATTTAAGCTTCTGGGATTTTCAGTCTGAAATCCTGTTTCCAGACATCTAAGCCCTGGATACTGTACAACCTCCAAAAATGTTTATTTTGAACTCTGAGACTCTCTTTACTGAGGCTGCTAGAGGACTTCTGTATAACAACAGTAACCAACATTTCTCTCAGAGTGAAATCAAAGACTGCCCAATTAGTCTGGAGCGAGAGAGTGTTTGTGTATGAATTATAACTAATGCAGAATTGAAAGGGAATTGTTCCGTTCCCAGGTTAAGCACTGCTGGCAAAATTAGCAAATGTGATTCCTTTTTACCCTCAAGGCATGAAGCTGGAGAAAAAAAACAAAACCAAGAAGAGAAGGAAGCAGCTTCTGCGTTTTTCTTCTAATCAGCCATGCGTATTAGCGCATAAGGCAAGACAGGAAGGTAATATGAGAATCAGGCAAGCAGCCAGATGACATTGTGTAAGGCATCTTTGTATAACTGCCAGCTAGTGTCTTATAATATTGAACACTGAAGTTTCTATTTAGCAGTGTTGATTGAATGGTGGGGAAAAAAAAAAAAATCCAGGCAAGGATAATGTCTGTAATCAGCACTGCACGATTGCTATTGTCTATGCTTGGTATACTTAATGGAGAAGCTAATTACCATGTGTTCATTTTTTATTACGTTTACTATATTGCATGGAGAAGTAATATGATTTTTTTTTTCTCTCTCCATGGGTTTACAGAAAACAAACAATACAAACAAAACCACGATGGATCCCCTTTCTCCACCCCCAGCCCTAATTAATTCTCATTAGGGCCACGGGTTTTATTTCCAAGAGGAAGTCAGAAGGCAAGGATAGCATGCCTGATGAGCTTGCTAACCTAGCCCAGTGTGTGCTTGGACTGGGATGCTGATGTGTTTGAATGTGACAGGAAGGAAACTGCACAAACCCAAAGCACAGTCGTTTCATTTAACTTCTCAGAGACACATTCATTTACCTACCACTTCCCATGCAGCTTTACAAAACCCAAAGGGCAAAGTACCCTTGAAAAGTGGTGGACTGACAACTTCTTTCTGCATGGTTGGAGAAGAGCAATGCCGTGGAAGCAGACCCACAGAATGACATGATTGTACCCTAAAAATTTTTGACCTATCCTATAGTAGCTAGTGTGAGAATTTTGGTCCCTCTCTGATCCTCAGGCCAACCTCTGTGCCTTTTTAGTGCAAACCATCTGGCTGAATTCATGCTCTTTCTTACTGATGTTGTGGGGCATCTGCCACTGCCAGCGCAGGCAGAGGTCCCTGCAGGGCACTGCCTGCAGCAATGCCTCCTTTTAACTGGTGGCCTTGTGAGTAGAGCCCATTCTTCAGTCGAAGCCTTCTGCTCTTGGAGAGAAGTGGATGCTCACATCCTCAGTGGGCATCCCACCCTCCAGGCTTGGAAACCAACCAAGGGGCTCTCAGTTGTCCTTGGCAAGGCTGTTCTCCTTTGTGTAAAGTACTTGAACAGCTTCTGTGAGAAGGACTGAACTTCACGCGGAAGGTCAGTCACCTGGTAATTTATCTATTGACTCCTTGTCCCCCTCTCGTCTTGCTAATGAATAATTATTCCATGAAAAGTAAGCATGGAGGGCCTTCTTTGAATCGAGTCCATGTGAATTTATACCTCACCTAATGTCAATGTATGACTTTCAGTGAGAACTGTGCCCCTAAGGACCTGATTTTTAAGTGTGTTTGGGAAATGTAAGATGTAGATGTAGATACTGAGTGGGATCTTTCTGAAGTGTCTTTGTTTTTTTCCAACTCACACTGGAAAACAGCTCCACCTAACTCTGAGAAAGAACTGATTTGCGTTGCCTGTGCTTGGAGGGTTAATGCAGGCATTAGCATAACCACTGGGAACTAGTGTAACACTATTGAGTCCCATGAATTGCTTCACGGCCCCTGAGAGAGGTTAGGATCCTGCTCAGGTCCTGTTACTTTTCCTGGAAGGATTGAGTTCCACATTCATGCTGCATTTAGAGCATGCACAAGGAACAGCATCCCCAGGGATCTGAATGGCAACCATCAGATAATGATTAGACCAATATTAATACCGAGGCATAGCTAAAAAACCAGTCAGTCAAACTTACCTCAGTGTTGATTTTAACAAACAGGTTCACAAAGCCTGGTCCTCCCACAATGAAGTAAATAGGAAGATGTTACAGTATTTATAGACTGGATTTGAAAAAGCAGAAGCAGCTAATGCACTCTATTAGGCACACTCCCCAGTGCCTGCAAATTGCTCTATGTTTCAAGCCTTATTTAATTTTTAATACAGCAATCTGTTACGTAATCAGATAGATTTTGAGGGAAACATTATTGCGTCTTGCAGTCTGACTGGTTTCCCCTCTAAGAGTTTGGCAAGTATTGCATGCTGTTTTTTATGAGCAGGAACTCCTTTTCCACCACTGAGGCTGAAATTAGAATGTCCTACTGGATATATATTAAAGCACAAAGAAGCAGTGTCTGATGGAGTGGTGGATAAGGGAACAGGTTACTCCTCTACTACACAGAGAAAGAGTGAAGACTTCCTCTTCTGATAATGGCTTTGATGTAAAAAATTGGCTGTTGTCCCATATAGTCCTCTACTGCTGCTACAGACTTAAGCGAAGTAAGTAGGAAAGACCAGATGAAGACAAAGCATTTTAGTGCTTGTGAGACATGAGTAGAGGGTCTCTGAAGGTTTTAGTTGCTCCTAGGTTCATAAATCTTAAAAACACAAACCTGAGCGATGTAAAACATGTCTGCCTCAGGATCCTCCATTTCTGCTCTGCTCTCTTATGCTGTTGGATATTAGAGTTGTTGGAGGGATTGATTTAAAAGTCATCTACGTTGGAGGCAATTCCATTTACATTCATTTTAAGTAAGTTTCCTCAGCAAAATGGAAGTTAAATATTTGAGAGGAACTTACAGCAGGCTTCTGGCTCTGCATCAGCATGTGTTGCTGAACAGAGAGTAAATCTTATCAGAGCTCAACTTTTCCCTGTCCAGAGAGGGGATGAATAGGAATTGCAGGCTTCAAAAGAAGGAGGTAAATCTTTGTGATTGCAGAGCAACTTCCCTGGGATGGTGGGTGTTGTAAATGAGAAAATCGTCCTATTTTTCCTTCGACTTCTATTGGACTTTCAAATTCTTGAAATGATAGTTTCACATGCAAAAGATCTGCTTTTACCGAGAAAGAACAACCACAAAAAAACCCCCAGACCAAACAAAACAAAAACAGGGGAAAAAATGTCAGCATTCTGTAGTTCCCTGTTACAGAACATCAGCAATTTATTTCATATGTTTGGACTTGCAACGATACCAAAAGACATGTTGAAGAAAACAGCGACTGAAATTACAGAAGCAGATTTGTTTGGTCATCTTGAGTAGGAATAAGTTTTCTACTGGCCCCTATAGTCACCTTACCATTTCGGTTGTGAGAAAGATGCTCTCAGCCTTTCTTCTGAGTTCTTCTGCAGGGTATGGGAGGAAAATAAGTGAAGGGAATGTGTAAGGAAATATCCCATACAGCCTATTTAGGCATGGTAGTAGGGGAATTTAGCCTGTACTATGTTGGCAGGACAGCTTGCCATATTCAAGGTAAGTTTAGAGCTCTCTTGGTTCTCTTTCAGTATATCACAATATGCAACATAATGAGCCTCAGTTCAGTATAGACTCTTTATTGAATTTGTCTCTATGGATTTTCTTATGCTCATCACTTTTAGACAGTGTTTTCATCCACGAGTTTCAACTTGATGTAGCCAAAGCTTGGAGTACCACTCCTAGATACTGGTAAATGTTTTGTATATAATGTAAATGGCTTGTGTGACTTTCCCTAGCCTGTTCTCTTTTACGAAATAGGTCTCTAATGTAATCTGATACGCAGAAAAATACTGAAATAGCAAGAGGATATTTAGAGATTTATTGTGACATAACTGGGAGGGAATCTGGAGAGCACAGATCTCAGTCTGAGTCTCTATTCAGTCAATTGGATTGGCAATAGATTGGAACATTGTAGCTAGACTATAGGCTCAAATGAATAATGAATTAAGCTTTTTTTTTGTCATCACCTTTATGACTTATGAGCTCTGGTAACTCTTCGCAAGTAGGTTTTTAGCTCATGCCATATGTTTTTCAAATCTCCTTTTACTAATAGCTAAACATGATGTGGGCTTGGTATGGTCTAAGAGCACACGAACAAGCTGCACTGACACAATAATCTACTAAAGTGTGGTGACATTTTGGACTGAAGATCACTTATCACCATTGTCGTCCTATCTGGTATGCAATGCCCAGCGCAGACACACTCAGGAGGATGACTTCTTCTTTGTTACCCACAGATAGGAAGGCTTGGCTCTAAAATAACAGTGTTAAAGGGATAACAGACTCTGATATAAAAAAGAAAAGAAAAAAAATCCTTCCTCAATAACAAGACAAAAAAATTACTCCAATTATAGGTGATACGGCCATTTGAAATCTCTTATGGCCCACACTGCATTTGATTTCCCTCTCTCTAAGGTCTTGCTAATGCTGCAAGGCATGTTTTAAGATCAGATTCCAAAATAAATACAGTTTATAACAGAGGTGGTACCTTGAAAAGGATTAGTTCTGCTCTGCCACTTGTGTATCTATTATATTTATTCATTTATCACACATGCAAGAATACTGTACCTTATGGATATATTTTAAGGCAGTAAATTAAAGTGGTACACACTAGTGGTCCCATTAGTGGAAAGTGTTGAATTCAGTGCATTTCTAAGCACTCCACTCTAATCTTCCTACCTCTATGCTGTATAGAAGACATTAACGTGTTGTTTTAATTTGAGACTCAGACACTCAAAACGCTTTCATCAAGAACATTTTCCAGGCCTTGCAAGACAGAGGAGATAAAATAAAGCACTAAAAATAAATAATTCAAGACAAATTTTACTCATTATGCTGTATTTTCTATGGGTAATGGTTTGTGTAATTTCTCCTATAGTGCCAAACTGAGCAGTACCTCCCTGTGAAGAAGCAGCTTTTTGTTTCACACAAAATGTTTGATTTATATACTTGCACCCTTTTATCAAGGTAAGTTTAAATCTGTCTGACTGCCTGTCCATGTTTTTAACCTTAAAAAATGTGGAGAAAGCCACCTCTTACCACATGCACAGAATTTCTCAAGTCCCTCTTAAGAAAGGAACACTCCATTTCTTTGCAATTTAATGAAACATATTTGATTAATGCTGTTTGTATTACTTACAAAGAACTTGTAAAAACAACTTTGTTGCCAGTGTGAAATACTGAGTTGCTTTGAAATTGCAAACTTCTGGCCCTAATCTGACCTTGTTTTCACATGAAATTTGCCTTGCATGGATCTTACATACCCTCCTTTGGGTAGGGAAATTGCGTGTGTTTTAAAACACGATGGCTAGCACGCTTTGCAATTTTAAAAGTTAATATGAATAGTCAACATAGCAAATCATAAATTATTAACACATGGAATATAAAGCAACCGTATCTTTTCCAGGGAGGGTTCTAAGTACCCCAAATAATTTTAAATATTCGTAGTTACTCATTTTTTTCCACCTACTTGTGGCTTCCTTCTTGTCTTCTTCAAATATCGCTGGCAGGTAGGAAAGTTTCTGTCACCGAAGGCCATCTAAAGCTTGTTCAGATAAGGAGGAGTTGCTACATGGTAAGTCCTTGACCTATAGATAATGGCAGAGCTCATTAAACTAATAGTTTTTCTAAATGTATTTCTTACTAGTTATGTAGAAAAAAATGATGGTCTTCAACGACAGAGCTGGAAATATGTAGAGGCAATAGCAAATTCAAGACATGTGAGTTAGGGCTTGTCAAAATCAGAGTAATATGTAGTGCAGGAGGCTGGGCACTGTTGGAGAAAGTAAGTCAGAAAAAACAGAATCAAGTGACTGAATAGCAGGAAGCAATGATGAATGTAGCCTTGGGTGAAGCTAGCAAACAAAGTTTCTTTTGGGCCTGCTGGTGGATGATGAGCCCTGGATTTCTGCCCAAGATTGTGGCTCTGGCTGTTGATTTCCAATATGCTCTGAGAGACAGGACATTGCAAGGTTCTGGGTATTAATTACATAGACCAAAAAGAAGAAATAATAGCAAAGAGATGGGACTTTGTCTTAACCAGACAAATAATAGGATGAAAGGGATAACACATTGCTTTGTGTCCAATGCCACAGTAATGAGTTTGCTGCAGAATAAAAGGAAAGTGGGAATCTATAGCTTCTACTCAACAAAAGCCTCTCAAAAGACAATTCCATCCTCATTACAGTTTCATCAAAACAGTAACTTTCGCTGCCTGTCCAGATAGAGAAAATCAAGCACATCAAATGCTTGTCTATAGCAAGCAAAATGGCATCTAACCAGATTCTGGGGTCACACTCAGGAAGCAATTAAAATTTTTCAGCTAAAAGCCCATGGCCTTGCATCAGATTGAATGGATACGACAGAAAATCAGTTGCCTCCTTGGTGCCCGTTCTCTATGAATCTGATCCAGGGAAGAATCCTGATTGTGGGTCACAACAGAAACAGGCAAGAGGTTGTGCCATTACATCCACCTTTCCAGGAGTAGTTTTCCTGTGTGCAGATACTCCTCATATTTGAGGAAATGTTAGGTTGTTGGATGCCTTTATAAGATATGAAACTCAACAACAGCCTCAGGATAGCTTGTTCTTTCTCTTAATCTTTAACTCAGGCCAATATCAATTGGTATTCTGACTGAAACTGTCCTGAGTGTCATCTCAGTTTCTGCTGGTGAACTAGTAGTTGGAGTACATAATAAGTATATACATAGTAAGTAAATAGACTCAGTTACCTCAAGAAAAATCCTACTATTCTGCATTAGTTTCCTCTTCCAGTGGAGAAGAGAGATGGATATGCAACACTTTGCACACAAAACCTCTCTTGGAGGACTAAAAGAGGGGTGGCAACTTACACCAGCTTTTGAATGTCACATTTCTTACTGACCATCATTGCTCACTATGTGGCTTCCTTCATGGCATGGATGTTTACCTTCTTCGTGATGCTGGTCATACCCTGAGAACTACCAATATTGACTTTACAAGCCACATGTTCATCATGGGATGATACCTGCTGCAGTTCGAGACAAAGAGTCCAGTATCCTTGTCTTTTGTTGAACAAGTCAAGGAGTGGTAATAGAGAGAGCTTGTCTTAAAATCCTACAACAGAGAATTTCTCCCATGACATTTTGAGAATTACTGTAATTTTCAGAAAGCTTGCAAGCATAACAAGGACATAATTGGGGTTTCCCAACAGAGCTGAAAGTTGGCCTGCTGGGTGCAGGATAAGATTTTGTTTTATTCTAGGATTAAACTGAAAGACATTTCTTAACATAGACAATAGGAAAGCAGTGTGGAAAAGTAACATTTACATATTGGACATCATCATTATAGGACCCTCATTGTAAGTTTTTCATAAAAAAGACAGAAGAGACATCTCCTAAAAAAATTGTTGCCTGGAATAAAGCGTCCATTAAAAAAACCAAACCAAACCAACCCAAACAGTTGATAGAAAGCCCAGAAAATAACAACAAAATTGTCAAAGAATGTCAACATGGTTTGTGAATGCATTCAAAGAATTTGCTTTATACAGATTGGAAAAAGCAGGATAAATGTGGGACAAGTAACAGCCTTCAAGTAATCAGAAAGTTATTACAAGAGAGAACAACTGCCTGCTATGCCTGTTGAGTAATTTGGTAACAAGATTTAAGTAGAACATGAGAAATAAAACTGAAAAGACTATTAAGAGAATCCCCTTCAGTGGAAGGATTTTAAAGCAGGCCATGCACACTTTGTTTAGTCTGGTTAAAGTGTAAGCTTAAGCCTGTTTCTGAGGAGAGAGTAGGTGGCCACTTGAGGTTTCTTCTTGCTAGCGGGTTTATGGTCATAGTGGCAACTGGAGAACAGAATTAACAGGCACCTTGCAAAATTACCTCTGGGAAGTGCTTTTTTTATTAATCATCTAGCAATATTGTTGCTGTTGCGTCATGCTGGTATTGTGTTTTCTTTCTATCACTGACTCAAGACCAGGATTGCCACTTTCAAAAATCCAAAGGAAGGTGCTGTTTTGAATTCCATAAATGCTTATAACTTGCTTTAATGTAGCTTTTGAATTGGCTGAGAAATGCCTCTCACAGGGATTATTTCTGGTACTTGCCCGCAGAGGATGCTTACAAGATGAACAGGGCTAATGAGCATTCAACGGCAAAAGCAAACCAACTAATATTAATTACCACCAGCTTATCAGGAGGCAGTGTGGTAGGCCCAGATCTGGAGGGCTGATGTCTTGCATTCAGAGGAAGGTGCTTCTGATGGGAAATCTGTAGTGTAATAAGAAATATGGGGTCTCCTTTTTTGCATCCAGACAAGATCTTGACATTTGGGTAGCATTGATCGCCATAATATTAAGGCGTAGCTGATCACAGTGATGCACCTACATCAACAGATTCTTATCAATGCCCACTGTTGCAAATCTCTGCTGAGTTTTAGATATAAAATAGCATATTTCAGGCTTTCTAAGCTGATACACCTTTTATATACACCTCTGTACCTCCATAAACCTTTCTGTAACCATGGCTGCATATATATGGAGCGTTAGGCAAGGTATATAAGAAGAGATAAGGTTTTATTAGGCCAACTATTATAATTTGTATACATTTTTCTCACAGGCAGCAAATTCTTTCAGGCTGACAAGTCCTCAGCTGGTTCTGAGGAATTAGGACTTTTTCTCTTCAGATATGCCACTGAAATTCAGAACTATCTTTAGGCCCATTAGTCACCATTTTGGAGATGATGTCAAGGCACTATTTTAAAGGCATTATTTTTTGCTCTCCCAGCTAGTGGTTTTCTTTATCTGAAGGTTATTCAGACTGATAATGTATACTTGACCTTTGGTTTAGGAAGGGAGAAAATAGGCCCAGTGCCTCCATCTGTATTTGTCTCTCCATTAGCATTTCCTTTCTTTATAAATCACTCTTAGGTCTAATGCTGCTCTAACTGTTGAGAAGAGACAGTCTGGAGAAATCAGCGGGTGATCAAGGAAGCACTTAAAGGTGATGGGCTGCTGCTTCAAAAAGCACTTGCATAAATAAATCTGCAGAACAGGGCTGAAGGAAATGAAGCTGGAAATCTGGCTGACTGCCCGAAGTCCCCAGGCCCATGGCAGTGCTACTGCTAAGTGGGAACAGGTGGACACAACTGTGTATTTCTGCCATCCTCTCTTCCCTTTGGACATGCAACAGGAAACCAATGAATCCATTCAATAGAAAGCCAGTTAACACTGGCAGCAAGAGGCATTCCTTTCTCCCAGAAGATCCCAAATACTGCAAGGTCAGACTAAGGCTTAACTCCCCCTCTAGTCCTGGCGATGTCAAATGAGCTCTGACCACCCTGTTTTGCTGTCAAAGTTGCTGCTCAGCCTCTGGCGCATAAAGAATTTTGCAGGAAGATTGTTTCAACATAACTTTTCATATTCTTTACAAAGCTGGGTGGTTTGGACACCAGAACAATGCATTGAGGTCTCCAGCATCAACCCTTCCCAGATGTTCCAAGGGCTCTTGGACCCACTACATGAGGAGAAAAAAACTCTACAGAAGATGCGAACAGTATGGGGAATAAAGTATGATCAGGGACAATTTAAGTATATATGAAAAGAAAGATATTATTAGAACAAAAGCCAGCTGAAGGGAGATGATTAATAATGGCTGCAGCCTGAAAACAGAAGCGCAGTAGGAAGTAAGAGGTGCAAAGGACCAATGGAAAAAGATAAGTATGGTTACACAAACTGGCACCATGCTAGAAGAAAAGGAGTACGCTACAGGCAGCAAGAATGATTTAAGTAAAAAACAGTAAGTGAAAGTTTTTAAGCAAATCCAGGCTGGAAGAAAGCAAGTCAGATTTGGAGCGCACCAGACATCACCAAATTAATTAAATAGATAATAGAGCTCCTGTAAGAATGCCATCAATTAGATCTGGCACCGAAATCATACTGAAAACAAGCACAGGACAGGATTTCTGTTCTCTGACTGCCTAAAATATTTCCTTCACGCTGTACATGATGCTGCATTTAAAGAAGGAAAAGAGCAGGGTTCGGGTTTCTTTTTCTTTTTCTTTTTCTTTTTCTTTTTCTTTTTCTTTTTCTTTTTCTTTTTCTTTTTCTTTTTCTTTTTCTTTTTCTTTTTCTTTTTCTTTTTCTTTTTCTTTTTCTTTTTCTTTTTCTTTTTTTCTTTCTTTCCTGAGCTTTGAAGTAGGGTAAAAATCACTTCATTTAGTTCTTTCCCATGATTCCCTTCTGGATGGCTTTTAAAAGACTTTCATAAGTACTGAGGTTTAATGATCTGATGCTGCTCCCACTGAAGTCGCTGTTGAAATCCCCATTGACTTCACGTTCTGAACAACTTAATGAATAGGGTGGAAAATAAGTACAAGGTATGTGAAAGTGAAGGTATAACCAATGGGGATTTTCATTTTGGTTCCAAGGTTTAAAACAAGGTTTACAATAAAAATAGAAGCCGACTTTCCCATTTTGTAGATGACTGCCTGGACACTCAGGCTCCCAGTCATTCTGGCTATCAGAATTGTGACCACTTGTTTGCTTTCTGCTAATCAAGCAAATAGAGAAGAAAATGTCTTAATTTCAATTCAGGAGAGAATGGGGTATTTCTGCAACAACAAAAAAATTGCTGTGATGAGCAAACCACCTCCACTCATAAAGCTCACTTTATGTTTTGGTTTATTTTTATTTGCACATGTACTGGCAGACGTGAGCACATCTTTGTGGGGTTGAACACACATTGTCTAAAGCCTCAGATAAAAATAACATTTTGTCCCTCAGCTTTTATCGTAGGGCAGATGTCATTCCCTGCTTACTTCATGCCATGACCTGCACAACACTGTTAGTAATAAACATTGATATATGTTAAAACAGAAAAACATTGGAATAAAAATTCAGAAACTTTTTAAAAGCTTTGAATTTCTAATTTTCAAAATAAGTGAGGCATCTCCCTCCAGGTATAAAGGAAACAAATTTTACAGGCGGGTTTAATATTACCTTGTTTTTCAGTCCATGTTAAAGCCTTTGTCAGTGCCCTCTCTTTCAGTCAGATGTTCAGTCAGATGTTTAACTGTTTAACAGTTCTCATGGGTGACTGTGTGGCCAGCTTTTGTAGCTGTGATGAGACACCTACTCCCACTTTCCAGGTGAATTTTCTCTAATTACCTACATGCAGAAAGCAAGTTTGGGGTTCATGTGGGCTATTTCATATAGGCATTTAAAGATACAAGTAATTACCTTTTAGTAACAATTAATACTGTTCAAATACTTGATGATGTAAATGAGATTCTGCATCTCTGCTCTTTATAGCTACTCAGGTCTATCAACCCAACTAGGAAAATATGTATTCTTCACTAAAAATTTTCTCTCTCTGCTCTGAACAATGAAGAGGAAGACAGCTTGTCTTTGTCATGAAGGACTAGTCTGTTGGGTAAAGAAAATGCCTGAAAAAATGCAAGAGCACAACACTAAACAAGAGAAGAAGTAAATGCACTGGATGATTTTTTTAAAAAATATATGCAAGGAACCATAAAAAGTCAATAATGAGTAGGCTGAATGAGTAGTTGTATGCAGGATTCATACCATTGTCTCATATCTCACAATGGCACTGTTAATGCAAAATCTGTGATTTCTTTCCATATTACCCTTCCAAGTAATAGACATGACTCTTAATAGGAATATCACCAAAGTTAAAAGCCAATAATAAGTGGAGATTTCACAGTGTTATGGTGCTAAAGCAGTGTCAGCATCAATTTAAAAGTGTTTCCATTTATAAAATAATGAATATGGACAGACACTGGAAAGCAACATAAATGCTGTACTCGTCAAGCAGTGTCTGGTTTTCTTAATTGACTTCAGGCCTGATTTAAACTCTCTCGAATTCAATGGGAGCCCTTCCACTGACTTGATTGGATGGTACCTCTGGTCCTCAATGCTCCCATGGTATGTGCCTAGGAAATAGATTAGTGGTAAAAGTTGCCATGTATCCGAGGGGTCATTTTCTTCTCTTTCATGTAAAAAGAGTAATTTTTGAAGATGAATAGACTGGCCTTATAAATATTAAAAATGACCATTATAGATTCCATAATTTATTGTTCAAATTGTACCTTCAGCTATATTGAGTATGCTCAAGTATCCTAGAAAGCTGTGTGATTAAGTACTCAGTAATTTAACTAAAAGTCTGGCTTCTCATTTCCTCACATCTAGAGGGATCATTTACATTTGCCAGATTTATTACTTATTTCTATAACATTTCCAATGTCCTAACACCTGAGTGTCTGAAGTTATGTATCTGGACCTAAGATACTTCATAGTTCATAGACACAGACCAAAAAAATGTATCCCTAGCTCAAGGATCTTATAGGCCAAGAAGAATGATGGATGACACCATATGAATACAAGTAATCCTGATAAGGCAAATGCTGAATATAAAGCTGGTAATGGTGCTTCTAAAGGAGGCAGGAGGCAGGGCATGCACTGCAGCTTCCACTCATGCAAATCTGGTCACTTTGTTCATTCAGTGCAAGTGTTTCCTTTCCTGTCCAACTGCTTGTTGTCTCCTGAATAGTAATGACAGGTATTGCATTTTTGTTTTTTTATTTGAACCTATCTTGATTTTCTCCAATGTTTATCTGATCATTAAAATGTAGGCTATTGGGAATGTGAAGTAAAGCCAGTAATGTGTCTTGAATTTAAATACGTCTTTTGTTTTTTTAACAATATTTTCCATTTGTGACTATAGGAAAAAGGCAACTTCGAAGTCCCTGTACAAGCCGTATCCTGCATCTCATGTGTGAAAAGCACTTATTATGTATTTCAGAAATTCCTGAGCATTACTTGCCAATTTTGACCTCTGTAATGCTCAGGAAACCACATCTCACATAGTCCTACATCATGCATGCTCTCAGGACCAAACTGTTCCTGATAACCTCCCTCCCAGTCCCGGTAAACTTAACACTGCACCTTCTCTATACCTTAGGCCAAATCTAAAACAAATTGCTCTGAGACTTATGGGAAATGAACCTTACTCATGGTTATCCACTCTATAAAAAGCCTATTAACTCCAAGCCAAGGGTGTAACATAGATAGATGCAGTCATTATGCTTTTGATACCATAATTCATGGGCATATTTGAGGAAATCCTGGCACTTTCTAAATGAATGGGAATCTTACTGAAGATTTTTGCCCAAATAGGTCTCTTATTATTTCTTAGGCTGATCTCCACCAGTCATATTGGTGACAATTTGCCACCCTGCTAGTTCCTCTGGAAAAACAGGGTTCATAGATAGTCCCCCCATTACTAACAACATCACACTTCTGGTGTGGCTTTAAACATACTTACCCATAATTTCCTTCTCCTAGTATGATCCTGGGTGCAAGACAAAAGGAATTAAGTGCTTATTGAGATTGAGAGAATGATGCACTTGGCAAGGTTTCAAGTATCAAATTTTGAGCTGTATATGGAGGGTTTAGTCCTGAGAGACAATATATACCTGTAATTCACTAATGACTTAGTGATTAATTGCAGGTGCTTGACTTCTTACATGGCCTCCTCTTGGAGCAGTCCCCTGGAAAGCACCAGCTTGTCAGGGCTGGGTAGTTTGTGTAAACCATTACCTACACAAGTTTGTTATTTTAACTGACAATAAGACTGTGGGAAGAAAATAATTAGACTAACCATGCTGAGTGTCCTCATCAAAGAGAAAAAAATCAAACTAGAAATATGAAAGGTCGTGTTTTGTTTTTTTCTTTGATTGTTTGTTTGTTTTTTTTTTTTGTTGATTTTTTTAAGTTGTAACCTTCAGGCTAATAGAAAGAAAGGCAATGAGAATGCAGAGATTTTTGTCAAACTAGAAGTCGTCATTATCAACCCTCTGGAAAAAAAAGAATGAAAAAAAATATCCCCACAACTCAATTTTTCACAGTAAACTCGAATTGCTAATGATTTGCTAAATTACCTGCTGATGTTCCCTGAATGAAGTCAGGCTTGATGAAAGTTTCTGATGCTTGTCTTGTCAGCAGTAGAACAGAAAAAGTGAGCCAGTTTAGGTCAGAAACATTTCCACTGAATGTGCATTGACACTTGTCTGCCACCAGCTCGCAGCAGCCCATTCACCTTCCTTCCTCACGGTCATTTGAAGTACAGCTGCTCAGCTTCTCCAAAAATGTATAGCAATAAAAAACTCTAAAGAAAACAAAACCTGATAGATATCATGTTACGCATCTTCAACAGTCTCAAGAAGAAAGGACAACTTGCATGTCAGAAAAAGAGTGACTTTTATATGCCTATCACCACTCCTTGCACTCATAAGCCAAACTAAAAGTAGTAAATTATGCCTGTCTGGTGTTATTTCATCTTTGGTATTCACATGTTTCTCAGTACAATTTTATCCAAGGAACTTCGAGGGCTGCATTTCCAATATTGCTGTAAAAAATATGATATACCTACATAAAGAAAGGCTAGTGGTATCAGAAAGAGGGTAGTTTTTCAATGACATTGAGTGATAACTGCAAGATTACATAGGAGGAAAATTGCAGAGGAGGAGCAGGGACTGGAATATGGGTTCTCTGTGCCACGGGGAGGACTTTGTACAGTCTAAGTACAGTCATAATCACACCTGGTCTCCCCTTCCCTCCTGATGAATATCATTCCACTCTATGTGGAAGAGTTTTAATAGGAGGAAATTAGAGGACGTTTCTTGTCCTCTTCTCATTTTATGTCAACTACCATAATTAAGTGGTAGTCTTACCGTTATCCCTTCTTGTGAAAAAGAATAATAATCAGCATCAGTATCTCAAAACCCTGTAAATGTTTTAACTGCAAATGAAAAGGGGCTATCTTTTCCTATTCTGGTAACTTTTTAGAGAAAAGACTTGTCTCCCTCTATTATTGGTTTAAAAATCTGGCACTACTACATCTAGTGTCACAACAGCTGTCACACTTAGAGCTCTAGTTCTAAGGTTTTACCCAAGGTTACCAGTAGCAGAGGTGAAAACTGGCCAAAAACGATGTAAGTCCCACTGAAGTACACAATGTGAGATAAAGATTTATCCTCAAATCCAGAATTATTACATAGTTTATTTCAGAGTTACAGCTGAGAGGACATTTCTGCTCCTAAGCAGCAACATTTGTGGTTACCATAGAGAAGGTACAAATCAGGAAAGCCTCAGGGTGTTTGGTCCTGTTTCTTTTTGAGACTAAGCAAGTTATCCAACAGCCCAGACAATTAATATGCAATGCTATTCAGGGCCTGTTCCAGAGCACATTGTTACTAAGAGTAATCCAGTGACCTGCAGCCTCGGGCTGAATGAAACCACCAATGTTTCCAATCCAAATAATGCTGAGTTTTCACAGCATCTGAGAAACAGTCAGGTACCTAGTTATATTATCCAGATACATTTGAAGAACAAATAGAAAATACGTAAAAGGAAGTTTGGTGTCTGATCCAAGAATAGATTGTTATTCTTTTTAAACAGATAAACTGATTACTTCTGAGTTTGTAAGGAACTCCTTGCAGGTATCTGCAAACTTCTAGAAATCTTATCCCACCCTTGCAATTTTTATGCTAATAAGGTTTGTCAAGACAGATAAAACAAGCCACAGAAATTTATATCACCCAGAAAGTGTTGAGCTACTGAGAAGTGATGATGCAGTGAATTAATGACCTAGTTTATTATATTTTTTCCTTATGACTTTGCGCTAGTGGGACTAGCTCTATAAACACAATTTATTCTGATCACATAATGTTCAATGCATTAGGTTTAATGGGACTACTTCAAACTTACTTTTATTTTCCTTAACTTTCATGTTTAGAATTTTTGTTGCTCTGAGAACAGAAGACTGACTTTTTTTTTTTTTTTTCCCCTAGTTATATTAATTTTGGGGTTTTTAGAATATTGTGATTTCTTTTAAAGAAAAATATCACATATTTTGACCCACCTGAAGTATTCTGAATTCACTCCCCTTCAGTGCCATGGCTTATTTTTGGGGTATTAGGTTAGCTCCAAGTACCATGAAGTAAAAATGTGTGACCCCGTTCACTTTATAGACTTACTAACATTAAGGGCAAGAGAATCAGTAGTGCAGGTAAACAAATAAATAAATAATGAAAACTTCATAGCAAAACTATCTCATGATGGTGGTTCCTGTGGTGTGTCAAACCGCAACCTCCTGGCAAGCTCTGATTCTGTCAATTCTGTGTATATCTCATTTATCTCTGTTTTGGAGGTGATATTTAAAACTAGCATATTTTTCAGGACATCAGAAGGCTGCATGGATGATTTCCAATGTTTAGCTCTACATGAGGTGGATGATACTTAAATTTATGACGTAGGACCTTTTCTCTGGAAGGATACCCTTGAAAACTTGAAGCAAGGAAGTGCTGCAATTTTGAGGAGGAAAGAGAAAAAGAAGGGGAAATAGTTATTTTGGGAGTTCTCTCACAAAATGCAGGCTATCACTGTCATGTGAATAAAATCCAAACACTAAAATTGAGAGATAGGTTTTGGTTTTAGGCTGCGTTTTGCAGCAAGATGCTCTAAACCATGACAGAGTTTTTGGACAAAGAGCGAGCATCATTGTGATGTCACTTTGTATCAATTATTACATTCTTGAAATTCACAATTGTGAATTGGTGTAAAATATCATAGATGAGCAGTCAGGCTCAATGTTTACTGGGGTATTAAGGAAATCCTATTAAAGCCACTGCTTGGAAAAGTCCATTTACACATCACATGCTATAGTGCACCTATATCTAAAGACTTGCAGCATAGTACCCGGGATAATTATGCATGCTTCAGACTGTCAGTAGTTTTTCAGATCCCCAAAACACATGCATTTTTTAGTGAAAATCAAGAAAAACAATAACAAATTATCTCATCTCATACAAAACTTACCATATTATGTGCTTTATTAGTTATTCCTGTAAAGAAAAACTTCTTCTCTTGTATGCACCAAAGTCAAAACACTGAGTGTTCCTCCACACTGTCCAGAAGGTGTTGAAAGGAGAATAAATATTTAATTCAACTTTCTTCCCATCCCTTTGTGTTGCTGCATGCTCCTGTAAGTCCCCTACTTCTTTAACAGTGACCACAGTAGGTCTTGGACTTGGAGCACCTGAGGGACCATGTTGCCTTCTGACACCTCACCCTGCACCTCCACCCGCTCCAACCTTTTGACCACAAGGTGTGACACATCTTATCAGACAATCTGTGTGAACCTCTGTGCCCAAGTGTGTGCCTCAATCTGTCCTGAATTTGTAATGTTTATTTCTGGTAGGGTAATTCTTGGTCTTACCTACCACATTGAGATTTTGCAGTTGATCTTGCAAAGAAATCAGTAGGAAATTAAGTCTTTCACTACTACCACAGCCTTTTTGTTTATTTCCTTTGTTACCCTGGAGGAGATTTCATTCCAAGTTAAGAAAGACTTCAGATCCCATTACTTTTTCCCTGCATTTTCCCCTCCAGGTTGATCAAAAGTTCAGTGCCTAAGATGAGGAAAGCCTCAGGGTTCTTGGCAAAGCTGGTACAGAAATGTCAATGCACAAGAGCAAAGTGAGAGGCACATGTTTGCCGATTGCTCGGCTCGTTACATACTGAGTCATGCCACATAGCAACTAGAAAACTATTACCGTCTCTAAGAGGAGAGAGAAATGACTTCTTAATTTAAAAATGACTTTTCAGTGTTAGGGATTTGACAGGGAGGATGAAGGACTAGAGGAGATAAAGTGCTGCTGTGCTGAAAAAAAATATCATTTTGTAAACATGAAATATTGATCTGGCATGTATTGTGTGAGTGCTTTCTGTATGTGTATATCGAGTTCCAAATGCTGCGCATTCAGAAAAGCTAAGTTAGAAAAATCACTCATGGGCGTACATAGACAGAGGTCCCCAGTCTGTGCTGTCTGGAAACGCATGAAATGTTTATCTAGACAGGAAGAAAATTCTCTCCCCTATTGCTGAATAAAGTTTTTGTGACCACTAGCTTTGTGTGAGGAGGATTTAATGCTATCTAAAGTATCCTTAATCTACATTTTTATGGTTAATTAATAGAGCCGATCTGACAAGTGCTTTCATTGGAATCTGTCTTCTGCTCTTTTCTATTTCTTTTTTGCTTAACTTCAATAGAAATTTTTTTTGCCGCCCTGAAAATGAGGACATTTATACCCACATCTTTTTATAGCTCCATAATTTGCGTGTACTGCCTCTAATTGTCATTACTCTCTGGCCCTTCTGTAACATCTTCAAGACTTCTCTATATTACCAGAGTGACAGAAAATGGTTGTAGTCTAAATGCACATCAGACTCAGAACAGCTTAATTATGGAGGTGCCATTAAGAGTACATTGATTTTCACTTAAGAAGGGGATTAATTCTTTGGGTTTTATAAATAATGTGGTGCAACCTGCTCAAATTTACAGCTCTACCCATATCTCTCACCACTACCATAAGAATGGCTAAGTAGTGAGATTACAAAAAGAAAAAGATAAAAGTCTCTCTCTTGCTGGTTTTTGAGGCTCTAGAATTTTTGCTTTCATGCACTTCTTTCCAGTCATGAGGCCTAGAAAAACCTCTCAGAGTTTGAAAGGATAACCCAAGGACTGATAATCTGAGAAAACAAAGTAAGAGTTGAAAGACTTATTAAGAAACAGAGAGCTGGCAATGTACAGGTTAAATAAAATGAATATGTTCAGGCAGATTTTTTAATTCATTGCACAATAATGGTTTTCTAACAGATCACATAAATTTTCATGATGAGGGTATGGTTTTGTCACCATTTACAAAGACTAATATGTGTTAATATGCCATTTATGTATGTTTTATATGCAAATAATAGAAGTCTTAACAATACGACTATAATGACACCAGAATGATTAAATATAAAAATTTTGAAGATATCTTTATTAACTCCCTTAAAAATATTTGTTTTGGGTTTTTTTTAGGTGGACACAAAGCTGGAATGATTGTTATCTAGAAATTAAGATAGAGGTTTAACATTTAAAAAAGGTGCAATCCAAAACATGCAATCAAAGCTAATAGCATTGACAGTCAAGATAAAGGAATGTCCTAATCATAGCTGGGAAGAAGAAAGGTGTGGGTGAAAAATGGGATCCCAACTGTCAACAATTCCCACCTCGAAACAAGGATTGCTCTTTCCCAAGGAAGTGTCATGATTACAGAACAAAGCTCAGCATCATTCATTTACGGACTATGACTCAATAACTTTTCCAACACATTATTAAGCTTTTCATTCACAAGGAAAATGGAATGATTGCAAAAGCATTAAAGATAATAGCTCCTGTTCATGATGGTGAAGAGGATTGCAATGGTGGTGGCAGCCAGTTCAAGGAAAACTTGTCTCAAGGACACCGGATATTTTTTCACATATGATGCCAGGATGCAGAGGCTGTATGGGCACTGATGGTCTGTGGAACAGTAAAACCACCATCTCTCACCAAGGAGTGTGCTGTTCTGCTGAGGAGAGGAGCCACGTGGAGAGGTGGGTACGTGATGGCCTCTGTACACTTGGCTCTTGCTGCTGACAGTAAGATGAAGGCATTTGCCTTTCCAGCCACAGTGATAAGTGCTGATACACCTCCATGAGACAGGAACTTCAGGCAGGTATTTCCATCCTGGAGACAGAGCCTTTGTGCTGCTTTCCTGGAGGCGGCATGGATCCTATCCAGGCACAGAAAGAGTGCTTTTTACTCTCTCCCCTGGAAAGGCCAGGTGGAATATGACCCTAAGATACTTCCTCCCCATGGTTTTACAATTAAAGTGAATATCTGGAGTGGAGAAGCAGCAGCTAAATTACTAATTAGCACTCTGATGACTACATCTGCATTTTTAAGATTTTGATTTGCATGGGCCTGCACAGTCAGCTGTTATGCTGCAAATCAGCGAAGTGTTTACTTGTTTTTTAGGAGAGGGAGACAAAAGATCTAACAGAATCTGGTCTTTATCATTAGAACTAAAAATAAATACAAGCCATGAGGTTTCTTTCATTAGTGAAGTACTGGGGCCAACACTACCAAAAGAAAAGAAAAATTCTTTTATGAGTAGGAAAGGAGCAAACAGATGCTCATCAGGAGTAACACACAGATGAATGATACACACTGACATTTCACGCATTCCCATTAAGGAGGATGCACCTGAGGTGCATCTCTTGGTTACTGTTCAGCTATCACCAAACTCATCAAGATAATTCTACCTATATATCGTATGCTATAATTTCATCATAGATTCACAGAGGAAATGGCACTTAACGATTTTTTTTCCAGTGGTGCCCAGTGACAAGACAAGAGATAACAGGCACAAACTTGAACATAACAAGGTCCCTCTAAACATGAGGAGAAACTTCTTCACTTTGAGGGTGGCAGAGCACTGGAATGGGCGGCCCAGAGAGGTGGTGGAGTTTCTATCTTTGGAGACACTCAAAACCTATATGGGTGAGATCCTGTGAACTATGAATAAACTCTTTCATTAAACTAAAACTCTTTACAGTTATCAGTATGAGTATTGCAACGGGGACATGCATGGACCTGTTATATCCTCATACTTACATACAGTATCATGTTGCCCATTTACATTGAAATTAATCAGATTTACTCACAAATCCTTACCTCCAGAGCTGATTCCTAACAATGCATTATTTATACACCTAATTTTTCCATATTGAACTGAACTTAGGCACTCGAATTTTCACATACTTGAATATACAATTCATATATGTACAGCATTTTTGATGAACGTCATTAAAATGCTTGTTCTTTTTAATCAATTGCTCAAAAATCAGAGTGCTCTTGAGCTATAACACTCCATTCCCCTTTGCTTAGGCAGATAAAACTACATGGGACAGAGTATGTAATTATTTACATGCTTATCACAGAAATAATTTTCTAAAGAGGTTACTGTGTTGTGAGAGTATTTAATGAAGTACTTTTAGCTTTTGTGCAATTAATGCAAATTTATGTGATGATCTACTATTTTAACAATCACTGACTGTTTGTATTTTAATTTTCTATCATTTTTCTTTTACTGAAAAAAGTTGTTTGCAGTATGCTCTTGACTGAGTTTAAATACAGCTGCTTTGAAATTTGCAGTTTGCATTCTGTGGGAGGACCTACAATTCCAAAATAAAAAATTCAGAATGAAAGGGAGAACATCTCCAAATTTCCCTTGAAGCAAAGCCTGGATGGGGAACAATGGCTGAGATCTCTGTCTTTAGTTGACTGGATGACAGGTACACCTCAGACCACAGGTACTTGTTCCAATGCCTTTTTTAATACGTTTTTTTCCCCCCTCCCTTTCTTGCGTTTTAGGTTTATCATGCACCAACAGAGCCTGGTGGCTGTGGGTGCATTTGGTTGAGAAGGTGCTTGAGGCCTTGAGGACAAAATTCTAGTGCTGTAACAGAGCTAGCGATTATGTTATGTAGCAGAGCTCATGATGTAGGCCACCTGCCCTGGCCTCATGGGCTACTAGTGCTCTACAGCCACAGGTGGGAAACATGGGTGTCTTGCAATGCCTGTGCTATGCACATTGTTCAGATGACCCCAGACAGTCAGAATATTAGCATTTATATCCATGCAAAGGGATCTAATGTGAGAATGAACAGGGTCTGGAATGCAGTACTGAACTACATTTTAATGGCAGTCACATATGTTGCCAGAGAAAAATACATTTAAGTTGACTTTAGGTCTGTACTCATTGTGACACAGCCTCTACTGTTCATCAAGTGAGAGAAAATTTCTTTCCTGATTTTCAGTACTTGCATATTGCTTCCTACAAGATGTTTTTCTCTTGTTTTCTTATCAGTTCAGAAAAGTGAAGCAAAGATAATTTTCTTTATTAGTCACTGAGCCACTCCCTTTCCAGCCCTTTCCATGTAGTGTGAAAGCAAGCCACTTCTCTCACCTGACATTTTCCCATCACTACTCCTTCCTATTGTAATTTTAATTTTATCAACATACTGCCACCTGTTTCCATCTATCCAGCTCCCTGCACCTTTAATGTATTTCTTAACCATGTCACATATCTTTTCTTTCCTGTTGCCCCTTACACCAGGATGTTTGCATAGTGAAACCCTATATTAGAATTTTCCTTAAAAGTTCATCTTCACCACAGGGCTTATAATACTTCTCACTAGTTTGGCCAGTAGCAGGCTGAGGTCACTGCCTGTTATCCATGCTGAAAATATCTAACATTTTTGTACATTTCCTTTTAGATTTTGATCTATTCTTTATTTCATCTTTTGTAATAAAAGTGCAAACTTATCAAGGTAGGAGAGCTTTCTGTTTTCTGATTAATTTAATGACAGGACAAGGGGTAATGGGTATAAGCTGGAGCACAGGAGGTTCCGCTTAAACTCTAGAAGGAACTTCTTTACAGTAAGGGTGACANTTGTGTAGCATTCAGTACAAGGCATTTGGGACACGAAAATCCCTAGACCCGGTCTTAATAAAACAATAAGCACTTACAGATAGGGCAAAATATAATTGGAAAAGTAAAATTATCTCTCATATAAACATTAAAGATCCTATAAACTTAGGGCTGCTTTCAATCCCAGAAAAGTACAGTTTATTAAGACATCAAACAATGTCTATCTGTTTGGACAACCTTACTCCTGGTGTGACACTGTGTAATAACAATATCATTATGGTATTATAGGATATAAGTTGTCATTGGATCAAATCAATTCATAGATGATTAATTTTCCTTCTCTCCCCCAAGAATTGTCAGAGCAGGAGCAAAAGCCAGTGGCAGCCAAGGAAAAGAGCTCTTCTGAGGACCCCCCGCAAGCAACATTTTCCCTTCTCTCACCATTAAATTAGAAACTCCCAGCTCTGATGAATAACAGCAAAAAGGGACATAATTCCTGAAATAATTACTTTGAAAATGTCCTATAGAAAGGCTTCAAAGAATTCTGATGATATATGAATAATGAAGGGTCTGTATTTTATAGCAGAATTCATTAGGGATAAATACAAATCTGACAGAAGGTGCAAAAGGACCTATTTTCAATTAACTCTAACTCAAACTAATTAATGGATTTACTTGTAAATTCTCAGAAAATCCATTTTCATACTCACTATGTACTGCAATTTTAGGAACAATACAGTATTTTTTTGCGCATAGCAAAGTGACTGGATCCCTCCTTTAAGTACAAACTTCAGCCTGAACTTTGGAGCAGTGCCCAGCACCTTCATAATTCTCCTCTTTCACTCTACCCACAATAAGAAAGAGGAAGATGAATATATAGCAAGCCTACAAGTAAACCTGATATATCGTCAGGGAAAAATCTTGACACATAAAGAATGTTCCATGAATCATGAAAATATATTTCAATAACTAAACTAGAAGGAAAAAAAATAACCCAGCAACCTTGATTGGTCAATTATAAAAGTATAAATGGCTGCACTTTTGAGAATGTCCTGAAGACATCAGTGGAGGTTTTTAACTAAGCCTGATGAAATCCTGTCCTGCTTGTGGTATTTTTTCAGCACAGACTTTCCATGCTGTCTGATGTTGCTCTCATACTGCTGTTGAAAAAAAATTACATACAAAAATCCTGGAAATGGATATGGTTTAATTAAACAAAATAAAAAGAATAATTGAAAAATGTCATGTATGGAAATCTTTCAGATCTCCTCCTCGCTTTCTCTCCTTTTCAGGACAGTCTTTCAAACACATTTTCATCAGGAATAGGAAGGAATCATGTGTAAGCATAAAACTGGGTATCTTGCAGTTTTAGTATGTCTCTAGATTTCTGGCAGGGTCTGCATACTCTAAGCATTTATTTAATCTTTGTAACTGCAAACAGTGTAAATTCATATGTTTTTGCACTACTGCACATCTATTGTATTTTATGGTATGTGCTTAACACAAGTGGATGGATGTATGACAGATTACAGATTTAACAAATTTAATCAAAGACTGTGCTGGGCATGTAGCAGAGGACAGCGTTTCGGTAGGAATCACAACGTTATAATTTCCTGCTCTTTCAAGTATGTAATCATAATATTTCATTACTGTATGGCCTGGGTGAGCTTTCTTATCATTTTAGCCTGGCTTCCTAGGATGACATACAAACCTTTGTCCTTGAGCTGTGGAACTTCTTGTCCGTTCTTCCCCAAAGGGATCCAGGCTGGTACCAAGGAAAAGGCAGGTCAGAGATGGGAATGGTGGATCCTGTTTGGCAGCATCCATATTTATATGTGTATGTTGGACAAGCAATGGGCACACAGGCAGCTGCTGGCAGCCACCGTGTGGATATGGTGTGCACCAGGACCTAACACAAGAGACGTGAAGGCATGGAATGGGAGATCAAGGCTGGTGGGCAAAGGATGCACACCTTGGGTTAAACCATGTTTCATCAGTTCTTTTGTCCACTGAGGAATCTGTTGAGTTTCATTGTGTCAGCTTCACAGTGACAGTGGATATGAATAAGACCTTTGGTTTGTTCCAAAAACATCAAGGGTTCCCCTGAGATCTTCCACCCAAGGAACTGCCAGATCCAGATCTGCACAGCTTGTAAGACCAGAGGATACTAAAGGCATGAAGTCCAGCATGGCTGTGCACTATTTTCTGCACTCAATAAAGGTAAAATACGCATGTAATTCACAGTTGTATTTTTTATTAATTAGGAAAGGGTTAAAAACCCCCAGTTCGCAGCGCTGAGGCAGAACGACCTTGCAGGGAGCATTCTGGCTTGTGCCAGCATTTCTTTCTTCCCTTGCACACAGCTTCTAATGGAAAAGTACTGCCTGCCCTCTGTAAATTATTAATTTCTTCATGTTATCAGATACCATTGATAAAAAGACAAGTGGCCCCTGTACTGACTGTCTGGGGTAAAATGAATACTTGCTGATGCCCTTTAAACTCTGTATAGGTTTTCATCTACTTTCTACCGAGCTCGGTTTTGCACTGTGCAATGGACTGTTACACACTTTTAGCTGCTCACAAGTAACTCCCTATGGAATAAACCATTACTGCTTTCATTTTAGGTGCTGACTTAGATGAATGACTTTAAATTACTTACAACCTTCAGCTGATCTAAGATGTCAAACAAACTTTAAACTAGTATATGTTCAAGGATGTGTGAACCTGAAAACGAGAAAAGGCGGAGGCGCTTTTTCATTAGCCGCTGCTTTGTATGGGAGAGAAGGTCACCCCCTGGAGTGGCTGGCCGTGGAGGCAACAGACACCATCATTCCAAGTTACTGCTCTTAACTATTATTCGTACAAACAACTCAAAGCAGTACCTCTGATAAAAGCTTGATAAAAGCTACTGAGATTAGGGATCATGTCAACTAGTGACGATAGCATAAATTATCAAGTGGAACAGCTCCAAATAAGAGCACAAAGGGACCCATTTAAGAGGGATTATGTATCAGGCTCAAAAAAGAATGAGGAATTGATGAAAATAAAAGCACATACCAGATCCAACAAGTGGTACCTTTTCCAGGACTGCTGTATCTCCAAAGGCTATATTTAGCTTTTTAGGATAGGCAGTGGAAAGGAAACTGCAATAGGCATGACAACAGGGGCGAGCAGCTGTCTAAAAAGCTGTAATGTTCTGGGAATGGTACTTAACACAGATTCATCAGAGGCAGCAGAGTATTCTATGCTGCAGTTAAATGCATTAGGACTGGTAGCAGACAGTCTAGCTACCAAGGATTGTCTCCATAGTATTCACTTTGACTCCTCAGCATCCCTTCGGAGGTTACTGTCTCATATTTGTTATGTCATTGCTGAAAGGTAGGGACCATTTCCAGACCAGACTAAGCTCTGAAGAAGAAGACAAATGACAGGTAGCTAGGTTGCACTCATGTCTTCCAAAGGGGATTTTTAAAATGAATGGCAAACTGAATTAAACATCTACTTGGGTTTCTCGATGCATCTACATAAAAGATGAAGGACTAAGAAAATATCTATCTGACTAAACCCAGTCCTATGCTATGAGGGCTTGCAGTGCTGTTTATAATTTTAACATTCTCCCTTTCAAGCACAGTAGGTTTCTTTGGAGCAACATCTTGCATGTTTTATTCACTTGTACCAGCCTCACCCCAGCTATTAGTTCCTGCTGATTTTCCTCAGCATTTGGCAGAACTGGACAATCTTCTTTTCTGGAACCACTTCAAACTGTGAGAAAAATGAGCCATTTCAATATCGCTGTGGAAGATAAAGTCCTGCAGACAAAGTCCTCAGAAAAAGGAGCATCAGATCTGTTTGACATTTATAACACTAATTGATCCACTTTACACATCTTCTGGCAAATTAACTGTGCTTGCTGACAACTTGTACTTGTGGGAAAGTCAGAGGTAAAATAGGGTTTTCTGTAGATGGGCCAATGCTATTTTGACTGAACAATGGGGAACAGCTTGTAGGATTCTTGCAATGCCTACTTCTACACCGTACCATTAATCCTGTAGTTAATGAATTCATTAATTATATGTGTCCTCAAAATAGTATTGTGGTTGAGCTCAAACTGTCAGACAGTAAAAAAGAGATAAATGTCTTTATAAAACAAGATTCAAAGCAGATCACAACAATGAAGGTCAGTAGTTTCATTGAGTATTGCTTTGTGTATGGGTGGAAGGAGGGAGAAAATCTGGAAGTAAAAACCATCTCAGATATGTGGTGCTCTGGACAGAGGATTGGTTGTGGTCTTTTGGGTTGAGTGTTGCCTGAATTAGAGTTAGAGCAAAAACTCTTCAAGTTGCTTGGCTCCAGTTATGTTCAGAGAAACTGAGTTTTATGTTTTTTTCTTTTAAGCAATTTCCATAATGTCAAAAGCATCTGAATTAAATTTTTGAGCACTTAGTCCTAGAGCTTTGATTTTTTACCGAAAATTCACTGAGATAAAAAAAGAGATGATGATAACATATAGCACTCCTGTAAGTGTATTCCTCTTTATAGGGAGGTCAAAAAATAGATGGAGCTGAAACATGACTTGACTTTTTAATAGTTTAGTCTCTCCAGTGATGTTTCAGGGAAATTCAGACTACGCTGTTGCACTGGTTCAACAGTGTAACTGAATTTTTCTGTACCTTATCTTGGACTTATTATGAACAGTACAATACTTTAAATGGTTGTCGGCCTGAGCTGATAATGTTGCAGGTGGAGGTATGTAGACCAACCTCCTGGCAAACTGGTTTGGTGTCTTCTACAGGGAGCAAACATTACAGCTCAGGTGAACTATGCAAAAGCAGATTATACTGTCACCTTAATAAAACCCAAAAATATCCCAACCTGTCTCTGGGGAGGATTCCTCAGCATCGAGATGGATAAGTTAGTGGATATATCACGTAACAGATGAGCCGGAAGCTAGAAATGTTGGAAACTTGTATCCACCATCTCCACTGCTTGTCTGCACTAATCACAGAATCAATTAGTGATGAGATGATCGAGCCAGATGCTGCCATGGGTATCTGTTAGATTTCTTATCTTTGGATTTGAACAAATGTAAGACAAATTAGAAAACAAAGGAGGCCTCATTGGATTGCAGCATCACTGTCATAAGACATTATTCTTAAATTGTTTATAGAGTCTAGAAAGAGAAAAATAGTTGACAGGAAGGAATAAACGCTGCCAACATTGATTGTTTCACATTTCAAGGGCAAATTTGAAACTGTACTTTCACAGTGAGTGAACATAGATCATCAGAGAGATGTTCTCATAAACACCTGCAAGAGATATGAAAATCTGGCTGCTGGCATAATACATTAATAATCGAGAGATGCCTACATGCTACATGTGGGAGGATGTTGTCTGCAGAAAGGAGCAGAAAGAAAAGGAAAATGGGCAAGAAGGAGAACAGAGGATTAATAAGCTAGTAGAGAAAATAAAAATTTTTATAACAGTCTCCAGAATTTCCTTTTGGAAGGAGGATTGACAAGAGGGACCTCACTGTAGTAGTTGTGGCTTATAACCCAGGGGTGGATTTCTAAACATTACAGAGTCCCTTGTCCAAAGATGTGAGCCCTTCCCTGTCCTGCCCTTGCCATACTACTTCAGGTGCATCCCAGCTCTCAGTTTGAGGAGATGCTTCCTTGCCCACACAAATGACCTTTTTTACCTTGACATAGAAAAGACAGCAGAATCAATCTACTTTTCCATTTTCTATTCCTCTGTAGGCTGCATTCCTAATTCTAAAGCTTTGTTTTCTCCCATGAAAAACCTCTTAGCCTCCCCCGCTGCCTGGAACTCCTCTGCACTGCTCACCCTGCCATGATGCTGCTGCTATTTATAGCTCTTGTGGTGTTCTTTGCCCAAAGATCCAGGTAAACCAGAGGTTTCCATGTGTGAACAATGCAATATATTAAAGGAAAAAGCAACAGTAGAAAAGAGTATCAGAGTATGGAAAGGAAAAATAACGGACTAGGTGAAAAGAAGGAAAGAAAAACTAGATTGAGCATTTTTCTCTCTGAAAAGAGAGATCAATATATGGGGAAAAAATAATTAAGAAGTTGTTAAATTATTCCCTGAGGATTTAATATCATCTTTACTGCAAATATTTCTGATTATAGCATACACATTTCCATGACTGCGGCCTTTTGTTTTTTTCTGTTTGTCTTTATCTAAATCTAACAAAAAACTTCTCTTCAAATATTCTTCATACTCTTCAAGTATGAAATTTGCCATGGAAATCTTCCTAGCTCAACATGTCTTGCCTGTCAGCACTTACACAGGCAGTCTTTTTGAGTTAATTATTCCAGGTGGCTTAATTCACCATAATAAATAATAGAAAGGTAGAAACCCACTTTTTATTTATGTGACCCTTACAGAAAGTGAGCACTTGGCTGCATTAACTCCTGTGGCTTTTCAGAGATCATACGCATTTGCATCCTCTGAAGTGATCCAGTTTACAGCCCAACAAAGGAACAGAGACAATCTTTACTCAAATCAACAGCAAAACTACCTTTGACTTTCTTACTAGGCTGAAAGGGCTCAATCCCACAGTTTAGAGGTAGCTCAGTCAGATTCCCTACATAAACAGTAAATGTCTCCTGCCTGAGCATTGTGTTGAGGTCAGTGCTTCTCTGACAGTGAAGCCTGAAGAGAAAATGGATCATCATTCTCCCAGGGGGTTTGCATCAGAGCCAGCCTACATCTTCACATAAGACCTACTGAATCTTTGTTGTTCCAAAGGAGAGGGAGAGCACAGCTGCTCATGGAGATGCTTGGTTCGTCACTCTTATACACGAGTATGTCACTAGTGACTTCAATACACACATGACTGCTATGAGATATAGAAAGATGATCTTACCTTGCAGATGAGATTCAAAGACACAGTGACTGTTCATCACATGTATTTGGTTGCTTAACTTCTGGGAATATAAAAAATTAAATCCTCAGGCAGTTCTGCACATTTTGAACTAACTAGACTGGTGATACTTTCTGTTCTCCAGGGATATTTTTATATTTGACTATCTAAAAAGTTTAGAAAAATTGTCATTCATCAGTCCGTAATTCATCACAGCTATTTACAAACAACCATTTGTTTGCTGTGATATTTTTATTACATTATTTCACACTTTATTGATGCTGGTTTTAATGTAGACATTTTATATTTGGATTAATAACAGTTAAAAAATTAAATGTGACACTACTGTAATGTTTCAAAATAAAGTTGACATCACAAGTTGACAGTGCCTGAGATCCTCAAGATGAAATGCCATAATGTTAGTTTGGTGAAAATATTTGTTTGTAATTGAGCTCTACATCATTGCTTATTAAAAAGAAAAAAAAAAAAAAGTTATTTGAGTTCATGAGCTGAGAAGCCATGATGTACTTGGTGCTATTGTATTATGCAGGAAAAGTTGCTGAGCTTCAGATCTGAGAACCATTGTGGAATATTTCCGCCTATGCCTTATTTTCACATTGCAACTAGAAGAAAAACCACCTCTGACAAAAAAAATACCTTTCTGTTCCTTTTTGACATTGAATTTCACATTTTATTTATGTGTTTGGTTTTTTTTTTTGGTTTTTTTTTTCTTTTTTAGCAAGAACTCATCAATATAGAACCCTATGCTCATACCTACAGGTGCAAGCTTGGAGGTGTGGTTGAATGCTGTACCACAGTCCCGCAACACTCCCTGCCCACAGGTTGTGTGCTCCTGTTTTCTTGCCTAGTGAAGAATACAAGCTGAAGGAGAACAACTTCAATGACGCACCCTCCTCCAGAGTTTCCTGCAGACACATGGGAAGTCCTCTGAAGACTGTCCTCTCCGGCTCAGCCGCTGCTTCTTCTCTGCAGGACGAGAAGAGTCAACAATACTTGGAAATGAGAAACCAGCTGACGCAATAAATAAGAAAATACCACTATATACTCACTTTGAATAAAAATTGAAATTGAAGGAGCTTTAGAAACAGACAATGAAAATTATTAGGCACAGGGAAAATTTATGAAAGACATCTACTGAGAATGAGAAGGGTTAGTTTTGCAGAGTCCTCAGTAAGCACTGGTGTGATAGAGGCGTGCAAAACAATGAATAGCAAAGAGCAGACATGTGTGTAACCACCTCAAAACATGAGAACTACAGGACATCCAATGAAATTGAAAGCAACTCATTTGAAGCTGATGAAGGGAAAAAAGTTATTGTAATAAATCGTTTAATGATGAAATTCATTCCTAGAAACTATTTCTGAATCCAAAAGGTAGGTGGAATTGAAGAAGGATATAAACTTTAAATTAAGACAGGAACACCAAGGGTATAAAGCTCTCCTGGCCCAAAATCTGCAATAAGCTGTAATCATAGGAAATAAAAAACCTTGACCTCTGATTCTATAGTACCCTATTATAAGATTTGTTTCACTTGATTTTGAAAGAGCTCATACTAGCCAGTATCAGACACAGGTTAGTATATTAGATGGTCTGCTGGTCTTTCATGATATCTAATTCCTCTGTTTCTTATTTCACTCTGTTTTGGTACAGCCAGAAACATTTGGCATTTATCTTCGTCTCTGTGGCAGACTTGTAATACATAGCGATTTAGGGCCGCCAATGAAACAGTTGCCTATGCATGACGCTGGTTCTATAATATCTTCCTTAGAACACAGAAGACAACTCCAAAGATGATAAAATTACACTGGTGTGTAATAGTGAGTCACTTAAAAAGGAAACTTTCATGATGATCATTTTTAACCCCTCTCACAATGGGAATCTATGAAGCAGTCAGTAGGTGAATTTTGAGTAGGCCCAACCAGTTTTTCTGCCAGCAAAATTCCCATACAAAATTTACAAACAGAGAAAGAGCTTAGGGTCGACCTAGGCAATTGTATAAGGTTGAATTTGAGGACTCTTTATTCATAGGATAAGCCTTATGCAGGGCTGGGACATGAAGGTAAACATGTTTTTGAAGATGAGAGGTATTTCTAGGCAACTGAGGAACTCACGAGAAATTTCAAATTTTTGCTAAACTTTTTCTGGAAACTGTTTCATCCACCAGTGAGCATAGAAAGTAAAGAGTACAGTGGTAAGGAAAAGCAATCCTTGCTTCTCTCTAGGGCTTGTATTTCTGAGGAAGTCAAAAGCGAAACTAGCTTAAATCCATTGCTTCCAGGTGACTCACAGTGTTGTGTTAAATCTGACAGAATGTAAATATAGTTACACCAAAGCTGCTTCACTAGACTTCTTTAATAAGTCAGTGGAAACATGCACTCTTCGGGTACAATTCATGTCGTTCTAAAGCAGATATCGAACAGGGCCAGCTGAATCACACCTTGAAAACGTCTATCTCTTTTATTTGGATATAAAGGTGATGTGTTTAGGTGTAAACATCTGGAATACAGACACGTAAATCTGAATAGTATAGCTCCCACCCATAGTCGGAGGGCTTAGGAAGAGGATGGTGCATACATTCCATCCCAGGGTGGTTATAGCGGTTAGTTACATTTTGCTCCATTTTTGTTGGCAGCCCTGATTTTGCTGTGGGTCTGTGACCTGAAGCTCAGAGCAGCTGGTCAGAATCACCTCTGAGATGAAATCTGGTTTTTAGCAGTCCTTTCTGATGATCAAAATAAGCAATGAGGCTTCATGATGCAACCTTGTGCAAAACACCTTGCTCTTACCTCATTACAAACTCTCTTTATCGCGCTTCATCATAATGTGTCTTTTTTAGTCTCAGAAATACAGCAGGGAAAAGCAGAAAATCCATGTACAAAGCCATTTCTGAATGCACCGCCACAATCTTAAACCTCATTTGTTTTCTTTTCCCTTTTAATTAGTTTTTCTCTAGGCTCCAGCCATTAACTCTGTTTTAAAACAAACTGTCCAAGGCTTTTCTTTAATAACAGTTTAATTTTAGCTTTTTCTCCAACCTCTGAAACACAATTAACTCTCACGCCTGGTATCTCTCATCAGATTTTCCTGCATCTCCTCCCTTGGCAGCCCTCCAAAGCAGGTTCATTTAACACCCACAAGGTTCCCACAATTGAATCCCATCTCTACAGATCTCACTTTCCCTGCACATCAGCTCACTATGGAGAGCGACGGCTTCCTGTTTCATTTACATCAAAGCCATCAGATGCTGTAGGCAGCAGTGCTCGTATGACACTATTTAATCCAATCCTCACTGCTAAAGCGCCCAGCCAGGACATGGAAGGAGTTTGCTGCTACTTATTATAAACGAGCAGCAGCGATCTGTTGCCAACTGCCACCACAAAGGCAATGGAATGGGTTTTGGCTTGGGGTGAACTACTTCCTTTTTTCCTCCCTCTGCAGGCAAGAGATTATCTGATGATTTAGGTTGCTCACTGAATCTCAACATAGCCCCATTACAAGGTGTTTTCTGCTGCTACCTGCAGCCAGAAGTAATGCTAGCCATACATGGGGAGACAGCACAGCCCTTCCTCCTTGATTTGACATCATCAAACCAGTACAGCGCTGCTCTGGAGGAAAGCAGGAGCTCCGACAGGAACAGGAATACTGGTCATCATTCCCTACATTCCTGGAGAAGCTTGCATCTGGAGGTTTCAAAGAATATAGCCTTTTCCAGCATCGTGTATAATACATAAACCTCACAATACCGTGACATGCAGGCTAGGCAGCTGCGTTGTGTTATGGCTTGCCGAGTCCCTGTGAGACTTGACACCAGTATCAAGTAAACCAGAGGCATTTTTTGAAGCTACTGGGTTCTCGGTACTATGGGAAGCCAAGGTGCTTCCTTTGAGCCTAGGCTACTAGGACCAAAAATCTGGGCTCCTGCTTATCACAGGCACAGTACTGACTTGGATGCTCTGGAGCCAAAGTATCTTTCTTTAAGAAGGCAGCACAACTGCACATAATGCACCAGTGTGAAAAACTGTGTGTAAACCTTCTACAGCAAGTGTGCTGAGGAGCCATTTATCATTTCTGATCACCTACAACTCTAATTTAGGGAATTCATCACTCTAGAGCCCTGCCACAGCCATGGAGATTACACCTCAAGCATCAGATCATCCTGACATTTATCAATGTTATTTTTGTGAGGTCAGATTTATTTCTGCTGATAGGGAAGGGCCTGATGGACATATTTCTTCTCAGGTTTTCTGAGACTCTGAAAATCCTGTTAGAAGATTATTTTGCTCTGAGGATACATATAATATTGTGCAAAAAATAAATAGATAAAATTAACATAATAACACTGAAGAAATGAAGGGAAGACCAGAGCAAAGGAAATTAATGTAGTCCCTAAATGCTGCAGAGAACGGCATGAAAGAATTTATAAAAACACCTTTAGAAATGTAACTGGGAATCTGTCAGCATCATTAGAAGACTGGACATTTTTACAAATTTGACCCTGAAGGAGCTGTGGCATAAAAACAAAGGCGTAAACAAGGGTTTTGCTTCCTGAATGCCCTCAGCAATGGATTTTGGAAGCTTAAAAATCATCACTTCCAAGAATACTCTCAGCAATGAATTGTAGAAGCTTAAAAATATTTTCTGTAACTTTGTAGAGAGTTGGTGGGACAATACATTAATCTATACACACAGAGTTATATTCCTTGCGTGTGTTTGAGTCAGTAATTCCAGACTCTAGCAGGATATAAAGCAATCTGGTACAGAGCTGCTGTGTGACTGTGGGTCCTTCCTTTTTCTCTGTTTGGTGAGTTTAGGTTCTAAGCAAGTTGTGCTGTGACTCTCAGCTGTAGTACAGTACTCAGAATATTCTGAGTGAAACTGATAAGATATTTATCTCAGTATAATCTTTCGCTCATCCATAACTTGAACACTGCTGATTGACAACTTTCAAAGGAAATAGATCTGGAAAACTAGGGAAGCAGCAGATGAAATTTGTGCTGTATTGTGGTAGAGCTTCTCCATTTTGTTTCCATGAAAACTGTGTCATGGGGGGAGTTTCAGAGATAACAATGGACACCAAGATAAGTCAGCCCTGTTGGTGTAGATGGACAGAGTGGGCTTAGAGAAATAGGTTTAATGAGTCAGTGTAACATGGCAATTAAATTTGTGTTTGTGACTGAAAGATTGGTTATAGAATGACAAGAGAAGGAAAGGAGAACTTGGTGTAATCATAAAGGACTTTTTTTCACTATAAATCAGGAGTTAGAAGGCAGACAAAGTGCAGAAAGCACAGGCTCTGGAGAAGGCAGTGTTAGAAGTAGCTTTCAGGCTTCAGAGAAAAAGGCTGTAGAGCTGGTGGTGGAGCAAGATGTAAAGGTGTGTAAAAGCTTTTACAGAAGTGGTCTCAGTGCAGTAAGAAAAGCCATAACTGAATTGGTGAGTAGTTAAATGAAGAGAAGGAAGAGAAAATGAATAGTGAGAGGTTAGGAGAGATCACTGACATGGATATAGCCAAGGAGGAGAGGAAGAGGCAACTCAGGGTGCAAAGGGGAAAATAAAAAGGGGTGAAAGCAAACAGAAATATTTCTATGAATCTGAAATGAAAACTTTGCAGTGTTGTCCTTTCAATATTTTATTATGTTTCATTTAGATTCAGAACTAAGTCAAGACTAGAAACCACAAAATCCTTTGTGAAATGGAATGTCTCTCTCCTGCCCGGTCCTCCTCGCAAGTCAATGAGTTCTGGTTAAAATTATCTTCTGCTTTCAATGTTTATCTGATACCAGATTGCTAAATAACTGAAATATTTTTGGCTATTTAAATGTCACACACTTTTGTACAAACTGATCTTGAAGAATTATGAACAACTCAGTGCTAGTATAATTCTTTTATTTATTTATGTTGCATTCAGTGGCAAGACGGGGAGTTATCCATAACTCCTTTTTTATGTGGAAGATTATGTTTCTAGAATTTTATTTCAGATTAATTCTTGGTAATTTGAGTCCTTTAGTTATGATGTACTGCATCACTTGCTGCTTGTGATCTTCAAATATATCAACATGTAAGTTTTAAAAATATTTTTTGAAATATGGTACAATCTTTTCCAGAAAGCCAACACACTTCACTTTTACAAACTCACTACATCAGAGTACTCAGCTTCCATTTTTCCAGAAGAAGCTCCAAATCACAGATGATATTAACTGGTGATCTACTGACTTTCTTTGTTGTCATGACAACATCACTGAGAATTTTACTGCACATCTTCTCCATGCATGTTTGGCTTGGATATGTACAGTCTTCCTTTAAGATTGTTCAAATGATGATGTGAAGCTATATTAAGATAGTCTTTACTCTGGCATCTCTAAAGTTGCAATCAGATTTAGGTAAATGCCAACTGAAATATGCCATATGTTTCAGCTGAGACATCCCTGAGAGAAACAAAGTCCTTTGTTTGATCTGGAGTAGAAATCATCTCATAAACTCATATTTTACTTTCCCAGGCTGAAAGACAAGCCATTCTGCAAGGAAAATCTTGAAAATAAGGTGGGGAAATTTCTTTAAAACCTTCTGTATTGCATGTGATCACAGAAAATGTGTGGACAGTTGGCCATCTACCTCAAAATTTATGAGTTTTTGATGGTGATTCATTTTCTAGTTGCCACAGCGACACCGTTCCGACAGTGGTAAGGAGTAATGATGGGACAATTTCATGACTGACCTGCATGGAAATTGAGGAGGAGTCGTTGACCTTAGTGTAGGCTGAAGAAGAGGAAGGAGCATGTAGAAACAGAAGCAGCTCTCTGCCAGCAGTGCTCAGCTACAGACTGGTCGTGCTTCATAGCACTACATCCCTTCACATCACCTCCCTTGGACAAATGCTGCTTTGCACAACAAACAATAGTCCCTGACTTGTCATAGCACATTTGTGTCTCTTGAAGTATTCAGTTTTTATTTTGCTTCTATTTCCCTCATTCCCCAACACCTTGCCACATCACAGGGAAAATACATTTTCAAAACCAAATCATTCTGAGCCACTTTTTCACACTCCTAGATTTCTTCTTACTCTAGGCGGCTGGAACCAGAGTCTTTTCCTCTTAACTGCTTCAAACCCAGAAACTGGTGCAGATATCTAGTTGTGGTAAGTATTTTCTGCTCACAGTTTTGGCTACATTCTCATTGTTACTCTGGTGCTACTTCATTGGAACATGATGCACTGGAAAAAACCCACAACCCCACCACTTTCTTAAAGTTTAGCTCCACTCTCAGTAAAATGCCATTTCCCTTTCTCCAGGGTTTTTGATAGTCCAGAGCATTGATCTCCAATGCCTGCTAGTTTCTTGGCATTTCCAAATGTTTTATGGCATCTCTAAGTACACTGGCTCCTTCATTCATCTGCTCCCTGCGTCAGGAAGAGCTTTCAGGGCTCTTGCTCCCCCCTGATTTCCAGTTTCTGGCAAAGTACTAAGGAAGTTTCATATCTCTCCTTTTCACTGGCAGCTGCAAATAAATGCTCCTATTTTCATCTGGTCTTTGGGGAGCTTCACGCCACAATTTCTATTCTGTTCAATATGCAAATGTCCCAGATTCCTTCTGTTTCCTCAGAAAGTGAATAGAGTTTATAAGGATAGGCAACATGTTTTATTAGATTAATGGAGTGAGAAATAAAAAGTAGAGGAGCCTGAGAGCACACAAGCTTTTCTTCACCTTGTAGGGAGAGCTGTGTGTATGCTGCTAACATATAATCACAGTGTTTCCTTAGCTGCCTCACATCAAGAAATGTTTTCAGATATGAAGGAAGCAAAAACTCACCACTGAATGGTAAACCTGGTGGGATTGCCAATGTAAGCTCCCCAGGAGGGCTGAGGAGAATATAAATCTTTTCAGAGGAAAACACATATCCTCTCAGGTATCTGAACTGCACACATCTTGAAATAACGAACTTTAACAAAAATGATGCTTTATGTGAAAATTCATGGCCATATTCCCTTGTTGTTATTCTTCTGTTTAAAAATCAAATAGCAGAAACTTAGGTAGCCAAGTCACACAACAGGAGTAATGAACATTGATAGCGGGAGTGGATGGCTTCTGAGTAGTCTGTAGCTTGAACGTTACTCATCCAGATTATTCAGAAAATACCAATGAATAGTAAATGCTCAGAGAAAATAAGGGACAATTGAGTGAATGGTCCCATCTGCACTTCTCAAAACTAGTTATTCAAAGGTGATGGTGGCAGCGGGGGTGACGGTGAGTTTGACGGTGTTGGAATCACTGCAATAAAATCTCATTTCAAGCGCAGTGATGGTGATAAGGGTAAACTATAAGGGAGTGCAGATGAGACCAAAAAGAAGTCTCCCACTCGCATTAGTTATGTACAACAGTGGCTCTGCTGTTAGTTACTCACTTCAGAATAAGCTCAGAAATCAGCTGATCGGTTATTCAACACTCGGGAGTCCTTTATGCAATCTATAAGCAGCAGAGAAAGCTTGGTGGAGGTTTCATAAAAGGATAGAGCAATAATGAGGATGTGTGGTCATGAGGATGTGCACTGCAGTGAGGTAAATAAGTAATAGAAAAACTAACTTAGGCAAGCTGCAGAAACAAAATATCTGGCTAAGACTAATGAGAGACACAGGGTATATCCACCTTTACAATGGAGTGGGATGCAGGGATCTCAAATAACTGCAAACTTGTGAACTCTGGACCCAGAAGCAACATAGCCACATCAGAGTGACATAGTGCTTCAGTTAATTAACTGAATTAGATGGCACTGACGTGTTTATGTTGGTGTAGGTATGTCTCTAACTGCTGCTAGATGTGCTTTACGTGGTAAGTCCAAGAATGCAATCCAGAAGAAAATGTAATGCCAAGAGTACTCTGGTGCCAGGTAGTTAAACAGAGAAGGTCAGAGCTGCGTTCTGTCAAGGAGTGGGACAAGGCTGTCCCCAGGCAGGGGACAGGGGTGCAGGCAGGGCAGCAGTATCCTGCCCTGGGCTCCTACGGGAATGGAGGCACCTGTGAAGGCTACTGATTTCAGTTTCAGAAAAACACCCAGGATTTGTAAGATACTTTGTATAACATTTCTTTTATCTAGTACTACATTGTTTTCTGCTCAGCTGGTTATATGAATCATTAGTTTTATGAATTAACTGTCTCCTGGGCTTTAACATATACGTGTCTTCCACAGGGTTCCAATTTCCCTCCGAAGAGAAGGAGCTGACTTGCAAACATCTTTGTCCTTTATTGCATTAGTCCATTTCTACTAAGCAGAATTTTTCAACTGTTTCACCCCACAAAAATATATTACAAATCAGTACATAAAAAGAAGATAACGTATGGACAAATACTGAAACAAACAAAGAAAATCCTCACCCACAGCCCCTGTGTATCACTCCTGCAGCAGATCCCCAGGGATCTGTCTTACTGCTCACCAGCACAGCTGGGTTTTCCTTTAGAGAGGAGGTACGTTTTTCCCTCAGCTCATGACAACGTTCAACTTTGCTCATAATCTAATAAATAACGTGTTCATATGAAGCTACGTCTGTCATGTTGTCACATCGGTCTTACTAAGCGATACACCAGAGCTTTCTCATTTCATAGGAATCAATCTCTTTGTACAACCAGAGGCAACTCAAATCCATTTACAAAGAAATCTGTACATGTAGTCTCATATATTGGAGGAAAATCTCATAACAAATGCCGTTCAGGGTTGTCTGGTAGCTCGTCATTCCAAGATCTTGCTGAAACAACTGAACAATAGCATTCATGTGGCAAATTGCCACCTTGGTGGCCAAGAAGATAATGTGCATTATTATGTAGACATTATCTAGTCAACAGCATACAGAAAGCCCGTGACGCATTTTAAATTGTAGCCTTCATTTTGTACTCCAAATAGTGTACCAAATATTTTGATCATTGTTTTTCATTAAAATCTTATCTTCAACTCCTCTCCCTATCTTGCTATCAGCTTCCACTAAACACGTAAGATAGATGAGTGGAAACAGGATCCCATGCTGTTCTGCGATTAGATAAAGAGATGATGAAATAACTCAGGTATTCTAGAAAAGCAATAATAAAAATACTTGGGAAATAAATGAACTCTCAGGTTTTGTGCTCGCAGTGTTTATGAAAAAATATATACTTGGATGTTCACAAATAAATTCTGTATTTTACTACTATTTATTTTAAGCTGTGATTTAAGCATGGTCATTTTAAGATTATCTTGTTTACAAAGAAAATTCTTAACACTCTTGTAGAAATACTCATTTATCTGTCATATGAGTTTTATCTGTGCCTCACCCTGTTTTCCAATTTGCCATAGCTACTGCATTGAAAGCAGAGTTGTGATTTTTCTTTACAACCTCATTGCTCCTGTAAAAGCCATAATGGTGTCAAAGTGTTAAATTTGTGACACTCCCCCCCCGCCAAATTCCACATAAATCAAATAAATCACCAAGACTATATCATCTCTTGGGGATGAGGAGAAAAGAACACTGTAGAAGACATGGATGATTCTTACTAGTTTCCCTGTGAGTGACCTTTGTCCCTGTGCATCAACACAGTCCACCCTGCCACTTTGCAGGCCCTCAGGTGGAACAACCCTCATGAACCTCCACTGCCCTTCCTGTGTCAGAAGGAATGCAAACCTGACCTGTCACTTTCGCGTCCTGCAGAGCTCGCATCATGTTCCTTTTACGGGATGTGTCCCATCACCTCCACTAACAGTGCCTGTCTCCTACATTGAATGGTAAGCTTCCCAAGCAAACAGATGAGCTTTCATGACAAAAATTGTCAGGGTTGCTCCTCTTCTTCAATCTGTTCTCAAAAACTATGACATTTGTGAGAGAGGAGACAGATAAAGTAAGAGTTGGGTATTACTTTTGTTGCCCACAAAAATATTAATGACAAAAATATTTGTCTTTCCCTCAGACTGCCTGGCCAGACGATCCAACTGCTCACATTGCTTTCTGCTGTGAATGATCATTCTTTAAACTGTAGCTGGAATCTCAGGGGTCTTTACATGCACATGTCCTGCTGGCCCTTGTATGCAGGAGCCCCTGTGGGACAGTGTGGTTGATACCAGGCGGTTTAAATAATGTGGAACTCTTCCTAGAAGACCTCCAAAGTCCTCTGCTGAAGGCAACTGGCATTTGTTAGGTAGATTATACTCAGTCAAAGTGTCCTCATAAGCAAGACAAACACGTGGGAGGAGGTATGGGGCGAGTTTGGTGCTTAAGCACACACCTACTCACTCATGCCTAGTAACTACACACATAGGCATACTTTTGCCTCTATTTAAGGTTCAGGGCAAGCCCACATGAAACACAAGGCAAGATGTCTCTCTCTATTAGCCACCTTCCCCCCTCTTCGTCCCAGGGGAAGATAAAAAGGAGAATAAGAAAAAAAACCAAACTCACCCAAGATTAGAAGAAGGATATACAATTCTATACCAAATCTGCTCTTGGATGGTGATGGATTGTGCAGAGCACACAGAGTCAGGCCCAGCTGGGCTGAGGAGCGATGAAAAGCTGCCCCCAAACTTCCTGTCTCCTTGTTTTATGGAGCGTGCGAGGGAAAGGGAGGGAATAACAGCTGCCCTCTGACCCCTCAGGGCCCTAGGGTTATCATCTGTCCCTCCCACTCAATCTGTTAATTCTTAAACCACAACAACTTTCTACATAACATTAAGATGTTAAACACAATCTCCACCAGCCACACACTGAACACCTCCACAACATGTCCCTGACACAACCAGGTACTCCTGGGTGGAGGCAGGACAGCCCATGTCCCAGAGGTGGAAATGTTTGGTACCAAGTTTCAGATAGTGAAAAAATATGTATACATTTAATTCTCCTTAGAACTAGTAGCAGTCAGGCACCTGAATATTGTCAAAACACAGGATCTTGTGGTTTTCCCACTGCAATGATGGGTAATGGAGCAGAGAATTAAACTCCCATATCTTAACTTCCATGCTACTGCATTAGCTTCTGGACCATTGTTCCACTCTGTGCAACAATATAGTCTTATTAACACTACCCTGATCCTACCAGCACCTCCCTACCTGGCTGCTACCTTCCTTTCCCCTCTTCTCCTGGGAGAGCAGTAGCCTGGGGCACCTGTCACTGGTCCTGGCAGCTGATGGGAAATGATCCATGCCTTCTTGTTTCTTGCAGTGGGTCTTGCCTCTGTCTAGGTTGGAGGCCTAGGTCTAACTGTGCATGTGCAGTTTGAGTAACAGTAAAAAACAGCCCTAAAAGAAATCTTTGCAGTTGAAGGAAATAAGAGCCTTTTCCTATTACACCCTTTTTTCTTTTTTTCTTTTTTCTTTTTTTTTTTTTTTTCCTCTTCTATTTTCCTGGAAATAAATGGTGAACTTAGCTTGGTCTATGTTAAAATAAGGATAAGACATAACCCATGCATTTATAAGCATCTGTTCTTCTGAGTGTATTTACATAAAGCACATTTCTGTGGGAGAGCTGTTACTACAGTATATGCTTCCATGCTGCCATTTTACATCTACTGTCTAGAACTCTGGGGGAAAAAAAGTTAATTTTCTTTAAATACTTTCTTTTGCACATCTTCTCCCACGTGAAAGGGCCTGTCTGAGGGCTCAATATAGCTCCTGAGGAGTTTAGCAATAATAGGAATACAGTCTTTCTTTGTATAGCCAGGATGTGGATCCATTATTTAGAAATTTTTCAATTGTCTGGTGTCATTCAAATTTTCTCTTATTCAGTGCTGGCTACCTACATCTCTGTGGTGGGAGAAACAAAACAACCCTTCTTCCAGGGATAATCACACTGCAATCAAACTGTGCTATATGATTAGGTCTGCCTGAGTCCTTGGTGCATTCTCAGTGCATTGAAACAGTGGTCCCAGAGGACCCGTCCATTGTGTATCGTTCCTCTCAGTACTGGCAGTTGATAGAAGTCATAGCCTAAAGAAGTTGCACAATCTGAAAAACAAACATACTAGCAGGGGAATGAAGTAGAAAGTGAGAGCAAAGAAAAACAGTAGGAAAGAAAAAGATATAATTGGGAAGGGGGGAAAACAGTCCAAAGGAAAAATACATCTCATGTAAACAGAAGTAATGTTTAAAAAAAAAAAGTCAAGAAAGTAAGTAAAGAAAACAAGGAAAGGCTAGAATGCTTGCTAGGAAAATAAAAGAAAAGTGTTTTCACTCTAAAACCCAGAAAGAACAAAGCAACCAGAGAACACAGAGCAACTCAAACAAAATTTAAGATTAAGAAAAAAATACTTCTGCAAACATAACACAGCTCCTATGTGAAATCCAGAACAGTCTGCAAAGGTGAAGGTGTCTTCACCCTTGACATCTTAAAGGAGATACAGCCTATAACAAGTTCTGTCTGCAAAATGCACACTTCAGAACTACACTGTTAGTTAGCTGAGTTTCATATGTTTTTCTCATTGAAGACTGAGCTGTTTTTTTTATTGCTCACATAGGGTATATGATGCCATTTCTCTTTCTTGTTGGATAGTATTACTTTTCAAAGCAAGTTTAAGGTGCAAATAACTGATCATGACTTTCAAACTGCTCTTCTCAGGCATCTGGCAATGTCAAAAATGAGGCCCCATTGACTTCCTGGAATTGAATTTCCACCTATGAAGTTTATTATTTTGGCAAACTTTCCTACCAACAAAAAACATTTTCTGGAATATTCATAAAAAGCAAACATAAATAGGACAAACCCAGATCTCAAGTAGAGACATTTGAAAGGTCAAACAAGGACCTGCATCACTTTTTACTACTGTCAAATAGAGCTACCTGTAAGTAAGAGCAATTTAAAATTTATTTTTTCTTTATTTGCTCTGCATATTCCTTCTATTAAATCCATGTACTTCTGGGCTAGTGGTTTCTAGCTCAAAACTTCCCTCAGGTAAACCTGTCCTCCAGTGTATGTAAACCTTGTCCCTCCACCCTCCTTATTTTCACTGACTTCAAAGTTTAGAAGTTCTGCAAGCAGGCCACCCACTAGAAAGCTAAATTCCAGGAAAAAAATGTAGCATTCTTTGCAAGGCAATCTGTGAGTGTTTATTAGGAAAGCTTTTGAGGCATTTTATTCACAAAAAGTGTTTGAAAAGATTTCAGTTATCACTGAACTGAGGATTTTGTGAACTGTCTCTGTGAAGCATTGCCGGGAGCTCTGGTTTCCATTTCTGATGCTGTACAGAAACTCCAGGAGAGGGTCATTTTATGATGACAAAATCACATTGTCACTTTTCAAATCTTACTTTGTAAATCAAATGAGAGTGAGTTTGGGCATTGGCTCAATGACCATGACCACTTCACCAGCTCTGACTGCTTTGGTTTAAGAATTCCCACAAGAGTGTTGAGGATCAGCACCCCAATTACAGAAGCCTTTAGCAGTTTAGTCTTATTTTTGTCTCACTCACAATATAAGAAGGTGTTGCCAACGCAGAGCAAGCCCAGCGGAGGAGAACCACGGTGATGGGGGCAGGAGTGCTTGCCCTGCATGGAGGAACTGGGGGATCTGGGATGGTTCAGCCTGGACAAGGGGTGGGTTTGGGGGGACTCAACAACAACCTCTGATACCTACAAGGACAGTATCAGGAAGCAGAGCCAGGTTCTTCGTAACAATGCATGGTTGGAGGATGAGAAACAACAGACATTGAAACAGGAAAGGTTCAGAATGGATGTAAGGGGAAACTTCTTCCCCTTGACGACAGTCCAGCAGCGGCACAGACTGCCCACAGAGACTGTGCAGTCTCTATCCTCGGGAATTTCCAAGATCCATTTAATACAGCCCTGAGCAACTTGGTCTGGTCTCACAGGTGACCATGGTCTGAGCAGAAGACTGGACTGGAGACCTCTTGAGGTCCATTCTAATCTCAATTTTCCTCTGATACTGTGTTTCAATGCTAATGACTAGTGACCAGGTGAGCATTAAGACTTACAATGGGTTTTACATGAACAACAGTGAGTAGAGTTGAAGCACGTACATGCTACTGATTAGTGCTAGCCCGATCACAAAGTCCGAAGTTTGCCAAATACATTGGTGCTTGTCTGTAAGACATTTAAGAGCCTGAAACATCCTGACACTTAAAATCTGCTTGACCAGGGCCTACACACTGCAACATTCACCCATACACTTGCAGTATATTAGCTGTCTCCTAGGGCTACAAGGATCTCTGACAGAAGTGCTAAAATATTCATGAATACAGGTGTCACCAGGAGAAGAGAAACAAACAAAACCCCAACAAATTCAGGCAGAGTTATGCAGCACAATTTTACCACATAAACAGGTATAATACGTGACAGAGAAGACTAGATATGTAGTCACTATGAAATAGTGGAGAGGAAATTATTTCAGAATTAATATGAGCACATGAATGACCTGTGGTGGTATGTTTACCACTTTAGTATTTGTTGCTAACTATATCTATTGCAAGCTGACTTCTTTGTACAGACTTAAGTAGAAAGTTCTGAACTGCATCCTTGGCCTGTGACTACCTCTCATGGAGAGGCATAACACAAAATGGGTATAAATCATGACATATTGTACTCCATCCTAATAGGTTTGCTTCCAAAGAGTACTGCATGCTACAGTTACTTTTGCAAAGAGTGTAAAAATCTTTTCCTTGGGCTGTGAGGAGCTCAGCATTCCTAGTAAACAGCACACTGTGGCTGTGAGTCATTGCAGTCACAACAAAAATTAGGTATTTCTCTTCTAACAAGCAGCTAGCATGGTCTTCAGCTCAGCAAAGGAAGGATTAGTACTTTCTGCAGGTTGCTGGCAGCCCCAGTTTTCTGTTGCTGTCCGCAGGAGCAATGCGCAGACAGCATTTAGCAGCAGGGACTGGTGCCTGGGCACAAATTCCTTTAAGGGCCTGGGTCCAGAATCACTGTGGTAGTTGGCTGCTGCCATGATGGAGCTGGTTGGGTATGAATGATTACGTGCTCCTTATGGCTGTCTTACTGCTTTCACTGCCCCTGCCACGGGCTGGAGAAACTTGGAGTGCGCTGGAATGTTTGGCAGCTCCTTCACACTGACACCTTCTTTCCAATGCCTGATCTCTGGCTGTGGTGGGCAGTGGGTGTCTACGGGAAAATGTAAGCACAGGGTGGGTGTGACAGAGATGCTTCTCCATGGTGCCCTCCAGCCTCAGCAACCTGAGGGGTCAGAGGACATGTGTGCAGAATTAGAAATCTTTGACGGACTTTTCTCCTGTTGATTCGTCTGAGAGCATTCTGAACCCACGTCAGATTAAACCATCTACAAGGTGCCAAAGATCTTCAAACACCTACCTGTTCCGTTCTGTCTCCTTCCCCTTTGTGTTGGGGTTTAGGCCCATGCAGTTGCACTAAATGCCTCACAACCACTCCTCACTCCTACCCCCAATGGGATGGGGAGGAGAAAATACAATAAAAGACTCAAGGGTCAAGACAAAAGGCAGGGAGGGCTCACTCATCAGCTATGGTCATGGGCAAAAGACAGACTCAACTTGGGGAAACAATGTCAATTCAATTTAAACAACAAAACCACTGCCAATTTACCAATTGAATCAGAGTAAGACAGTGATAAATAGAACCAGATCTTAAATCTTAAGAATACCCTTCCCCCACCCCTCCCTTCTTCCTGGCCTACCTCCTCCCCACCAGCAGTGCAGGGGGGCAGGGAATGGGAATTGCAAACTGTTCTTCCTATGTTTTTTTCTGCTACTCCTTCCTCCTCATGGAGAAAACTCCTCACAGTCCTCTTCTGTTGCAACATGGCATCCCTCTTATGGAAGACAGTCCTCTGCGAATTTCTCCTACCAGCATGGTTCCTTCCACAGACCTCAATCTCCTGACCATGGACTGCTCGAGAGTCCTCAGAGTCACGGCCTTCAGGAGCAGTCCCTGTTCCACTGTGGGGTCCTCCATGGGCTGCAGGCAAGAATATTCTCCACCATTGATCTGTAAGAGCTGCAAGGGCTCAGCCTGCCATCTCACTGTGGATCAAATGGGAATAACTGCTCTAGTGTGTTTCTTCTTCCTCCTCCCCGGCCTCAGTGTTTGCATGGTTGTCTCTCTCTAGTTCCACTCCTTTCTCAAACAAAAGAACTCCTCAAACAAAAGAATCAGCGCAACATATTTTTCCCTTCTTAAATGTGTTATCACAGAGGCACTGATTGGCTCAGCCTTGGCCAGAACCAAGTCTGACTTGGAGTCAGGGAAGCTTCTTGAAGCTTCTTACAAAAGCCACACCAGTAGCCCCCTACCCCACTACCAAAATGCTGCCAGACACAAACACAACACACTTTGACTGGTGTAAGAGGGGACGAGCAAGGGCTTTACATCGCAGTTAGGACCACACCTACCAGGGATGCCGCAGGCAGTTTCCATGAATTTTCTGTATCCTGGGAGGTTGATGCTGATGTTCACCATCCCCAAGTGTTCATCCTGGTTGCCTTTCCTTTAAAACTCATTGTGTATTTTTCTTTTACCATCAGCTGGCTGGTTTTTGTGAAAGCTCTGACAAAGATATTGCGCATACATCTAGTCAGCTGTCACAGGTAATCTGCTGTTTTTGCTAATGGCCACAGTTCTCTGGAATTGTTTTGCATTTCTAGGCTCTTTGAATAGAGGTGTTGTTTTCAGTGTGCTCGTTTCCCATTTTATTACTGGCATAATGGTTCCTTTGCAAAGATTAACTGAGTCACAGGGCCTGTTAATATAAAGAATATCATAGCAGAAGAAAGAAATTGATATTGTTTATCCTAGATATAAAAAATGCTTCAGATGTGTATTTACTAAGCTGTGGACTAAATGGCTTAAAAATACCCACTGTGTAATGTCAAAAGAGCATCAGAAAGGCTACAATGAAAAAACCCCAGATACCACAAAAATCATTCTCATGAAATAAATATTACACCTTTTTCTTATATTTCTTCATAACTTAATTTTCTATTTGCAGACAAAAAGCCCTGTCAGAGACTTACCTGGTTTGTACAGCATTAGAGACAAGTGTGCCTGGCCATATAAAATGGAATGAAAAGGACCATTTCCGCTCCTAAGGAATCAGATGATGCTCCATGATGCTCATAAGCTGTCCTGATGGCTAACACAACACCAGAAGCGAGAACGATTAAGTATATCAATTAGAGCAGATATGCCTGAGATGGCTCTCTGCAGTTGAGCATGGTATTTACAGGCTATGCTTCATGTGAGCCAGGCTGAATCCAAAAGCAGACTAGTTATGTTCTTAGATGTATGCTTTTGTGTCCTCGTTAACTTTGTGCCACATTCTGTTATGTGCTGCTGACATGCTTGCAGATGAGGATTTCCAGAAAGCCTTGGATATTAAGTAGGAGATGCCAACAGGAGTATTAAATGTCCATTGCACAGTGCTCTGTTGCTCTGCCAAACTTGACTTACCCATACCCTCTCATGTAACCATACCACATGAGTGCTCCTCCCTGAGTGAAGAGGGACACCCCCATCACAGAAAGAAGTCCCCATTATAGTTTGTATTGGTCCCAGTCCTTCATGAATGATGAAGAAACAAGGTAGTGGACGAGTTCCTGACTGGGAATGTTGCGTAGCTTTGCAGTGTCATAGATGGTACAGCTATGGATATGGCAAACAAGCCCAGGCATCAGGAGATACTACTGACAGAGACCTGGGTGCTTAGAGGATTACAAGGCAGCTGATGAGAAAATTGTGTGAATCCTTAATCTTCAAACTTTGGATACTAAAGCAATGATAACAGACCGAAGCCTTAATTGTAGACACAATTATCCCATATGACTAATTACATACACACATGTGCATATAGGTATGTATCAGACTTAAAGTGGTTACACGGCTCTATGATTTAGTTGATGTGTTAAGGCCATTTCATAATATTGCACAATCTTTCTATAAAGGATAATAAACAATACCTGGAATTGCTGAAGAAACAATTGAGAGACAAGTTATCTCACTGTAGTAATGAAAAAATAAAGTTTTTGGAAGAGACTGGAAGATCTGATGTGTCATGAATGGAGAAGGATAGAAATTTTTCCAAATTTCAGTGATGCATATGTTGCTGGAGCTGAGTTGAACTGATCTATTATAGAGAAGGGATCAGGAAAAAAGTTCATATTCACATCTAGATCCCTACTTACATCAAAGGCTGGTGAAATTTGGATGAGAAGTGGAAAGTAATATCCATGTGTAATATCAGTTGACATTTTTATGCCTAAGAACTCCAACTGCCATCAGAGGAGCTGGACATTTTGTTCTCAGAGTTCCTGCAGGCTGTAATATCTTCATTTGCCTGTCTTGTATATTAAGTACTACGATGATACATCATGTCTTCATTATACATACCATTATTTTCATATACTGTGCCTTCTCTGCTAAATCCTCAATCTATAGAGAGGATGAGGCTCATTTAAACAGTAGTTATTCAATACTTTTTCATCTTTGTTCTTTGTAGGGTTCCTACTTTGTTTACTGTACATTTTTCAAACTCTCTTCTACAAAGAGAATCATTAATTTTTCATGTTTTTTTGTTTGGGTTTTTTTTGTTGTTTTGTTTGTTTGTTTGTTTGTTTTTGTTTGGGTGTTTTTTTTAGTGGAGCTCATTTGTGCAGACTTAGCTTTTCACAAACTCCTTTATTTTCACAACACTTTTGAGAGATAAGTAGTGTCACCTGCATTTTGCAGTTGTCTGACAAAGGTGCACAGAAAATAAAGTAAAAGAATAATTTGGTAGTTTTTTTCAAGTATGTAACATGATACGGTATTTTACATGTTTGGAGTTCTGCTTCTTTTAACATCCATTGCAGCCGTGAATCTTCAGTTTCTCACCTTCCTGCCAAATTTCAAGTGCCTTTTCTAAGGACAAGAGCTTATGAAAGAAGAGGTCACCAACATTTCTAACACAGACAAAATGTAGCCTCATTCAGAGAAAGACTATGAACTGTAAAATGCTTCACAGACCTTCAGACTGAGGCAGTCATGGGGCATATAACATTTCTGTCTATATTATTAGGATTTGACAAATTGCATGCAAACGTAAGAATCTTACTGTGATGTTTAGCAACCATAGTAACAGCTGATGCTTTCAGACAAAGAGCGCTCCTCTAGAAAAAATGCTATTGAATACTTGATAACCTAAGGGTCGTGTTGCCTTCTATTTCAGTCCTGAAAAGAACGGCTTGTGCTGTGAGTACTTCTTTGTTCCTTACAGCTATGAACAGTACTGCCTCTCAAATATGTAACAAGATGCCTTTTAATATGAACTTTCAGTTTTGGACAAGATTTGGAAATTTCATTCCTTGAAATATTTCAGAATTTGTTTCCTGAAATTCAGATATTTCAGTTAAAAAAAAAAAAAAGTGGGCTTAAATTTCTCCAAAATTTTGATGCGAGTCTGGACAAAATTAAATATTATACATATCAGATCTTTTATGTGGAGTCCTATACCTTTACATTTTCCGTACCGTATTTATCCACCACGATCACCTGAAGGTGAAGAATGGCCTTGTAGTTAAGGCATTCATGTGGGATTCAGAGCGCATGAATTCATTTCCCATGCCTGTTTGGAAAATGCTCTGAGTGGTAGATTTATTCTGTCTGGTGAATTTCCCCATCTGTCAAATGGCTACCACAGTGTAAAGCCTGCCACCTGGCAAGTTTTTTAACTGGCTGACACAGCTTCATTCTTGTCTTGTCAGCTGCTGGTGAGGCAACTCAACTTGGCTCTTTCACGCCATCTAAGATGTGATGGACTCAATGGACGCGTGCCCGGCGGGTGAGCTGTTTGTGCACAACTGCAAGCTAGATCTGCCACTAGATCTCAAATGTGTCAGATTTACAGAGCGAAATGCACATCAACACCTGCTCCAACATAACCTGGGCCCAATGGAGATGAGCGCAAGTGCCATACATGTACAATCCAATCATTCCTGAAGATGTCTGGTCCTGATTTTGTATTCATAGAATTATAGAATGGTTTGGATTGGAAGAGACATTTAAAGGTCATCTAGTACTTCCCTGCAGCGAGCAGGAACATCTTGAACTAGACCAGGTTACTCAGAGTCCTGTCCAACCTGTCCTTGAATGTTTCCAGGGATGAGCCATCATGCATCTCTTGGGGAAACCTGTTCCCATGTTTTACCACTCTCATTTAAAAAAAAATAAAAAAATTCTTCCTTATATCTAGTCTACTCTCTTTTAGTTTAAAACCATCACCCCTTGTTCTGTTGCAACAGGCCCTGCTAAAAAGACTGTCTTCATCTTTCTTATAGGCCCCCTTTAAGTATTGAAAGGCTGCAATAAGGTCTCCCTGGAGCCTTCTCTTCTCCAGGCTGAACATCCCCAACTCTGTCAGCCTGTCCTTGTAGGAGAAGTTTTCCAGCTCTCTGATCATCTTTCATGGCCCTGCTCTGAACCCACTCCAACAGGTGCATGTCTTTCCTGTGATGAATATTATGGGGCTGGACACAGCACTCCAGGTGGGGTCTCATTAGAGTCAGGTAGAGTGGAAGAATCATCTCCCTTGACCTGCTGGCCACACTTTTTTTTTTTGCTGCAGCTCAGGCTTTCTGGGCTGCAAGCACACATTTCTGGCTCATGCCCAGCTTTTCACCCACCATTACCCCCAAGTCCTTCTCCACAGGGCTGCTCTGTATCCACTCATCCTCCAGCCTATATTGATACCAAGGATTGCCCCAACCCAGGTACAGGACCTTGCACTCAGCCTTGTTGAACCTCATGAGGTTCACATGGGCTCATTTCTCAAGTTTGTCCAGGTCCCTCTGGATGGCTTCTTGTCCCTCAAGCATATCAACTACATCACTCAGCTTGGTGTCATCTGCAAAGTTGCTGAGGATGCAGTCAATCCCACTGTCTATGTCATTAATGAAGATATTAAACAGCAGTGGTTCCAGTACAGACCCTTGAGGGACATCACGTCACTGATCTCCACATGGACATTAAGCCATTGACCACTACTCTCTGAATGGCACCATCCGGCCAATTCCTTATCTATCAAACTGTCTACTCATCAGATCCATATATTTCCAATTTAGGGAGAAGGATATTGTGGGGGATTGAGTCAAAGACTTTACAGAAGTTCAGATAGATGACATCCATAACTCTTCCCTTGTCTACTGATGCAGTCACTGGACTGGGTGTGACAACAGTGGAGCTCCTGATACCACTATGGGCCTCCTTGCTTCTAAAAGAAATCAAATGAATGAGAAGAAGCAGTTAAAATTGTCAGTCTTAAATGCCCTTACCTTCTAGAATCAGATTATTTGAAGAAGGCAACAAGACTGCCTGTGTATCTACAAACACCTGCACACTCAAGACGGTCCCAGGTACTGGGCTAAATGAAATAATGAGCAGGACCTCAGTGATATTAATGCACTTATCAAGGCAGGGACAACAAGAATGACACTATTAAGGAAAAAAGGTGGACTGTTTTAGCAATACTTGAATTCCGGAGTCTTAATATTGATAAGGATATTTGTATTAGTTACAAAATAAAGAACCATTTTGCCAGTAAAACTTATGCCCCTTAACCTTAACTCAATCCTTTGTTGTTGTTTTTTTTTCAAAAAATATCTCTTCAGCACTTTTTTTAGAGTGATTATAAATAAATCTTTACTTTTTTTTCATATGTATTGTACTGCTATATTACTCTAACTAATCTTGATATAACTATCAGGAAGTGAGTTAGCTGCTCACTCTTTTGTATTTAATGGATCCCAAGTCACATTTTTCCTGGATAATGGAAATGTGATGAGTATTCAGACAAATTCTCTTTATATGAATCTTTCTTCATTTTTACACTAGAAATAATGACAAACATTTATACAATCCTACATCTGAAGTAAGTAAATTAATTCAAGATTTCCACTCTGAATTTCTGCTTATGAAGCCATGAATATATTTCCTGTTCTCTTTATTTCTCCAAAGAGATGGCATCCATTCTCTCACCATGAAAGCTGTAATCTAAAGACTGCTGAGAGCAGTGTGATTGGTAGCATGATGCTATTTTATTGGCATATGGAGTTAAGAAAGTAACATGCAAGTGAATAGATTTTGAATAGCTCTGGCTGTTTGATGTCCATCACTTAGAAGAACCAATTCTAATGTTTGCAGTTATGGACTTTTTTCCTTTGCTGTCCCACAAAGTAGGCTTGATTTTTCTTTCATTTATCCTAGTTGTGATTTCACTTCACTGATTTCACTGAAGTTGTTCTGATTTCACTGTAGATTAAGAAATAGATTAAATTTGCTTTTGCCAGAATAAATTGCTCTTGAGGGGCACGACTGAAGTTTGGAGAAAAGGAAAGTGGAAAGACTGTCCTTTAATGTGTATTGGATCAGGCTCATCATGAACTTTGCAATGCTTTTCCATGGCATTCTCTAGCTAGCCTTTAAGAGAGCTTTTGGTGGAGTCTGATTTGGAGTCTGACTACCTTTGGCAGTCAGAAATCGGAAGACGTGAAGTGCCAGACAAGAAAAGATGAGCATGTACCAAGGAAGAAGAACAAACAGATTATAGTGTTTTATTATTACTACTATGACTAGACTGCTGTCAATGTCCTGAGCTGAGGTTAAGCTAACCACGTGTGGAGAACTACTGGACACGGCTTAGGAAAATGCCGGCTCTGACAGATAATAATGGAAGAGTCTAGCAAAGGTCACAGTTACGACTGTGAGGGATTCCTGGATTTTATAGAAGTTATGTGAGAGTGGGCTGAACTTCATGGGAAATGAGGCAGGAGTATTGGAACCTGTTGAGGGTGGTATCTTGCACGGACAACAGTGCGCATCATAAATACCACAAAAGTCTGAGATGAATAAGGAAACCATTAAAAAAAAAGTTAGATTTTTGTATTGATACAGGAAAAGTAGGACCAATGCAGAATGAGGATGGGTTGTTCATTCGTGAGGACACTGAGTTGGGGAAAAGGAGGTCCAAGGAGGGCAGAGTAATAGGAAAAGGGATAATATGGTCCAAATTATATAATCCTGTTTGCTGTGGGGTATCTTCCAGGCAGCCCATGCTTGATCACCACAGCCTAATCAGGGCAATAAATGAAACCTGGCTTTATTACTGTGTGACACACACCAAACCTGCTGCCATGGTCAGGACTGGAGTGGGGACAGGACACATTCTCTTTTGTGCAGGGGATCACCTAGATGAATAGATTGAGTTGTGCCAGTGCCTGTCGCATGCCTGATGACATCAATATCTGCTCGCCACTTTCTATCATTAATATTTTAATAGATTATGTTCAAACAGTGAAATATTTATTGAAGACTTTGACCAGCATTAAGATTGCAAAGCTCGAGATGCTGCCTGCATCCAGACATCCCCATGGCCAATGAATGCCACCAGTCATCTCTCACATAAATACTACTCAGGTGCCTTATGCCTTTGCCCACTCTGGCCAAGCCCTAGTTCATCACTGAGTGCTTGTACTTAAGGAGTAACATTTATTGATTTTTCTGGATTCAACCTACATTACCAAGTAATTAGGTCTAAAAGTTGGCCTTTGAAAAGATGTTTGCCCAATAAGAAATGCCTTTCTGAGTTTAAGTATCAATATTGAAAAACCCACTGTCCTGTAGCCAAGTATTTTTATGTATTTTAAAAAATAAATCTGGAATCATGACTCCACGGGTTTTTTTAGTTCCTTTGGAAGCAGCTAATCATCCAGTAGAGGGAGTACAAACTGCCTTAAAATGACTGAAGACCAGTTGAATCGTATTAGTTGAATAATTTATCAAACAATTCTTATAGCTTTCAAATAAATTATTCAGAAAATATATTTTTCCATTATTCACCAGTGTCTAGTGCTCCTGAAATAATTCACAACTGTATTAATCACAAATTTTACTCAGTGGATTCAATTATTATTTAAAATAAAGCGTCCATGCCCAGAACTGTGCAAGCCACAGAAAGTCATGCTGAAGGCAAATGAAGGCATCATCAGTTAACTAGTCAGATGACTTATATGATAACAGAGCATATGAGCCAGCACATATTGATTTTAATGATAGGACAGTGGATCAAAACAAGCATAAGAGTGAAAAAATAGTTAGAAATGCAAAAAAATATAGAATAGCATTGTGATAGCTGCTTCTAACATCGACAGCCACCAATCATCCTTATGCTGTACTAGAAGAGATACTCTATATGTTAAGAACAAGACAACGGCATGGTTTTGTCAGATAACACAAAATGATACTTTATAAAAAATTGCTACTAAATTACGCTAGTGTTAGGAAGGAAAAAAGTTTCATTCGTTATAACTAGAAATTAATTGAAAAAGTAGAGGTTATGTCTCAGATTTTCACAAACCCTTAGGCTTGGACTACTACTGTAATGAGAGCTGGCTATTAATCCCATTAGGTGAGGGAAGAAGAACTGCAAAAAAGGAAAAAGCATACCCCTTGCTACCTTCCTTCTCTGATTGTAATATGGCAGAAAGAGGTGCTGCTTCACAACAAATGAGGCTTGGGGTAAGATGACTGACATGTACAGTCTTGGAGAATGTGAAAGCCTCAGGCCAAACCTCTAAAATCTCTGCAAGCAAACTCTCTGCTAAATATCCTCAAAAGGATACTTAATTTCCAGTGTGAGTACTGTCAGCAATGGTAAGAAATGAATCTTGGGGATCAAGATCTACTTCCATAATAGAGGTACAACATCAGGATACTGTAGATCAACTAAGTTTGTCTACACTTATTTAAATTTTGTTGTATCTTGTGACAAAGAAGGTTCAGAAGAGATCGCACAGGCAGGAAAAGATAGATCTTTCCTTTCCTTTCCTTTCCTTTCCTTTCCTTTCCTTTCCTTTCCTTTCCTTTCCTTTCCCTTTCCCTTTCCCTTTCCCTTTCCCTTTCCCTTTCCCTTTCCCTTTCCCTTTCCTCAGATTTGGGGTTGCATGGAGATTTCTTTTTTTCCTATCACAACAAGTGTAGTCTTGTCTTTCACCTTTGTCTGATAAAATCCTTCCCACCATTGTACTTAAAACGCTACCTGTGTTACCTCTGTTGTTAAACTCAAAATTTTTCACAGTATCATGGCCTGCTTTCCCTGTAATGCTGCATTAGGAAGAGGCTAAGAAACAGAGTATTTGCTGTTGAAACCTTTGCAGGTAACTTTTATTGTAAGACACCTTTTCCCACCCCTACAGTGCACGTGCTGGAGTTCCCCTTTCCCTGAATAACACCCTGGTGCTGATGGCACTCACCTTGATCTTAACAGCCCTTCCTCCAGCCGCTATCAGTATGCAGCTTGTGAGATCAGGCTCAGAAAGCACAAATGCAAGATGTCACTCTTAGAAAGGCGTAGGAGAGGGTGCTGACATCCTTGGTGCATTCCAGCTATGGTGACCTTGTGGTAGGGTTAGCATGGGACCGATGAACCAAAGCATTGTATTCCAGGCTATTGAACGCTGCCCCCTTCCTTACAGTTTCAAAGAGATAGATTTGTATTCTAAATGAAACAATGACCTTTGATCTTGCTTTTTAATTAAGCACCTAGCTAGAAAGTTTCGCAGGCCATGTTATTACCTGTGGGTTTATTATTAGATATTAAGATAAAGGATTCAGAATTATATGGTCCTGGGCCCTTTTCTTTTCTTGCAATGCCTTAAAGCCTTCTCTCTGTCTGCAATTTAAAAAATTTTATGCTAGCAATAAAATCCAAGTTAGAAAAATGATGGCTTATCCTTATAAAGAGGTTGGGCCAAATGGTGTCAGCATGACTTCTTTGAAGTTAGTAAGCAGAATTTGTCCTGTGGTATCTCAAAGAATTAAGCATATTAGAAAAGGGGTGGTCATTGAAAAAAGTCAAGTTAAATGAGACACCAAAGTTGACTCTAACCTCCCAAACCCCTTCCCACACATGGAAGCTTTGAAGTGGAATGAAAAGACTAAGTGAAGCCATAATTACATCTTGTTTAACTTGGCCCTTTAAACAGCTAACCCTTTAACTCGCTTTTCTTTTTCACTCATCTACATACTGCAGAACTCTTTGAATCAGCAGAAAGCTTAATCAACAGATGATTAAAAATCAAATCTATATGCTTCTGCTTTGCTGAGAATTGCACATGTACTTAAGTATGTATTTAATGGCTTTAAGGATCAGGACTTTTTCCTTTTTCTTCAAAATGTCTTTCTTTTTTTTTCTTTTGAAAAGGTGTTTGAAATCATGTACTATATGTACTTGTGGGAAAGAATTAATCTCACACAGGAATGTATAGGGATCATTGTCCTAATAGGATTTAAGCTGGCTTTTTTCCCATTGCTTTTCAGTATTCACAGTGGCTGGAAAGAAATGGGTTTGTGTGGCTATTTCCCGTATTATTTTCTGTTAGAAAGGTGCACTAATGGCCATTTAGTTCATGGTGATTACGCAAAGTGCTAGAAATAGGATTAGTACCTTTGACTACCTTTTAAAAGATAACTGACTTAATATTTTGGTGCTGGGTGTAAAATTTTTTTTTTACTATATATATCCTATGCTAAACCTCTATAAGTCTCACAAAGAAACAGACTGGTTTCTGGAAGTCCCTGACTTCTTTGGTTTCAATCACTCCAAAGGGATCCATTTGCACAGTAACTTTAACTACCTGAATCTTGATGTATTGAAATACTGTTAGTAAGGTGCTGGAGGAGAAGAGAAAGATGAGAAATTAGCTTCCAAGAACAACAACCTATTTTGCTCAGAGCTGTAAAGAAATCTCTTTAGGAGAGAGTGGTATGATGGCTATGTATTCAGGTTAAATAAGCCTTGTCCCACTGGTGGTTGCTCTCATCTGCTCTGTGCATTTGGGTGTTGTACCAGTTAGTTCTCCTCCTTTCCCAGAGCCATAAGAGCTGTTTCTCTCACTCACTTGAAGCATCTGCAGCATGAGGTCTCTCTATAGCCTGGAGAACACTGCTAGCAGTATATCAGGCTCCCAAAAGATAATGAAATTACTTCAAAACATTCCCATCCTAAAGTCTCCTTACTGAAACTGAACTAAAAAAATCCTGTCATCAGTCAGCACTCTTGTTCTGATTCTTTTGAAATTAGTCAGGTTTATTTTTTTCCCAAGAATAATGCAGAAAAAAATATTTGAGTGTCACGGTATCAGGAGGAGTTTCTAACACTTCAGATTTTGTGCTGGAGAGAGGCTCTGTGTTAGATACACCAAAATATGATGCTTGCAGTATGTCCAGATTACGTAAACATACATGAACTGTATACAAAATAATTCAGAATGTCAGGAAATACATTCCTTTTCCTACTCACCATCTCTTTGCCATCAGTGTGGCTTGCAGAGGTGAGAAGAGTCAGTGAATTAATTTTACTTTGAGAATTTTAAAAGCATGAGAGTTTTAAAAGCCCCCTCTCATTCTGGCTACTCCTGTTGACTTCATTAGCTTTTCACCCCTGCAAGTCACGGGTCAATCTCATATTGAGAACTTGCTCCCACACTGTTAGGTAATGCCCTTGGTGAGAAACTGCAATTAATAAATAACAAACAGTAATATGTGGAAGACAATGCATATCCGGAGAGAAGAGAGCCTGTGATTTCATAAACAGCTGAACAATATATTTTCAGATTCCAGAGAAGAGAACAAGCCAGATCCCCTCCATCCTACATAGCGGTATATTGCCCCATGAATTTATTGCAAGAAGTTGTTTTTCCCCTCTGTAAACAATTCAGATAGATGTGAACAACTTCCAAATAGCAACATAAGTTTAATTCATCTGTCTCAAGTGACATAACATATGTCACCAGTGCCTGTTGCAGAAGCAGGGAAGTCTGCTACATCATGTAGAATTATGCTTTATAGCCATGCAAACCATGTTGTTAGCACTGGAGGACTTTGAAAGAAAAATCTGTGCGGCAACTGCAGCAATCCTTTCTGCCTGCACCTTCCTTGCACAGGGTGATAAATTTTGCTTTTCTTGGGCGGGTCTTGGTAGGCAAATACAAAGTCTTGGAAGGGAATTGGTCATTGCACCTTTTTTAAGAGAAGAGTTCTTTTTGAGACAATGCTTTCTTTCTCTCCCTTTTCATTTTCTCTTTACCGTGAATGTAAAACAGGATCTGAATGAGAAAAGTGAGATAAACTTATTGATTCACTAAAATGCTGAGTCTCCTTTCTGGAAAGTTAAGTAATTTTTAATATAAATTCTCCCTCTTTACTAGCCTGTGTAGTACAGTTTGGTATTTGACAATGTAATAATTTCAATTATAAAATATAAAATTTAGATTAGAAATGAGACTATGTTAGTCTAGTGGAGACATTTTTCAATATTGTCAATAGGTGACACTAACCAATGGTATTTCTATCATGAAGAAACATCACAGAAACTCAGGTTCTGAAGTCACCAAAGCATAAACTCTACAATTCTATGATGGCTAAGCTAAAACACCCCTTTTGAGAGAAGTCTGAAGACAGGTAGGAAGACCTTGGGCAGCTCTGATAGCATTTCCAGTTCCAAACCTGTTGGTTTTTTTTTAAAAAAAAGCTATGCCAGTATTTCTGCTATATGCTCAACCAAGAACTCAAATCTGTTCTCTAGCCCTACAAACAACATAATCTTCTTAAATTTGCATGCAATTTTACGGTCTGCCTGTGCAGGTAATATAACTAGCTCTTTACAAACATCATGTCGAAAGATTTAGGAGTAAGATACAGTTATGACATGTGGTATCTATTATATATAAAACTTCATGTAATATTTTAACATAGAAAGCTTTTCAAACAACTTAAAAGTATTGAGACCTAGCAGTGGAAAAGAGCCTGAAGACATGGTAGTTGCACTTTTAAGAGTCAAACAAGACATTGAAAAAGTAAGCTCTCCATTTAGCCACTTCTACACAGTGCGAACTCCCAAAACTATTTATCAGCCAGAGATGACAAAAACAACTGCAAAGAATATATACAAGCCCCAACACTGAACAGATGTTTTACCACTTACATGCTACAGTCCTGAAATTTTTAGAATTATTCAGATGCTGCAGAAGCGGTGAGGCCTCTCTGTTTATTGCTCCTAGTGGATATAAAATCAAATAATGATTTGTTTGTCATTTTATTTTACGGAAAGTTTTACACTGTCTAGTCCAGAACAACTGTGTTGATCTTTCAAACAAGACATAAAACTTGAGGTTTTAACCACTTCTGTTCATTAATATCCCTTGAGAGTGAGAAGAGATTTTTTTTTTTCGCAAGATTAGGAGTATTAGCATCCTGACTAAATTACTGCTCTGGTAATTACATTCTTCTTATCTACATATACCCCTGCAGCTTCAATGGAATACGGTTTGTTCTTCTCCTGATGTATTGTGCGGTGCTGTTGCATGTTTTTAAATGGTTTGCTCAAGCAAAAGCTGCTGCTGGCAACGTGTAACCTAAATTTGCTTATTAGGCACTCGCTATCCCTTCTCTTTCTGACTCTCTGGACTGGAGTGAGGCTAAAGACATTCAAAGGATGGCATGCAGGACAGTGGCCTCCTCTTCAGGTGTAAACAACACCTTCCCTGGGTAAAGTCTTAGTAAGCAGCATTACTTTGCCATCTATATTTCATTTCTCATACTATATGGCCTCCATAGGTTTTGGAAAGAACTGCAAGGGCAAGGGAAAAGCTAAGGGCAAAAGCTGGTGGGAGCACATAGGAAAATCTTCAGCCCACTCATATTTTCTGTGCTACACACTGGCTGTTTGTAATAGTTTCCCTTTTTGCTGGAAAGAATATGGGAAGGGACATTCAAAACAGCCTAAAGGACTGAAGTGCAAAAATTACATTACATTTCAGTGAGAGTAAAGCACCTAAACCCACAGGCCCCTTGGAAAGCCTAGCTATTGAATGTAATTGCAGGGAGCAGAGCCAGAGGCTCCATGCAGTCCTTTGGGGATTAAACTATTGCCAAACCTTTTTATGTGCAAAACGCTCAGATGATGCCATGACAGGAGCAATACAAAACCTTAAGTAGACAGATAATAAACCATGATTATATATGACTTACTATCTTTTCTTTCCCCAAATAAATGGTGCTGGTGTTGCCAGTTTTGAAGGGTGCTCTTTGGCTCTGCTCTTGGGGCAATGAGAAGTGATGACAGACCAAGCAGCACAACAACAAAGAAACAGTGGCCAGTTTAGGGAAACGCTGCTCAAAGAGATAGATACCTTGGCACGCACAGAGAAGTCAGTCCTGTCTAGTCAGTGGATGATGACACTTATGAAGATAAAGTACAGGGGAAGGAGAGGCTTTTTTGGGTTGTAATTAAGCCCGTTATGACTAAGAAGATGGCCAAGCCATTTCTACTTATCGTTTGGGGTGGAATGATCACCAAGAACAATCTACCATTGCTATTTCTTAAGCTTTAAAAGTGTCAGGAGTTAGAAAGAACTACTAATATGTGTAAATGGTGCTTACTATTGGCTGGGGTGATGTGCAGCTATAACAGTGAAGTATTCTGTGTATGCGTACAACTCTTTTATTGTAAGTTGCTTTATTTAGATGAATTTTAATGATACAAACACGATTAACAAACAAGTGTTGATTTCTCTATTGACAGTTTCAGTTTCCTCAACTGCAATTTTCAGGGATGAATCACTTTGTTCCAGCTCGTTGTGAATCTTTAAATGTATACTTACATAGCTGATATAACAGAGGGAAAGAAGTATACTCATATCTGGTCAGATTTATCTTCAGAATTACACATTTTGCAACAGCATAAGTAGTATGATTGGGTAATAAAAGCCATTTTATTCTTAAAACAAATGGCATGAAAATAGTTGGCTATACAGCATTATTTCATTTGGCTTGAATGGCTTTTAATGACATCATTAACATATACGTTAGAAGGATAAGAATGTAAGACAATATTCCTGGCAAATTAAACATTATTGATATTGGAGTGTAAATGAAAAAGTTAAAACAGAGTCATCATTCATCTTGTCTGCAAGTAAAAGTAAAATAAAACATGTTTTGTGTTAGTACAGTTTGGATAAGTTATGAGCAACTGTCTGCAAATGAGTAATCAATCCAAAGTTCTTTGTCCTCTGAACGAGGGTCATGAACTCCCAGTCAGTATGTGGGACTCTAAACTGATAACCACTGAACGCAAATAGGATCGAGGAAGATTCTCTGTTGGAGAATGACAAGTACAGAAACTGCCAATATTTAGTCCGACAAGTCTCAATGTGCTTGTTAGCAAAAGCATGAATGTGGAGGAGACTCAGTTACATGAGGACATCACGCCATTGGATCTCTGTTGGGATTCTTGGTGGGTTCAAGGGAGGAGTTGGGAAGTTGGAAGGGCTTCTGAGAAATGGAACAACGATTTAGCAATCTGAGAGTAAAGGATTCCAGCAGATAATTTGTGTTAGTTTATAAAAAAAATACAAATTTCCTGGCAAGCTGAACAGAATCTCTAATGGCTATGCAGAGAAGATAATTAGCTCTTCAATTTGGGAAGCAATATCAGTACTAAAACAAAGTGCTGGAAACAAGGCTAAGGCTAATATTGAGTATTTTCTATAAAATACTCTATATTTAAATAAAATAAATTAAGACTGTTATACAGCATATGTTAAACAGAACAGCTTGGCACAGGTACTCCTTCTGACTTAATTAGGCAATTAGGAGTCTCAGAAATCACCAGGAATATCCCAACAGAAACTGGTAGGGCCTTGCATACATTTGCCCCTAATTCCTGGGAGCCCTTAAGTATTCAAAGAGTTTCAGAGCTGGCATTAAAATTTGGCTCTCAATACTGTGACGCTGTCAGCAGACGGCAACTCCTTGCTTTTATGCCTGATCAGTTCAGAAAATAAATCCCACTGTTCCTGGCACTTTGGTTAATAGCCTTCAGCTCTGATGCGGAAAATATGTGAGCACAGCCAGATTTACCTGTACTCACACAGGAGCCACTTTCAAATTTGTTAAGATGCAGATAGATGAGTAGGGTGCTCAAAAGCTGGAAGGAGATTTCAACCTGAGCACATCAATCAAAGTGCTCTTTTGAACTTGGCCCTTGAGATAGTGCAAGTAAGCAGGCAGATAAACCTCTCTTGCTCAGCCTGCTGGTTGAATTGATTTTCCACAGAAAACATTCACAGAACAAACAGTGTTGGAGCTACCAGCATATGTGCTTGGCTGGGGATTATTTTTGGAAGTATTGGCTATTTAAGAAAGATTTGTATTTAGTAACTCGCAAAAGAAATTTTTTTCGGTGGTTTGGGACTATCCTTGAGGCTTTGCACAAAGATGCTAGCACAACAACCAATCAACAAATGCAAAAAAAAGCACAATTGCTAGAGTAGGAACGATTTCTCAGGTCAGTTAAGCAAAGTGGGAGTGATAGGCATTTGAATTTGGGCAATCGTTCTCTACTGAATAGCTAAAAGCATAAAGAAGTGCTGAGATATTTTTTTTTGTAGGTGTGTGTGGGTGTGGCTGTGTGGGGGTGTGTGTGTGGGTGTGTGTTTGTGTGTTAAGAGAAAACAACTCTGCTTGCAAAAGTTGGGGCCTGTGAAACTCACTGGTTGTGAATTTTATGGTACTGCCTGAAGCAAGTGTTTTCTCTCAATAGAGAGGGATCAGATAATCATTGCAATGAGAGTTAGCGAGTAAAATTCAAACAGATAAGCTGCTCTGTTTTAAGGACTATGTATTATATCCCAATGCAGGAAAGTACCTAGAGCCAAATGCAAAAAGAACTTTGATGCTCAGCATGGGATTTAGACAGAATTTAGGTACCTAAACAGAAAAATGTAAGCTTGAAAATCTTTTTTTAAAGGTACTGTTTAACCCAAGGGGTGTCAAAACTCCCTTGGCAGCTTGTTACTTTAGTTTTCAAGGTATATGGTGTTGAATAGTGCACTACTCAGAACTGCTGCACCAGCAGAGCTCATCCACAAGTTAATTAGCACTTTGGCAAGTCATTCATTCCTGCATCCAACCGTAGTCCATAAACCATGTTCTCTTGCCTAAATCTTTGGGGGGAACTCAAGACAGTGGTAAAGCCTGACAGGACTAGCAGTTGTGATTATCCTTTATATTTAAATGTGATAGAAACAAGATTGGTATTCTACTTTTTTTCTACTGACTTAATGGCCAGAGATCTTGCAGAAAGGTGCCAATCCAGACTCTGCTCTCTTCTCAGACTCTGTAAGAGACTGAGGGCCAGGAAGAGACAGGGGCTTGTTTATGACCCAAGGCAGTCCCAGACCATTAAACTTTAGTCTTTTGGGGAGTGGACATACTCCACTAATCCTATTGCAACAGGAACACGTGATAGGGAGGAATTCAGGATTGAATGGGAGACAAAAAGAGCAAGATGAGTCCCGATACGGGCATTCACCTTATGTCTCTCCTCCAGAGGCATCACAGAGTCATCATCAACTCTAAGAAAGCTTGGATCAAGTTTTTAAATGTTAAGTATTATAACACCTTAATTTCAAATGCTTTGGTCTTTAATTCTGTCTCGCTCTCAAACTGCCATACATCAGATTCAGGTATGTGTCCAAGGCATTCACTTAGCCATCCGTGGTCTAACTCTGCAACTCAGGTGTTTGGTAAGAGAACTGCAGATGATGGTGCAATGTTCAAGCTCTACCAACTGCTCTGTTCAGATTATGAAATTTGAGGCTTTCACTATTAGGCTTCTAGCTTACCTGTGGGCTTGCTCATGCAATTACTCCAAAATACATTTATTTCATACAGGTATTAGTTCTCATTTTTAATAGTAAAGTCAACAATTAATAATCACTTACGCTGTTCTTTACATTTTCAAAGTGCTGAACAAACATTAATTCAGTTTCTTCATAAAGCCGTAGGCTCCTTGTGATACTAATGGCCTGGCTGACTCATACCTTCATATTCATAAGCCATAGTTTCTTTCCCAGTATGTTTCAGAATTTATAAAAATTGATTTTACAGGGATTTATTGAAAGAAAACTGCAGCATCTCCAAAGTGCAGGTTTGTATTATTATATTTACTTTATAATATTAATTTTGCAATACCATATCAACAAAATTTTCTTTTAATTTTTACCTAAGATTGAAATATCTTAGAAAAAATATTTTTAAATTTTATTTCATTAAGTGCTGAAAATGTGTATTTCTCAGGACATATTTTGAACAGACATGGAAAAATTTCAATTAAGTTAAAAAACTTCTTGGAACCTTATGCAGTAGACCAACCTTCTCTTAAAAAACCCTAAATGACAAAAACCACAACAACTTAGAAAAAAACAGAAACCTTGCCAGCCTTTTGTTGCAACCTTTCATTTCAATAGATAAGTAGAAGAGTAAAAATACGTGCTTTGGAGATGACGAAATTCCTTGAACAAATGACTTTACAATACATTTATTTTTATTCTGAAATGTGTGAAAACACTAGTGATGGTTATAAATATGAAGCTATGACTCAGACAATCTACTAGCGTCACAAGGAGCCTGGGGTTTTATGGAGAAATGAGACTGATTTAATCCTCTTCCAGTTCAAGGCCGGCTTCAACTCTCAGACGTGCGGCGTATACAAACAGTTACATAACCTGAAATCTCAAATCCCTCTGCCTTTGTATGTGAGGAGAGTGGTCAGATTTTCAAGCTCTATTGTAATCTATGTTCTTGAGACTAGAATTTGGTGCTTTAGGAAAGGTGCTTTTAAAATAAAACATCACAATTGCTTTATTGGTTTTAATGTAACAACTGCTGGCTTTCAGAACAAGTACTACATAGCATCTATTCTGATAGGATTGCTCTATATAGCATCAAGAATGTCTTTATTCAAGGGAAATTCAAAAGGGTATAAAAGCAGCAGAAGAAAATGTGCACCTCACTTTCACCCTCTTGTACATCAGACTTGAAAGTGCTTCCCCCACCCTGAAGAAAGATGTTAAATATTCATTGCCATGGGTGAGGGGGAAAGTCTGGGTTTGAGTTCATGTTCTGCACTCATATCTATTTATGTATTGCATCTGATTTTTTTTTTATTTATTTTTTCTTTTTGTAAATGCAATACATAGACTGTATCTGGTATCCATGATTGTTTCCTATCCTTCTAAGGCAGTAGCTTCACCAGATATATGAGATAATCAGGCTCCTTCTTACTTATATTTAATCTGATCTTTTTGGTCTTGCATTTGTTGTTGCCAAGGGGTCTTGCTTGGTCAGGACAGATGGTCAGGAATCCCACTGGCACTGTGTTTCATTCAGCTAAGGCAGTCTCCTGGGTGTGGGAGCACTTCCAAGAAGACTGGGTGAATATGCTAAATCTGCCTTGCGATCCATCTGCCTCGGTGCTTTCCCCAGCATCTGTCTGTCTGGGTGATGACTCTTTGCTTTATTTAAGTTCCATTTTCTAGAAGTCTGAAGGAGCAAGCCTTCCCAACTACTGCTTCTCCTCCCTTCCAAGCGTCTCTCCTTCGCTCAGTAGCTAACCTATCTTCAGAAGGAATGGGATGAATCACAGCCTCGTGATTCCTAACCTTTAGGTGTGCAGAAGCTTAATGGGATTCACAGCTCTCAAAAGACAGCCCTAGGCTCCAAAAATGATGGACTTGTTAAGCACGCATCAAAAAGTTAAGCTGCTAAGAGTCAGATTGCCAAAAGGTCACACACTGTGCAGGAGGGAAAATATGTGCCCTAAATGTAGATCCCTTAGCCTGGATAGAGTGGAGCTGCTTCCCACTGCTCAGGATTCACACCCCTGAACCTGCTCCTGCAGTTAGGTGCCTAATGGCTTTGTTCAGATACTGCCACTGAGTCAGTTAAAACTCTGGAAGACAGGAAACCCCATGACCTTTCTTCCTCAGTAAAAGTAGAAAGTTACACAGTTAAATTATTCATGGAAGATGAAGAAAACATGCTGCCTTCCCAAGGCAAGTGGAACCACAAATCCCATCTACCAGATGAATGCCCAAACCTCACAACTTAAGGAAATCTGTGGATGGGGACATTCTTGGTCCTTTGCCTTGAAACTGGTGCAGATTGTGCAGGTGTAATTAAACATCCATTGAGACAGGTGAGAGAAAAAATCATAGACTTGAATACAAGTTTACAGCTTTCTGGCTAGAACATTCACCTTGAAGAAAGGGATCTCTGCTCCCAGATGTATGCAATATAAATTAGGGAAATTGTCCTTTGAAGTAGAGCCTAGCAGATTAGTTTTCTTTACCCTGGGTGAATACCTTCTCTCTGAGCCCAGATGCTGCTTTCTCTTCATGCCTGACCAAATTAATGCTATTTTTTAATTCCCATTCTAACAGAAAAGCTTAAAAAAAGAAGTTTAGGGAGTTTAACTGCAAATTCTATCTGCCAAGGTGATTTTTCAAAAGCAATTCATTGACTTAGGAGCCTCAATTCCACTAAATATCCTGATTAGAAACTTTCTAGGTGAGGGTTGCATTGAAGGACTGTTGCAACTCCCAGGAATAACATACCAATTAGCATGCTAGGATTTCCAAAGGATGCACCCTTGATGGAAAGTTTTTCCAATTCAGCCTTCAGAATATTGTGTGAAGAATAGACCTGTCACAAGACACGACACAGCTGGCAGGTATACGAACTTGTAGGGCATGACAGCAACCCAAGAGCATCAAGTCGAGATGAAGAACAGAGAAATACTGTAAGGAATCACATATATGAACAGCCCTGCCACAAACTCTCCCTTTGCTGACACAGGGCTCTTCAAAGAGTGTCTTGGATGCATTACTACTAGCTACTAAGGTGTCAGGCACAGTCATAGGCACAAGATCCACAGAATATATAGATTTAAAAGATTATGCAACTTGCTCAAAAGGGACAACAACACAGGACATACAAATATTAACACAAAATCTATACAAGATTTGGCAATAGGTGGGTGGGTGGTCCCTAGTTATAGCTGTTGTACTCATTACTTATCAAGATGCGTCTGTTATTTGTCAGGATTATCTTGCTGTTACCTCTCAGTTCACCTCGTCTTGAACTGAAAGCTCTTTGAGGCAACATTTTCCCTCTCCTTTCAGGTAAGACAATGATCCACCTCAGGCCTTGAGGTGCTGCCACAGTGCATGTAACTGGCACAAATTCCTTCAGACCAGTTGTTCCTAAACTAGGGATCATAACCCCTACCAGGGTTGTTAACCTAATGGTAATATATGTTCATCCACTGTTGATGCTTATATTTAGGGCTACTAGAAAACGATTGATCTACAAGAGAGTCAGAATTAGAAAAAAAATGTTGATAATTGCTGCATTAGCCCATCTGCTCTGGAGATGTATTCTATTGATATTTCTTTTCAATGTTCATTATTGCACATCTTTCTTTCCTCTTCAATATCTTATTTTTAACAGAATGCCAGAGTAGCCCAAAATCTCTTGTGTTTCATTGGTTATCAAACAATGCTTATAATAGAAAACATCTGCTTAGGCCACTTTTTGTCAGGAAAACATTTCGAGCTCCCTTTTCATGTACCCATCTTCAATATTCCTTAAAGCATGAAAAATCTTCCCTACTGACTGTCTTTTTTAAACCTTTTGCTATAGAATCTCCCTGTTAGTGTGACTATAAATGACTTAGATTAGAGGGACCCACTGCAGCATCTACAAAACCGACTCTGGGAGGAACGTGCACTTGAAAACTGTCTTGAATTAATTTAATCTGCTAACATATACTAAAACTTAAAACCATCAGTGTTGCAAAGAAAACTGGCTAAAGCTTCTGCTCTCGTATACAGGACTGAAAGGAAGAAAATGTTATTCTAACAGTGTGTGGAGTGTTTGCAGTTAGGAATGGGGGTAGAATCAAGATACATTAGGTAAAATAGACATTAAAAGTTCAATGTAACAGATGGGTGCAAAACCGAATTTTTATCATGATGATTCATTAGTGTTTTGCAGTCAGGCAAAGAAAAACAGTGACCTGGAACAAATCAAGAAGAATGATGCTTGACTTATGCTTCCTTCTGCAAAGTGTGACCCATATTCGTAGTTTTTAATTAGAAATGTATTACCTTTATGAGATGATGAGCTAATTTCTGTCCATTTTTGTAATTCATTAAGTACCCAGGTTAAATTACAAATAAATGGGGAAAGAATGGGCTGGTCTTTGGACCAGTTACAAAAAGATTCCTTATGAAGCAGAGAAAACGATCAGCACATAGTTACGTGCTGACCAGTTGCATAAGCCACCGTTGTCCTCAGAGAACCTCGACTAAATCTTATCATCAATATTTAAAATAAGTCTAGCGCAAACAGGTTTTTAAAATCCTAAGCAAACCATCAGGAAGACTGATTTTTGTCCTGTAAACGACCTCTGGAAGAAAAAACACATGCACAGCACTTTCTTCCACTAGTGGAAAGATGTTCACCACATATAGGACTGGCAAGCAGTGCACAGGAAAGTACATTGACTTAAAAGGGCTTTAAGGAAACTTCAGAATGAGCACAGCAGTGCTGTCAGCAGGGATGAGCCCATGGCACCAGGTGCTGAGTCTCCAATTTGAAAGGGACTCTACCACTGCTGATTACTGTGTCTGACATCGGACGCGTAAATGACTGCGCATATGTGTTCCTGTCAAATGTGCAGTGGACTCTCCATTTCACATGCCATGAGTCTGGTCTTACGAACAATCACACTGCGCACGAACACATCGTTACTAGAGACTATGCTCAGAAGAATTTATGACTGAGCAGAAAAGTAGCATTTGTGTTCAGAGCTTTTGAAAACCTGCAACGTCAACGGCAATAATTTGTTGATTTATACCTGTGAGGTCAGAAAGCTTTCTGCAATCATGTTTCCATCAACAGTTAATGTGTACGTTTCCATATTTCAGTGTCAGTTTGCTGCAGAGAAGGCTGAAGCAAACATACATGTGACCCTTTCTGTCACTCAAATTTTTTTAAAAAAAATTGACACTGAAATATTGGCTTGCTATTGTTCTTGCTCTAGGGTGAAAGACCACATGTATTTTTACCAAGAATGGCAAATATCTAAAAAAAGAGTTGTAGGTTCCAGCAATTTCTGTCTCTAAAGCTTTGGAATATCAACTAATAGTAGCTTAACAGCAGATGGCAATTCTTGATCTGGATGGAGATGTCCACGTCTTCATCTGGACTCATGTTGAAGCAACCACCAGCCACTCTATTAGCTTTTCAAAGGGAGGTGGATGAGAAGTTCGCTTTTTGAGTGAGGCTGGCTGCAGAAACAATCCCTAATCATGTGAACCTAAGGTGCCATGTAGGGTTTGGTTGACCTTGACACTTATGCACTGCTGTGGTTCAAACAAACCGGGTTCCTCTAATTGTCAGCAAAGTGAATACATTACCATTTAATCTCCATTCCTTTGAAATGGCAACTTTAATTTCACAGTAGTGTTTACTGTTCTAGACTCACTAGTTGTGTCAGAAATCCAAGCTCTGGTGAGCAAACCTTCTAAGCTTGACTGGAAAAAGCTTTTGAACTCACTGCCTCTTGCTCCAGAGGATGAAAAACAAACCTTAAAGCTGCCAATATTTATGTTTTGGGGAAATCAGTTGAAAAAAGAGAAAGAGATTTTCCAAGCTCAGAACAAAAATAGACCATTAAAAAAGCTTATTTTGTTTTCTCCCTTTGAAAATTCCCTTTTCATTTTAATTAAGCTCTCACAGGATTCATGGTGTTGGAGAGTTTTCAAAGAAACAGAGAACTTGCTTGCCAGGATTTTTTTTTTTCTTCCTTTTTTTTTTTTTTTCCCTCCCCTCTGTTAGCTCACTCAGCTCTACTTGTTGCAAATATTCATCTGCTCTGAGAAAAGCAGCAGAAGCAGAGGCATGGCTGAGGGTGTTCAGAAAACCTAAATACAGTAATATTAGTAACAACTTCTACGTATTATAGAAAGGAAAGTTCATATGATTCTTCTATTATAGGTAAATTGATCCAAACTGGAAAAATTTAAACTTTGTGTCACCTTACAGTTGTAAATCAGGGTCATAGAAGCTTGATTTTTCTACTAGGACTAGAAAGATAAAGCTGTTGCAATAATACATCGATTTGCAGTAAATTCTAAGTAGTTTTGGCCTCCATCCTACAAACACCAAGCTGGTTGTTTCAGATATGGGGTTCCTGAGGGGCTGACAAAAGCTTTATCTCCTTCCCAATAGCTCTGGCAGCTCCTTTCTTCCTAGCCCTGGATCATGACTTTTCTCTGCATTTGGGAATTGGGTACTGAGTATATCCAGAGAGGCTCAGCAAAGCTGCTCGGTGGCTACAGGGCAGGGGCTTCTCCGTGACTCCGGTCAAGATTCCTGTGTCTGCTGAACCCTGAGCAGTACTGCCAGGTACCATCTCCTCCTCTGCCCCCACATCAAGGTGTGACCAGATCCCTCACAATAGCCTCATAATAAAATTACAGGCCTAAGTGGTCTGAGTGCCTCTAGAAGCGTGGCTTTCGTACCAAAGCACAGGATAGAAATTAAATATAGAATTAAGTCCATCAAGGATGCTTCAGGTTGAGCACAGCTTAGATTTAAAAATCTTTCTTATACAGCTTGAAAACTGATCCATGTAGCAGTATCTTACTGTATAAATGTTCTTTATTACATCCTATGACATTCCATTAAGAGGAGTCATATTTGTGTATATAGTAGTAGAATTTGGCCTAATTAGATATTAGAAATGTGGTTGTACTTGACACTTACAGAAGGCTTCTCAGATCTCAAAGTCATCCTTGGATCTCAAAGCACTTTACAAGGCAGTAAAATAGTACTATTATCCCCTGCTGAACAGAGAAAATGGCAGAGGCAAAAAATAAGGTGGTATGTCCTAAATTACCCAGATCTTCAGATTCCAATGCTCAGTCAATGGGACCAGAGTAACTTAATTTCCAAATAAGGGAAAATCAATATCACATGACTCAGTTTATGAGAAACTAGGATAAAAAACATGGCTGCTGGATTTAGAAGTTAGTTTTTGAAAATTATCTGCTTCTAGTTATGACTTGGCAAACAAGTATGTATGAAAGGTGTTTTTATGACTGATACAAGTTTCCAAACAATGTATTATATTTTGCACACAATTTTTTCTTTTTTTTCATTTATTCCAAAGGCTGTACATGGAGATGAAGCAGTTTGATGTAACAGGCAAATTCCAAATGCTTTATCTATTTGAATTTACTACACACCTATAAGTCCTTTTCCAGCTAAACATTAGTCTTACAATAATGGAAAAACCTGGTCTTTAGGATGGCAATCAAACAACTGCTCAGGTCTCTCTCCATGAATACATGTATACATGTGCATATATTCAAGGGTATTGTCAAAGGCTTTTGTCGTTTTGAATGGTTTTTAACATTTGCAATCTAACAATAAAGCCTTTCTTTTTTTTTTTTCCCCAAGACTGAGAGATCTTCAGGCACTGCTGAGTAATTCACTGTGTGCTGCAGCATATAAGTAATGACTGAAGAGTGTGAAACTCTGAACAGACCTCTGCATTAAGATGAATAGACCAGCAGAGTACATTTGCTGAAGTGCTTTCTTTATGGGTGAACACAACAATATGTTTGAAATACATCAAAAGGAACCGTTGTGGATTTCACACTTCTCAACAGCGAGGGCAAAATGTATTGTATGCAGTGCCGTACAGGTAAGAGCTACAAGAAAAATAACACAAGACAAAACGCCTTTCAATATTAAAGCTAGGTTCAGAAAATGCAGCTATACTTTGGCAGCTGGATGATATGCCAGCAGAAAACAAATAGGGAAGAGGAGGCTGAAATTAGCTCCTGTCTCTGCTAATATCTTATCTATAATGAGGTCCCAGATTTTTCCCATTTGTTTGTTAGTTAGCAGTTCACCTGAACAAATACCAGTGCTCACAGAGCATTCTTAAACGAGTATAGCCCTTTGAGTGTTTGCTGTTGGGGATTTGCTTGCTGAGCATGCTGGTTGGTCGCCTAAGGACACATCCATGTTACACAATGCTGTGTCATGGGAGAGACAGCCAAGATAGCCCAGGAAGAAGGACGGTCTGTCTGCGTGGCACAATGCCATGCTGCGTACTCATTCGGCTCCCAGGGGCTGTATAAATGAGTTAGCTCGATTCGGTTGGCACAACTCTGTGCTGACCTGGCTATCCTGATCCTAGGACTGGAACTGGCCTGTTTGGAGGTAGGTCAGCCTAGTTATACTTTCTCTTCCTCATTTGGCTGACCTGAGCTATCTTTCTGCACGTTATTTCCAATAAATCCATTATCTTTGCATTAATTTCTTTTTTTTTGTTTGTTTTTGTTTCATAATTAAAGAACAATCAGGCTTGAATGTTACCTTCTGTGCACTTATGCAAGAAACTTTTGGCTCAGTTGACTAGCTGAAAAAAATGAACAAAAAAGTGTAAAAATAGTTATTTAAAACATAATTAAAAATTCACAAACATTCTCGTAAGTGCATTTTACCTTTATTCACCCAAGATTAAATCTTACCCTTGGCAAATCTTGTTTATGTCTTTCATTAATAAAAAAATCACCAGTAAACAATAGAAGATAATCCTACTACTTAAAGAGTAATGATCAGCCACAATATTATACATATCTGAATTTCTCTCATTTTTTCTCTCTGGGTTAGAAGCCAATCTAATCACTCTTAACTACCCAGAATTATATTTTTTATGACATAAGTGAATCTAAACAAGAAAATAAGAGTGAATTCTTCGAATGATCTGTAAATCACTCTGCTATCAAACTATTCTGATTTCTTACTGCTCCTGGTTTAACTTATTTCCATGGTTTTCCAATTATTTTTGTGGTTTATCAGATAGCACAGAATGATATATCTGTGAAAGACTGAGTTAAGGCAAACTTCATGTAAACTTATCATGCTACTAGTTTGCTCAATGGTGCTCTGAAAGTGTGAATCTTTGTGGGCTTGAAGCAGGTGCTAGAAGGAGATGCAGGTGGGGTAGGGAGAGCTCAGACCCTTGTGTTAATTACTGATGAGTTGGGGGTGTGAAGATGTCATCTCAAAACTACGGGGAGCTTTCATTTTCTCCTCCATCTCTGCTGCTTGTTTAAGGTCTGTTTACAAATGAAGCAAAACCCAACATGACCATTTGTTAGCAAAAACAAATGATATAATGTGAAAAAAATCTCAAATTTCATTTTTTTGATTGCTGTATTCTGTGATTTTCAGTGAAGAAAACAGTAAGCATAAGTGTAAGAATACAAGATGAAGACATAGCAAGAAAGATTGCATAACATTTGGATTGGACAAAAAAACCATTTCACAGCAGAAACTTAGGAAGAAAACTCCTTTACAATCTTCCAAGAAAACCTGACAGAAAAGCACATTTAATGGTGCACATTGCAATGGCTTTTTGCCGCAGGCTAGGAAAAGTCAGTCAAATAAGTAAGAGAAATTTGTATCCTAGAAGGGAAGGATATTTGTATCCTCCCTGCAAACTGGTGCTGTAAAAGTTCATTGAAGGGCTGTTCCTAGATAGATGAGCAAGCAGAGAAAAGGGTTTGTGGAGGGGTTGAAGCCTCATAAGAACAGGGACAAACCAAGAAACTGAAATGATGAAGATGGAAAGCAAAGCCATACATGCCCCATCCCTGCTCCACTCCATGAGCCATGGTGTGCTGTGATTAAACTGGAAGTTTCATGAACATTTCTACATGCAAAAAGTGTTGCTGTTACTCATGACTTTGCCTGGCACATGTATGGACCCTACAGTAATAAGTAGCAAGGTGGATAGACCCTAAGACAAGCAGACTGGATGTTTACAGAAAGAAAAACCTGGAAATATGTGTGTATACATAGAAAATGAATGGGGAAAAAAAAGAGGAAATGAATGCTCTCCTTTCAGCCCGAATGATGTATAGTTTTACACCAAAATGGATGCAATATGTATGCAATGGATTTAAAACCATAGCATACAGTAATGGGCTAATGCAAGCTTCCCTGTCTAATGAGTATGTACCAAAAGAGCTGAAAAGTAAAGGGTGCCAGATTCAAACTTGGGTTAGCTCCATTTCTTGCAGTTATGTTGAATTACATTGGCAGTTAATCTGGCCCTTTTACAAACACTTCAGCTGCACCATAGTCAGCGTTTTCTCACTTACTCTCTTTCCTATAGTAAGCCCTAAAACAAACAACACAAAGTAGTGGCAGACAAAGAAACCATCTCTTCTCACCCAGAGCTCACCAGGCACAAATGGCTAAGCTTCAGCTAGCAGTTCTGTTGGCTTCCATCTACCAATTTCCTCCCTTGTAACATCAGTTTTTTCTTTGTTCACTCCAAGATTTGTGACCTCTGAGCAAGTTCTGCAGGGTCCAGAGTCCAGTCTAACCAGGTTTTTGCTAACTAGCATGGGAATCAGTTTATTTGTTTCGTTTCCTAAAAGCAAATCTGTGGTGTGTTGCAGCAGGTTTTTTTTAAACCACCAGGAAAGAAGTGTCTGTACCATAACTTGGTTAGACATTACTCCCAGGAAAAAAAAGAAAAAAAAAAGAACAGCAAATAACAAACAAACCATCCCAAAAGAACTGTCACCTCTGTTCGTTGCCGAGACTTTTGCAGCCTTACTAGCAGTGATTGAATGACAGTTCATCTCTTGTAGATTAACCTTCATTTTGATGGGCTTCAACTCTTGCAAAGCCCATCATCTTACCTGAGATACTAACTGGAATATTTGTCAAGCATAAATACTATGTCCTCTACGGGAAGCCACACAGTGTGTGAGGACGAATAAAATGTTGCTTTGCAGCTGGTGAGCAAGTATTTCAGGACAATAATAAGACCATTATTAAATGTCAGTATGACTGCACTATATAATTCTGGATCACAAATAAGAAAACACCACAGAGCAGATTCAGCATTTTGCCCATCGGAAACAACTCACAGCATACAACAGCTGAAAATGGTCTATTTTTACATCCCTATCAATAGAAGTCTGAGTAGTTGCTAACAATTTTACATCCATGGTTTTACAGCTGCAGTTATTAATGCAAAATTTCACCTATCACTGTCTATCATGTGTCACTTTGAAAGATCTGTCGGTGTAATATCTTGAAGATTAGGCCTTTTCTATTTGCTCACATGATGTACATATATTCTCACCCAGCTTTTTTCCAGGCAGGGAGTACATCTAAATAGCTTATTATGGTGAATTTGGCAACAGCCTCTGTATTTAAGTTGCTCAGCAGTACTGATTATAATGGGATTGTTGTACCCTTTCCATTCCTCCACTATTCATATCCAGTCTTCTCTGAGATGAGGACCTCCAGGCCACAGCAGCATCTTTTCCATATTCTGCAACATTTTCTCAAATTTTTTAATTTTTTTTTTAAATATATGTTTAAGGGGTTAAAACAGTCATTTCACTTCTGTGTGTTGCTGACTTAGGACAACTTGAGCAACACAAGAAAACAACCAACTCAATTTGTGAATATCTTGTAACTAGCTTTCAAGGCTACAGAAACTTTAGAGCTGCCTTGTGTTTTAGGTACAAGGCCAAAGCACATTACACAGAACATTCATCCCTCAAATGATGTGCTTCTCATCACCTCTGTGTAAGGATACTTGTTGCATATTCTGTTTTCCTGCCAATGTGCGTCCTCAACTGAAAGGAGAGCCTTGGGCCTTTTATTTTCATTTTGGATTGTAGAGAATCTCCATTCAGAAGTCAAGATGTGATTTTCTTTCTGTTCAAAGCTTTTCTCTTCTTTCTGGCTGCTGAAAAAAAGAGATGTCTCACTCCTTAAAACTCTCAATTTAATCCAAGGTGTGACACATATTCTTTAACATATCCTCCTGTGGAAATACATGATTTAGCCATAATATTGTCTGCTCAAATAAACATGCTGGGGTCTCACTCATACACAGAATTAGAAACAAAATAAATATTTATTAACCAGATGCTGAGCTTAATAGTCTCTGCCGGCTTTTATCCTTGTGGAGCTCTAAAAATCATTTGTATCCTCTCTCTGCCAGCATGAGTGAAAGACCAAGATGATATATGATAGAAAAGGAGGAAGATTTCTCGGGGCAAAAATTGAAATTAAATAAAATGAAATAAAATGTTATTATTTCCAGCACAGCCAAGCATATATTTTTTTCAATGTAAAAGCCAATCTGTGTTTTTTTTTTTTTTTTACATGTTTCTCATTACAGGCCAATATTCACAGATCTCTAATCATCAAGGCATTGTCTTTATCATTCAGCAAATCACTGAGTGTAGCACCCATTGCAGGGACCTAATCCCACACTGTAGTATTACAGGTCTATAAAAGGTAAAACCAATCCTGACAAGGGGTATAAAAAGGGTCTGGTAAATTACCCAAGTTTCTATTCTCAAAGTAGATGTCGGTCTGAGAGATGGTCTCATCAACCAAAGGAACAACTGTGCTCTTTAAATAATCGATGCTCAATTACAATGATGACACCCTGGCGGCACAGCTTTATGCTGCCCTCTTGCACAAAGACCGTGAATCAATGAACGGATGGCAAGAAAGAGGAATTTAAAACAGACAAGCTGATGGACACAAAGAAGGAAGATGGAGGTTCCAGTGTCTCTGAAGAACTAAAAACTTTGTTGAAAACCAAGTACTTTATTGACTGTCAAGGACATGAAAAGAGATACAGGTACTGACACCGATGTACCGTGATTTAAGACCTTCTTTACGTTATTACCCAGAGTAATAGCCAAATACAGGAAAGAAGAATTAAAACTACAGTAGGGAAAAAAAGGATTTCTACTATATGGCCTATCTTCCTTATAGTTTGGCCTTAACCAAAAATGTTCTTGAAAGACCTAAATGGTTTCCACCTAGTTATGAGGAAATCTTTGCTGGATTTTGAAAAAAAAAATTGATAACCATGAGTGCACTGCTGTTTTGGACCAGTAGGAGAGAAGATCCTAACTGTTTCATGGTGAAATTTAATAATTTTGTGACAAGAGTGACACAACCCAGTCCTCCATGATAGTATTTACTAAAAGATTTTGTTTTAGGAACACTCTATGATCTTCAGTAGGTTATTGGATAATGATGTTTGTGAAAGCTGTGTTAAAAATTCCTTCCAATTTATATTATTGTATTAATTTTGTGGGCATTTATGGATATGATGTTGGACCTCTAAAATCAGATGTGGGCTCTGAAGCTACACATTACATATAAACCTGGAATAAGTAACTAAGGTGTGTAAGCCTGAGTTCTATTAACCTCCAGAAAAAATGGAATTTATTGATGGCTATGAGCTCTGGAAACCTAGAAGTGTGTTCACTGAAAGATTGATGCTACTCACTTATTACTACTCAGTGGCCATGTATGGCAATTTGATCAGCGTTATGGAGACAGAAAAGAGAAAAACAATGTATAGTCTGACAGCATGGAAGTGGAGACCCAGCTATGCCATGTGGTGTCTGTGGATCTGGCAAGAAAAGATATCTATTTTGATATGTTCCATGCAACAACTTCCCAGAGTCCCTCACTATTTTGAGGCCATGTACAGCAATCACAGGCAGATCTTCATTTTGGAAACAGCTGTTCTAGCTGAAGATGGTACCATGCTAGTGGTCTGCCACTGCTGCGCTGCTCCTGGTCTCACAGTTTTGCCAGCTGAAGGGATCTGTTAACCATGTCTTACACGGCCAAGTCAGCCAGTGGCTTTAACTCATCAATGTAGGTGGTTGAGATAACTACCTGCAGTAGTGCGCTGAGCATCCCAAGAGCCCGCAGCCAGCAGAGCCTTAGGGGCAGTGCCTTCTGACTAGGGAGGCATGGACAGTACCATCTCCAGTCACCAGAGCTAGACCTGGGAAACAACCTCTGCCTATGGCCTCGGCAAACCACTTGAGCGCACACACAGAGCATGGCTTGATTTGTGCCCGGCAGAAAACGACTGCTGGAAATATTTTTATTTGTATGAACATTCACAACCTGTGCTTACTTTTCTGGAAAAGCTATGAATTTTAAACAAAACTGCCTCCGGTACTGCACACTCAACTATTGCAAGACCCCTGCTCAGTTGCCTCTGTATATCACCATATGATTTTCTACATCAGCATATTTTCTGCTGGTTTTGAGCAGTACAACTGGCTGGTGATGCAGCTTGTAAAACTAAAACATAAAACAAAGGATGTACCTAGACTTTCTTAAATGCATTTCGGCAAGCCTGGACCTGTGTTCTTGCAATAGATTTTTTTTATCATATTTCTTAGTAAAACGTCTGTGGTAGGCTCGAAGACCATTGGCGTCTGCCTTTCAATGCAAGTCTGTTTCTTTATCCCAACATTATATTATTTGTTCAAAGAGATAATATAATGCAATAGTAAAGTCCCTTTATTTAAAGTAAAATTTTATTACTCAATATTAAAAAAAATCTGTATCTTATACATCTTATACCAAATTAGAAAACTTTCTCTTGTTTTCAGCTTTTATAAGAGAAGGCAGGGAAGAATAGAAGTGCTCTCCAATCAAGTCTAATCTGTGTAAAGAAATTTCCCATGTTCCAAAAGTGTATGTTTTGTTACATATCATCAAGATATATTTAACTTAGAAGTGCCATGTATGCAGATGTTTCTCAGACTTTAAGTGTGAAGAAAGCTAGGGTAATATTCTGCTCCAAACTGAGTACAATAACTAACAACTAAGCCTCTATACACAAAACCTCATTTATCATTCTAAGAAATATATCTGAGCTCAGTTGAGCTTATTTAGTAGTACTTCAGCATCTCCTTTTCTTGTAATATTTATTCACACTTCCCATTACTTCCTGGACAACAGAATTGCAGTTGGTTGGCATTCCTTAAGTTTGTCTGTTCTTGTGCCTCTCCTCCTCTGTAGAGACACACTCATTTTCCTTTGTATGGATCATTCTGCCTCACATACATCAGATATTTACAAAGCACAGAGGTGAAAAGCTTGGCTTTTATGCATTCTGTTAAAGCTGTTCTTTGCAGACTGTTCTCTGTTTCAGCATCCCAGAGGTGAGAGTGCCTGTGGGTCTGTTATTTTCCTCTGCAAGAGAAGTGTCCTTAATTACCCCAGCTATTGGCTGGGTCCCAGGCAAGCTGGGTCTCCTCTGTTTCCTGTGCTCCACCACTTACTGGTCAAAAGCCCTGTTATCAGAAGGACAGCAAAAATTAACAGTCCTGATAAGCCCTGCTGGGTGTTACAAAAAAAGGGTTGTCTTTTTTTTAAAACCATGTTTTGATTTTTGTTTTAAGATTAATTTGGCTCTTTTATTTGACTGCTTGCCTGGTTCTATGTTGAAAGTAAGACACCAAGAGCTTTCTCTCGAGACACCAAAAGGCTTTTGTGATACGGTCACTACTTAAATCACCAGGAGTCAAATGCCACAGCTCTTTCAGGGCCTTGATACAGAGCTGTGAAAGAGGCAGATTCTCATCTCTCCACCAAGTCATGCTTCCAGGAACCCAAGAGCAGCCAACAAAGTAGTTCTCTCTTTTGATATTCTATTGTTGATTTTTTTCAAAGCCTCAGCTGCTAGTCAGCCTGAAGGGAATAGCTCAGTTCTTAAGCCCTAAAAGTCTCAATTCTGTTACAGTAAAGCCATCTAGATGGCTCGTTGGTATCACCTTCAGAAGCTTCTGGAGGGAGTTCAAGATTGACACATTCACTCGCTGATCGGAGTTGTGATCTCCACCTTGTTTCCTAAGGATTTTAAAAAGCCTGATGTGCTCTGTGCTTAGCTTGTGCTGTTGTTTTTTTCTGTCCTGCCTACATATGTTCTGATCTATGGATATGATGCACACACACAATTGATTAAGTCCCTTCTGAATTTCATGGCTTTCAGAAACAGTGCCCATCAGTCACCTACAATTAATCATGTTTCACACACTGAGTGGAAACAACTGTCTTCCAAAATAGCCCTCCATAATTTGAGAAAAAGTCATTTGAAAATGCTTCCTTAAGCCAAAATGACTGGTGGGTGCAATGTCTGATACCATATTTCCAGGCAAAAAGAGCATGAGGTTCATATTTTCTTATTTTCTCTGTAAAGTTTCCCATAGTTACTTCACTTTCAAAGACATCTGAAAATTGATACATTTTGGAAAAGCCCTTTAAGTTTCTATCAGCAGTCTTTTATTCCTGATGCTGGCTGGCTGTTCAATGATTATTTCTTTACAGCATCCCTGTGGAGAGCCTAAGCTACAGACTAAACCTTTCAAGTTTTCAAAGCTGATATTTTCACCAGCCTCTCTAGACACAACAATGCCTTCAATTTTCATGCAGGCGGTTCAGTCTTCCTCCGTTTGCTCACCCTGCTGACGCTGATGTTCTGACCTGGCATAACATAGCTAGTCAGGTCCTCTCCACAAACCATGTGAGGATGTTCACAGATATCACAAAAGCTGCATGAAGGTTCAGACACTGTTCCTGTAACAACTACAACAGATTGCATAGTCTGGATACATATGAAAAACATGAAAGCAGTTCTGAGAAAATAGTGCTTCCAAAAACTTTCTTGTTCATACCTCCCAAATATATCAAATCATTTGTAAGAAGTCTTGGAAGGCAGCTAAAAAAAGCCATATTCTAATAAGACATTGCAATCATTCATGAGGCTAGTATGAAACAGTTTTGGTCCCTATCTGAATTTTATCACTAATAAATTCAGAAAAATTCTGGCAGAAGCTTTAAAGAGACAATGCCATCATAGATTAATACCTTCCTTCTATACCTTCCCTCTCACAGCAATAACCTGTGCACTGTGTTCACTAAACAGGAAATCTTGATCTTTCCTGTCTTCATTGAAGGTCTACTTTGATGTTCTTGGCCAGCAGCTGTCTGGCTCTATGAAAGAAACCTGAGGATTTGCAGACTGTTGCTCACTTCTGTAATCACATTTGGTTCCAGAGGTACCTGAGGTTTGGAGCAACCTTCTCCCACCAGATAGATAATAGAGGTGTGTGAGACGGAAGGCACAGTGAAAAGCAGCCCTCACAGCACCTAATAACTCTAGAAGTTGCACAGAGGCTCAGGAGAAAGCCAGGGTTTTCCAAGAAGATTACAAGGTGTCCAGGATTGCATAGTTTAATCTCCAGACAAGTTCAGACATGTAAAATCACAGCTATAAATTTACTTGCTGGCCTTCAATTTGCTACACAGAGAAATTGTATTATCTCTACCCAAAAGAAACTTCAAGGTACCAGCAAGTACAGGTTATATGACAGCCTCCCAGTCATGTTCATTCAAATTGTATAGTTTGAGTAAATAATATCTTTTTTTTTTGGTAGCTCTTAAAGGTAATAAAAATTAATAGAAGAAAACTTAGCTGCATGAGTAATTTTTGATACAACTGATAATGGCAGAATAAAACTAATGATTAAATTCACAAGGCCTGACTTCACTAGTGAAGGCCATTTGAAAGTAGGGGATCTGTTGATATTCTTGCAGCAAACATCAGCAAAGGTATGCTAAATGTTTACAGCACATAAATAGCAGCCTCCAAATAGCCTGGGTAGAATCTCATTTTTTCTGCTTGACATGATTATCTGGGGAGAAAAGTTTTCTGGTTGAAGGGATAAAAAATGTAAGCCTGAGGCCAGCATGGAAAACTTCTAGGTCCAAAGAAAACCTTCAGCTTGTTTTCTAACTCCCAGTGTCAAGGCCACTTTTTTTCATTGCTTTTTGTAGAGGATGCAGGCTTCTCTCATCATTTTTGCATCCTGTTGGCTGAAAGGGGCCAGTTCTTTTTGGAGGTCAAATATTTTATTTTGATTGGTTCAACACCTCCTCAGAAAACCTGTCTTCTCCTCATGCATCATACACCTAACAGCATCCAGGTTTACTTCAGGCACGGTCCCAACATACTTTTGGCTTTTCAAAGCATTAAAAATGTGGAAAGTAGACTTTGGGCCTCTAAAAACCCATAATTTACATTATCTTCCTGAACTTCATGGGATTCAATTCATCAACAAAATCTCAAATTTATTAGATTACCTTTGCAAGCTCTGGAGTTAACATTCAGGTTTTGTATCCACGTTTTCATGATAAACATGTACCATAGCCATTGGCATGGAGAAGATTCACACTCAAACCAGTTTTGTTATAAATATCTTGGTAAAATTTGAAACATATTCTTCATTTCCAAATGTTCATGAAATCTTACCTGTGTCTGCACATTGAAATTAAGTGAGTTCATGCTAGTTTCCTACATATGCTCAACATCTGGAAAAAAATACACTTTCTAGTGAATTTTGGATGCCTTCTGCTTCTGTAAACCAAGAGTTTGTCATTCTGTGGTGGCATAAAATTGTGTAAAGGTCCATAATCTTCCTTCTTCCTGTACTCATATTTTATACTACTTCTGTTTTATCAGCCTAAGAACATTATAAGAAATGTTCAAACATAGATCAAGTCCGACTGTTAACCCGGCACTGCCAGGTCACCATTAAACCATGTTCCCCAGAACCACATCCATACATCTTTCAAATACATCCAGGGATGGTGACATTGCCGCTTCCCTGAGCAGCCTAACAGTTATGTTTTTCAATATTAAACTTTCCTGTGGTTTTTTTTGACAGTTTTTTTACTCTGCTTGGAAAATCAGTTTGTTTCATAATGACCATATTCACAGAATCACAGAATGTTAGGAGTCAGAAGGGACCTCTGGAAATCATCTAGTCCAATCCCCCTGACAAAGCAGGTTCACCTAGAGTAGGTTTCACAGGAACCCATCTATGCAGACTTTAGAAGTCTCCAGAGAAGGACGTTCCACAACCTCTCTGAGAAGCCTGATCCAGGCTCTGTCAGGCTCACAGTAAAGAAGTTTTTTCCTTATGTTAAGGTGGAACTTCCTGTGTTCCAGTTTGTGACCATTGCCCCTTGTCTTATCACAGGGCATCACCAGCATCTTCTCCAGGGTAAATAGACCCAGATCTCTCAGTCTTTCCTCAGAATAAAGATGTTCCAGTCCATTAATCATCTTTGTAGCCCTCCATTGGACTCACTCCGGTAGTTCCCTGTCTCTCTTGAACTGGGGAGCCCAGAATTGGACACAATGCTCCAGATGTGGCCTCACTAGGACAGAATAGAAGGGGAGGAGAACCTCCCTCGATGTGCTGGACACACTCCTCTTAATGCAGCTCAGGAGACCATTGGTCTTCTTGGCCATAGGGGCACACTGCTTTCTCATAGTTAACTTCTTGTCCACCAGGACTCCCAGGTCCTTCTCCATGGAGCTGCTTTCCAGAAGGTTGATATATCTAGTACATCTCTTCGGTCTTCAAAATGGATCCCGTGACTAGGACAGCACATGTGGAATAGACATGTGGGGTTTTTTTCATCTCAGAATGCAAAAAACTAAATTATCTCATTTAGGTCAGAGTCAAGATTCGAAGAAAATACTCTGTCTTCAGCTGGGCAAAATAGTTTATATTTGACTATCTTGTGACTAGGATTTTCTATCTGGATGGATTCTTGGACATCTTCTGGAGGGACAATCAGAAGCTCAAAATCAGTTTTAGATTATGGTATTTACTCACTTGGTTTCTGTTGTCACTATTTCCATTTGACTTACAAGCTTCTGGAGCTTTGTTTACTCCAGTCTCATTTTAAGTTTGAACAATCTATGGCACTCCTAGACACCATTGTCCAACATGGAACATGAAATAAAACTGAGAAGTAACAGATTCAAGGCAAACAGAAGCAGATACTTCTTTACAAGACGTGTATTTAAATTATAGAAACTCTCACAACAGGATACTGAGGATGCTAATGTTGTGAAAAGGTTCAGAAACCTACTGTATGATTTAATGGGAAAAAAAGTCTATCAGAGTTATTTCATATAAAGCCATTGTGATTGGTTCATGAACCTGCCCCTGATCCTGGCAGTCTGGGAAGTACCATTACAAACTTGCTTTCTAGTTGTTTTGCTTTCACCTGAATATTTGACACTGGCTATACTTGATGACCTCTGTTCTGATTCAGAATACCTCTTCTTGTGCTTTTGTGTTCACTGCCTCTTTTTCCTACTTCAAAGGACAGGTACTGTATTTGCTTCTTTACTGTCTGCAGGTGCCTCATTTGTCTTTCATGAAGTCTCAGATATAGCCAGTACTGACTCTAAGATTTCTTTTGTCATGCTAGTGTAACATTTATCAAGCTTAGCCAATCTGAGAACACCCTCTTTAGCTGTGTGCTATGCATTTTCCTCTTTCTCTAATCCAGCTTGGGATAGAATCCTTTTAGTTGCCAGTATTAATTGCGCTAGTCCTGTACTTGCAGTTGACCTTTTTCTTAAGTACTGAGCAAAAGAACCACTACACACCTTCAGCTTCTCAGTGTCCTTCTGTGTCCCTTCCTGTTAAGCAACAGAAATTGTACCTTCCTGGTCTTAACTATCCACTACTTGTAGGAAATTTTCTTGCGCTTTCTTGTATCTCTTTCTCTTCATACCTCACTTTGTGCCATGTACACTGAGACTTGGTTCTCATGAGCTAATATCCACCAGATCTCTGAGTTTATTGAAATCAATTTTCCTCAAATGCACAGTGGTTCTGTTTTGCTACTCTATTCCCTCTTTGCTATGCATCACAAACTGTTCAATTTTATCATCACTCCCACTAAGCTGCTTTTCACTCTCATGTTCTTAATCAGTTCTACCTTATTAGTTAGAAAAGATGGCCTTTCTTTTCTTTAATATATTAAACAAATGTTCACAATTAACTTGAAACACTTGCTGGTCACTTGTCCTCCTTTCTGACAGGGTAATTGAATTGCCCTTTTATCAGTTCAGGTGTTTCAGGTGATTCAGTTTGTTGCTGATAGAAAGCCTCGGACAACTGATCTTTCTGGTTAGGATGTTTACTCCCACTATTAATTCAGTTTTGGGTTCTTTTATCTCCCGAAGTAGTTCTCGAATGGCAAATTTCTGGATTGTTTATGCATTGTTTATGCAAGAATAGGCAGACCTCTATCCTCACGTGTTCAACAAGATTTCATTTAGAAAGGCTGAACTGTCATCAAACGCCAGATATTCTAAATCATTATGTCTCATGTCCATGCCTATACCCTTTTGTAATACCAAAGCTGTTGGCAATGTTAAAGACTCAGGGTGGTGGAACAGATACTTTTCTCACAGCAGCCATCTATACTTTAGGCAGTTCATTCCAGTTGCGTTTACTTCAGCTGGGAAACTTGTCTTCAGAACAAAGCTCTTACGGTGTTAAGTATTTTTGTTGACTTATAATAACATTTCGGGATGAATCACAGTGAACACTGCCAAATGTTTTTTTGAGACCTATGAAGCTTCAGAGTGTTTTTCGACACTTAGTAGCTATCTTTGATGTTTATTTTTAAGGTGGAAACCTAGTGGACATCTCACAGTTTGAAATACAGACTCTTCTGCACCAGGGTTCGGCTTAACTGCTTTCTTAGTTATGATTGTTCTGTGGAAGACTTTGTTACTGAAAGCAATTTCACATTGTACGGTGTAAACTGAAAAATTGTTCTTGCTTAATGAAGTTTTTGCTTCAGTTGCTATGGTTCCTATCATTGTTAATTCATTACCAGAGAACAGAAAAACAGATAAATTAGAATACTGTTGTCATGGCATAGGTAACAAGAATCTAATGAGAATAGGAGACTGACAGAAAAAGAACAAATAAAGAGCTGTCATTCTTGGTCTCATGTTACTCAAATATTTCAGAATAACAAGGTATCAAAATTGTTATAAAAGAAACATAAAGAAATAGTCTAAATAATGACTCAGGTAGACTACAAGAAAATTATCTCTATTAATTTATTGATTAATATAAACAACTTTACTGGATAAATGATGTCTGAGAAAAGCGATCTTTTTTTTTTTTTTTTTTTCCCAAATAGCTTGGCAGAGATTTCTGTTTCTCTACGGCCTCAGATTATCCATAATAATAGACAGAGGAGAATATAATATATCTTGGTTTTCTACAAAGCTTTGTATATCCAAGACTAACTTTAAGGCATGAATGCGGTAATACACTACAAATCAAAACAGAGACGAGTCTTGTTGGTGGAATGTTAATTAGTCATGAAGGTGATACTGTACCTGTTCTTGATCTCTGCTTGTTTTCTGTAGCACATAGAAGTCCTAGCTGAGCTCTGCCATTATTGTATGATGTGTTCACTCAGTATAGACTGAACTCACAGTTCTGGAGCCTTTATTACAAGAAAGATCTGGATGTGCTGGAACGTGTCCAGAGAAGGGCCACAAGGATGATCAGAGGGCTGGAGCACTTCTTCTATGGAGACAGGCTGAGATAGTTGGGGTTATTGTCTGGAGAAGAGAAGGCTGCGAGGAGACCTTATTGTGGCCTTCCAATATCTGAAGGGGACCTACAAGAAAGCTGGGGAGGGATTTTTTACGATGTTGGGTAGTGATAGGACAAGGGGGAATGGATTCAAACTAGAGGAAAGTAGATTTAGATTGGACGTTAGGAAGAAGGTCTTTCCCATGAGGGTGGTGAGACACTGGAACAGGTTGCCCAGAGAGGTGGTAGAAGCCCTATCCCTGGAAGTTTTTAAGGCCAGGTTGTATGGAGCTCTGGGCAACCTGATCTAGTTGGAACTCGATGATCTTCAAGGTCCCTTCCAGCTGTGAAAATTCTACGATTCTGTGACTGTGTGATAGTCTCCCTAAACGCTTTTATTTACAGTCTAAAAGCAAAAGAGGCAAAATTTGCCCATTGAAAAATGGAAGAGAAGAGTGATATCATCAGCTCAGTATCATGGGGCTGCTGAATGGTCACAGAGTGTAGGACACTTCTCTCAGTCCAGTAGGAAACATCTGAAACATGAAAAATGACTCTACTGTAAACTTTGTCTTTGGTGATGAACTCATTTCCACTGGCCTTTTTTTAGTGAAAAATTACTCTTTTCTAAGAGTTTGTGTTTTTTTTTCCTTTGATTCTTCTAATAAGTCAGAAACAGATGAAAAACCCTTACATGGGCAACTGGTTTATGTTTTTGTCACCAACACTTGAACTCATGCTTAATTCTTCCCATAACCCTTCCTTCAATATTTAAAGACAATACCATTTAAAGCCTCTGTCTATAGATGTTTTTCCCCTTGCTCAGCTGATTCTGAGACACAGAAAGCTTTCATTCCTCTCTAGCCTTTACACTTTTTCCCCACTGATGTGTATTTACTCTCAGACATCCACTTGATTCAAATCAGGCACAGCCTATAGCCCTCTCATACTCATTGCTTGCTAGTTCATCTAGGCTGGGTAGCCCTCATGGGAACCTGAGCAAATCTCTTCAGTCAGAGATGGTACAGGCCAGAAAACAGTTCTTTAGTGCCTATTAAACATCACAAACTTGGCTGGGTAAACATTTAACTATCTTGTTTAAGGAATATATTTACTGCAATCGGAATGAAGTGAAGAAAATCTGTATTATTTCATTAATCCTCTGAGGTATATGAAATTCTGTTTATCACCAAAAGATACCTGTAAATAAAATGATCACCTCAATGATGGTCCTGTGGAAGGACCAGACATGGAGACATGAGAACCCAGCTATAAGAACTGTGGAAGCCAGCTGAGGACTTGAAACCTCAGCAGAAAGCATTTGTCTTCCTCATCAGGGACAGTGAGAAATCATTCATTTTATACTTTCTTCCCATCTTCCAGGATTTTATTGACTCTAGACATGCACAAATAGTCCTAGTCTATTTGGATCTGGCAAGAAGAATCAAGTCAAGTTCTTTTAACAGGTTGGAGGAATAAGGAAGAAACCATAGAGGTAATATATCTTAGAATGCCTTTTGATACAGCTTCACATAAAATTTTCCTAAGCAAGTCAAGAAAACTAAGTGAAACTGCTACAGAGTGGATATAAAACTGTTTTTAATTTAATATTAGAATAGAAGGATGTATAAGTAGATTTCAGCCAGCTTGTCCTGAGCCTAGCCAATGTTTTCACTTATGATTTGGATGAAAGAGTAGAATATGAGTTTATTAAATCTGCAGATGATCCAGAACTGGCCAGTCTGTAATGAGATTGAAGACCAGGATTGAAGTGCAAAGTGATCTTGATAAATTGAAAAAATGTTCTGAAAAAATGGGATTCAATGCAATAAGGACAAGTACAAAGTTCTGTATTTTACCAAAAAATATGAACTGCACAAATACAGAATGAGGAACAATTCACCAGGAGGTAGTTTGAAAGAAGAGGACCTGGAAAGAACAGTGGGTCACAAATCTAAAATGACATATTGCCATTGAAAAGCAGTGTCATTGGTGTGTAAAAGGTACTCAGAGAAACATTACAGGAATTATTCTTTTCATGCTACTCGGCATTGACAAAGCTGTAGCTGGAATACTGTGTCCATTTTTGGGTCTTATGTTGCAAGAAAGATAAGTGAAGAGAGGAGGACAGTAGTGAGATTGAACTGAAGTATGACCGATGGGGAAGGATTTAAAGAAATGGGACTATTAAATCTAGAGAAAACTGGGGAGAATTGCAGTAGTGTTCAAATATGTAAAAGAACTCTGCAAGAGAGAATAATCCCTTCCTTGCATTCCTTGTGAGTGGCCTATCCTATTTCAGAGAAAAATGAACTCTCTGAAAAATTCTCTGAAGCAAAGAAAGTTCAGGTTAGATGTCAGGAAAAACTTTCAGACATGAAGGGTCGTTAAAAACTGCAGTAGCTTAGGACACTGGAATCTCTTATCACTTGAGCTTTTTTACAAACAAGTTTAATAAACATATTTGTTAGACAGATGTCTATCAGAATATTTTTGGTATTCTTGATCCTTCCTTTCAAGGGTGGATGGGCTTTGATCACTACCTGATGTACTTCTCACCCCTATTTTCTAGATGATTTATATGCATAGGTATAAACATGGAAGGTAATGGGGAATGCAGAATAGCATAATGATACAAGCTGGCACCATGTTGGCTGCATTTATCTGCTTGGATAGGATATGATAATCAAACATCTGCAGCTCTGAAGCTTCAACTCAAACATTATTCCATCTTGAACAGAAAATAGATATGAAAGATGACAATCTACCCAGTAAACAAACAGGCACCTGTGTATATGCTCTTTTCAATATCTTGTGCATTAAACAGATTAGATTGATAACTACTACAGTTTATGATAGCAGTGAGCTACAGCACAGGAAACAGTGCCTCTTGCTGAACAACTACTTTGAAGTAGTCTAGTTTCAAGCATAAAGAACTGCTCCTGGAGCTCCAACATACTCTTGGATAAGATCCTGCATTATTGTTACCACAGTTAACAACTTTAACTTGGTCCGCACTAAACTAAGGAGTTCTGGGAATCACACTTCCATTTAATACATTCAAAGGAAGAATGCGAACCACAAGATTACTAGGATTTTGAGGAATATGCACACACAGAGGCAAGAAATTGTCAGCAAACTTATTCCCTTTCTTCAGGAGACACTTGCTCTGAGAGTGCATCCCTTGATTAGGTCTGGGCCATACTGCAATGAGAGTTAAGGCACTGAGATTGTGTTTTTTCACCATCACATGACCTCAAAACTTGCACATTTTCTTTGTTCCAAATTTCCTTTGGACACTTTCTAGTTGGTTACATTGACAGAGCTACTGTTTCCTAAGTAGATGAGATGGTAAGGCCACAGCAGCATCAGTAGGACAGGGAACATTCAGTGTGCCCCATGACACAAAGCCATAATGCAGGGTCTTGTAGATCCTGAAAAAACAACTTTTTCAGTTGAGCTGAGTGACAAATACACATACACCTTTATTAGCAGTAGCCCTATTTGAAGCCTCTGAGAAAATGTTTCTGTAACAAGTACACTTTGTTTTGAAGAGAAGCTAAAATCACCATCATCAATCAAATCAACATACTTAGTATATAGTTAATACTTGTACAAGGTACCACCTGCCTATAAACTAATCATAACTGTACCCTGCCACACAAAACTGCACTTAAATCTAATGGGTGCAGAAACCAAGGGAAAGACATGAAGTAAGAGTAGGACCTCTGTAGAAAAAGAACTGAAAAGTATGTTAGCCAAGAATTCTGTCCCATTGACGTAAGATCATCAATTTAAAAGGATTTACACATTAGCTGTACAAAGTTGGAGAAAAATACATTATAGTTAAATCTTTGAGTCTTCGAACAACTGTTTTCTAAAACCTTCAGGGAGTCTAGTGCTCCAAAAAGAGACACTGAGATAAGGAGAACTCTAATGTAGTCACCCTGTAGAGTCTCATGTTATGCTTCTTAATTTTTATGTAGATACCAGGATTGCAATACTGTAATAATTTATCCCAGCTCCTTGCATAATGTAGCCTATAGGATTTTCCTGAATTAACTCCTCATTCAGACCCACAAGCTACTGATGAAATGAGGGATATCTTTTGGAAAAAACTCAGCCAGTCACCCTGACACTACCCCACATTCCCACTGAAATTCCAACCATAATTTCTGGCAGATTGTTCCAATCATTGGTTCCTAGTTAAACTTTGTATCTTCTTCCTAGCTGGCAGCTAAGGGGCTTCATGATGCTTTGTCTGATAGATTGCTTGGCACTCTTTTTTCAAAGTTTTCTTCCCCACGTAGGTCCTTGCAGTCTATAATGAAATCAAGCTCATCCAGCTTATATTTTGTGTAGAGTGAACTGGTTCAATAAGATAGCAAATACATGAGGTTTGTTCTGTTTACACAGGACAAATGAAATAAAGTCAGTCACTTGGCATCTGGTATGTCCCAGCTTTCAAATCTATAATTACTGTATTTTTATCTTGCTTTTTGGATTTCAGAATGTGCATCTCTAAAACTAAAAATTTTCCAAGGACACTCCAGCAATGTCAAAGTTGACAGTTTATCACATCTGAGTGAAATAGGTGTCTACCATCACAGAACACAGTTTTGCCACACACACTCTATAGAAAGAATCTTAAAGATCCCCTTCTGGTGTTCCATAATGTGATCTATGTCAGATCTATGTTTTTTTTGAAATTTCTTCTATAGATATTCAAGATGATTTACTCTAATTATCAGAAAGGTAGGGAGACGTCAGGATAATTTGCCTTTTCCTTTTCCCGCACTACCCTTCTCACATAAAACAGAACTTGTAATTTTAACATTCCAGTCATTCAAATCTTGCAATTGTTGTACCAGTAACAAAACCAAGTATATACTTCTAAACAAGCAAGTAAAATTCTCCACGATTCTTACACAAAAACTTGATATTGATTTCCAGATGATACAGACATTGAGGTATCGATGTAAAAAGAATGTCTTCTCATTCTGTCCCTTAAGGGTTTGATTAATTTTGCTTATGTTGTCTTGGTGTGGCATAAAATTAGTACTATTTGTTCTGCTCTTGTCCTCTCTGAATCTCTAATCTTTTAGTAGTTTCATGTTTTTGTAACCTAATCTCTTGCTCAGCAGAAAGGTTCTTCCATATTGCAATGAACACTAAACAGTTTTTTTGCTTCCTCCACTTCATCATCGCTTTATATCTGACATCATATACCTATGCAGCTATTCAATTTGAGAATCTTCAAGGACAGGAGATCACTGTGAGTTACCTTTCTACCAGCCCTCTCCCAACTCTCCATGTGTTACCATGTACAGAAGCGCTGTGCTGATATGCAATTTCACTAGTGGAACTTTTCCTGCCAACCTTGAAATGCCTTCCCAGAATGATGTCATGAAACTTGGCTCCGAGGAGACAGCACAGTCTGTTATTGTCTAGCCTTCTTTACAAGCTGTTCTTTCACTCCTTTTAGCACAGTACTCTTGAACTGGAGGGATCTTCTTGGACCCAGCTTTAACATCTTGCAGGTGGCCCTGGAAGCCAAACTCATGTTTCTGTTGTGCAGTTCCCAGCCTCATTTGACCAGTCGAATCTGCAAAGAGAGCCTGTGCAGTTTCCACTTGAAACTCAGCGGTGCGTGGATATTTCTAAATGTATTACATTCCTCTTGGCTATCTTCTTCTTAGTGGTTATAATCTTTCTACTTTCATTTGGTTCCAGGATATTCAGTGCCAGCCATTTTATCTCCAATATTTATGAAATCCTCTTTCTCTGTTTTGCTTCTTTCTTCAAAGCCTTTGTTCACCTTGATTCTACATGACCATGTATTACCTGGCTTTTCTAAGGTGTCCTAAGGTTCCTAATATCTTAGTTTTCATGGTAGAGTTACCAAATTTTGTTACATATGTAAGGAGTACCTCCTAGTCTCAGGAAACAAAGCAAGCACAACATCAATTCCATCTCTTTTCACCATGGTAATAAATACTAAATATATGTAGAGCAAAATCTGCTCATATATTTTCTAGAACTCTTTCTAAACACTCCCATCTGCTGCCCTTGTTCATCCAATCAGGGCTTCACAAACCAGTTTACAATCACATGAAGGTTCACAACTTAGCTCAGCCTGCCATTTAATTCCAATGATTAAGAATTAAAAAAAAATTAAAAATTTAAAAAATTAAACCCCAGGACTGATAGTATACTTGTAGGATCCAGCAACATAATCCTCAGAGAGAACCCCACACAAACAGGCATGTTTTTTTCCATCCTGTTTAGGATCTATGCAACCTTTATAGATGGCATGGAACTCTTGCCATTTCACTTTGAGGGGTGAATGTATTTCCCTAGTAGGTAGATTAATTCTTTCTCATATAAAGAAGAGTTAAGAGAAACATTTTTCCCCCAAGTTATATGTTCACATTCTCTCATACATCATTACATGACATAGACACAGTTCATATGTACATAGGCATAGCTACTGGAACCATGAATATATAAAAACAATGCATGTAACTGCAGTATTTTTGTAGGTACAAGTAGTTATGCTGCTCTTTGAAGGTCTGTCTCATAACTCATAGTATTTAAGGCAGTTTTTTTCTCCCCCCGATTGAAAAATAGGTATAATTATCATAAGAGGCACCACTATTTCCAGTGCACCTCTGTGAATAAATATCAATTAATTCGTGCATCATGAAATGATAATGAAATATTACAACTTCATCTGTGATAACAGTGTCACTTTTCATGCCAGTTCACTTGCAATCATCCTCTCTAGATTGCTAATTATATGCCTCGAGCTGTATTTAGTAGAAAAGATTGAACCGTTTGTTCTTTTGTATATTTTGTCAGAATAAGCCTGTATGAAATATCTTTGGACTTGTTCACGCAGGGAAAAAAATCAACACTCAAACCTACTGACATAGCTGTAAAATACCTCACTTCTGTGTGGAAAAACATTCCTTGGAGCACAGGGGTCTTCTGATCACACACTGGACTGTTCTTGTAAGTCTTTTATGTAAGGCTGTTATGTCGCTATTATGCCATAGCATGGCTGCCTACATATTATGGGAACTCTACTAAAGAAACAAGAGGCGTGAACAAATCTTACAGGTGTCCACACAAGTTTTTCTGGATCAGTGTCATCAAGTCTATGGTCTCCTATCCTCCATGGCATAGATTTTGAAGGATTTTTTCCGTTAAAACATTATGGAAGCAAAATCTTCCCACTCCTTTACTTGTGCACAGGATAGAACTGGTTTGTGCTCTCTCTTTAATATTGAGGGAAACCTTGTACCTCAGTAATCTTATCTTCTGCTTAGCTCCAGGCTAGTTTTGTGAATCTCCTCATTGTAAGTTAAAGCTTCCAGGTTTGATGTATCAAGGTTTAACTGCAGTGATGAGGCTCTGAATTTAGTGGTGGATCTGTCTCTATGGAGACTCCTATAGGAATTGTGTTATTTGTGTTACCTGCAGTGGTGGAACAAAACCAAGGCTAGACCCTGAAGTATAACCTGTCAGGATAGATGAAGGAAGCACTGACAAAATGCTATGGCCCTAGTTACACAAAAGGCACAAGAGACCAGATGGTGAAAATTTTCCCCACTAACTCTAAAACCTGTGAAATCACACCGTAGTTAATGTTATAGTTAACTGAGACCAGCATCAGAGACAAGCACCTTATTTGGCAGTCTCCCTGTTTTCTGAGGGATGGACTTGGTTGCAGAGGGAAGCATTTAACAACTAGTTTATGAGGTATCTGCGTTTATGAGACATCAACCAAAACTGTGAAATCCTTAACAGAACAGATACCTTTCAAGTATTTTCTTTAAGGAAGAAAATATTACAAAGTCAGGTGCTCCTGAAAGCTACCAAAGTATCTGCTGTTTTAATAATTTCAGTGGAAGCGAGTAAGGAGAGCGAGGTCATTGCACAGGTAACAGTCTTTACAGGAGGCTAAGCTTTCACATCAGTCTTCTTACAGTGGAAATTCATGTATTTATGTCTCATAAGTTTGCCTGCACCTGAGACACTCTCAGCATGTATAAATGTATATTCCACAGCTCCTCTTGATCAATATAAACCAACTTGTACAATATGAAAATGATTCATGCGTATTTCCTAAACAAAGCAAAGGGTAGGGGGGCTGGATGGCTTATGTGCATGGTTTACAGGATTTGCTCTTCACTTCTCAGAAAAGTATTTTGAAGTCAATCATGTCAGGAGCAGCTGAAAAGAGTTGTCATATGTCATGAACCTGGAAGCCTGTAAGGAAGAAATCTGTGATCTTTTCCCAGTTTGTAATGATTGCACATTACAACAGCACGAAGTAGAGTGTCTGGCGATGTTGCTGCCACCTTACCCCACAGATAGTGGAGCACAGTAGGGATCCACATTGTAGGTTACAGCCCCTTCATGTTAGGCTCACGGTATCAGAGTGAGAGGTGTAAGAAAGTTTACAGTCTCCTTTTCCTGCTGCCTTGGTGTTCTGAATAGACAGCATCACTCTCCAGCCTAACTTTCTACAGAAGCACTATCAGCTCTGAAAAGAGGGGCAACAATATTAAGCATAATCACCGAGATATGCGCGAAGGAACACTGCAACCATTTAGTTGGCAGCTTTAAAGGAAAGGGGAAAACCCAATCTTGTCACAACAGCAGAGCTCTTTGAAAGACATTTTTGCTTTTACCTGCTGATTTTAAGCAAAATAATTTTATTCTGGGCAGCCTGTTCCTGGAAATGGCCTCATAATTGCTAACTTTATCTTCTGCTGCCAGTGTCTATTTAATCACCTCCTTGTTGCATTCACAGCCCACACACTGACGCAAAATATCCTCCTGTTGTGATCCTTCACCAATTAGAGCCTGGGCCCAAATACCTCTCTAGTGCTGAATGAGCAAACATCAAGTCAATGTGAAAGCCAACCAGGCATAACTTGCTGCAGAGAGTTTTTATGTGCACATTTTCCCTTTGCATCTCAGGTACAATAAAGCCTAAGAATATGGCCTGAAGATGCTGGAATTCAATAGGTGCAGACATTTAGGTACTTTTAAAAGCCAAATATTTTTGCTGTATATTAAAATGTTCTTGTTTAAATTGCTGCACTGATTTATTGATAATGTAAATGAAAATTTAAATTCAGTTACTTAGAAAAAGGAATCAGAACCCAGTGTCAGGGTTTGTGGCATCTTCCCTAGGGATATTGGCCACCAGCAGCTTCAGTGCCACAATCCACGGACACCACTGAAAATTAATTGCTTTACTCAACGGTTAATTATTTGTAAGGTTAGGGTTGCTGAGATCTGAGTTACGTACTGGTATATCCACTTATGCCAAGTCTGGGACAATTCCACATAGGCACTGCAAACCCAGCTTTAGGTGCCTGGAGACTTTGGAGTAAGAAGGTAAAGCATGTCTGGATCTTGAGCATCTCTAGGCTTGGAAAAGAGCTGAACAGCAGCATTTTGCGACTGCATTGTGACCATTTTGTACTCAGATGCCTGAATTCCATCTAAGGTCCACTTTGGGTACCTAGCCCTTGATTAGATATGGCTTCGAAGCTTCATTTTAGGCATCGAGGAATGTTGGCATAATGCCAGCATTTTGAAGCGGCGAAGGAATTTCTGCACCTAATCCAGGAGATAAGGCTGTGATATGTGTCCCTGGAATTCACAGAAACATGCCCAGCACCGGTGCGAGGCAGCTGCATGGCTCTCTATGAAGACATGTATCTTCCAGGCATTGCAGGAATGAGCACGGGGCCAGACACCTTTCTGGGACTCAGAAGCGATGTGGGAGGTAGTATAACAGGAGTTAGGTTTCATGGCTGCCAAAAAAACCAGATCTGTGGGAATCATTTTGGTACACATCTGTGCAAAACTGAGGCAATGCAGAGGGAAATCAGGCTGTCGTGTTTACCACATGCGTACTTTAACCATATCTGAGCAAGCTGTGTCCTATTGTCCTGCTGCAGAATATGTTATTTCCCCAGGAAAAGGGTAAACACTATATTTCCACGTGGGGAAGCAATAGTTTGCTGGATTGGAAGGGACAGCTGGCATGTGTCTGTTATGGCACTTCCCCTCTGCGCAGTTGTCAGGATGCAGCACGATGCTGGCTGCTGGAGTAAAACAGAATTTTAATGAACAAGCTGCAGGGAGAGGAATAAACCAAATTTTTCTCTATCTGAGTGATCACCCACCAAACATGCACGTAGAATTCAGATATGCTAGAATAGTGAGTGTCTGTGATCAGTTTGGATTTTTCTTTCCATTGACTTTCTCATATAAAATTTATCCAGTGCACCTATGTGAATGCAAATTTTACTTGAAACTGGAATCTCATCTTATTAGTAACTAGCTTGTTACTGCTGCTGGTGCTGTCTGTTGGTGTTGTACACCTTAGATTTTGCTGTTACTTTAAAAAGCTCATTTTATATAAACAGTCTATTTATCTAGAGTGATGTATTTTTGCCTCAAATTCAGGCAGCGGTTATAGACAGCATATTACAATGCAGTCTCCATTGCTCACCCAGAAAACCAGCTCACAGAGTTTCCTTGGAGAATGTGACAGAGCCTGAGGTTATGTTGTCTTTTCTATGCAGTCCAGCTGCGTCAAGGAACAACCCCTCTGAGGGAACCTTGGGGCTGCATCTGACACCATGCTGGTGGGAGGTGGGCTCCCCGGATCCAATGTTGAGGAACAATCTTGCTGCTAAATAGACCATTTCAACTTTTAAATCACCCAACTTTAAATCAAAGGATGAAATCTTAAAATAAATTAAGCATTAGATATTTTTTTATTTATTAGTAATGTTTTTACCATATGCAAGAAGAAGGATCGGAGTGGGTGCACAGCACTGCCTTGTACCTGCTGCAATGGTCTCTACAGGACTGTAGAGACGATCAGCAATGCTGATGAGAGGACAAGTTTGGACAGAGGAGCAGTCTGAACAGCAAGTTTTAATGCTTCATTCTGCTGTTTTGATGTTATGAATTCAAAATGCCCAGTACTACACAAACAAAATGGGAAACAAAGCCCATCTAGAGATGGAGATCATCTAGTCCAATGCCCTTGCTACAGCAGGTTCACCTAGATCAGGTTGCACAGGAATGCGTCCAGGCAGGGACTCACTATAAGCTAAGCCAAGAAACCAAAATAAAAGGCAATAGAAAGGAAAGTCTGCTCCATTTTTCAGTGCTGACAGCAGGACTTGTTAGTTACTTTTCCTGACTTCAACAGATTTTGTAACACTCATTTCTATTCCTGCTTTTCAAAATCGTAACTGCAGCCATACAAAATAAGTAAAAACCCGTTGTTTGTGCTTTTTCTCAGTTTCCTGCCTCTACCTAGGGAGTTTTCCTAGGAGCACCTATTGCAGCCCTGTGGATCTCATGACTTTCATTTCCTGCAGTGTGTATGTACTTTCCTAGGAACACTCAAAGGCAACGAGAAAGTATTGACACTTTGATAAGAAAGGTGCAGAGATATAACATGCCCTACACAGCAATATGCTGTCAGCAGACTGCCCAGCAAAGGGGGACAAGCAGCCTCCTACAAGAGTAACTTTTTTCCTTTTCACTCCTTCTTACTTGGTGGAGTGAAGAAAGGGGAAATGAAGGGCCCAATCCAGAGTTTATTGATGAAACACAGAATCTCAATGCTGAATTTGGCTTCACCATGGATTTTGGCAGCAGTTCAGCCTTTAAAATCGTCTACCCTTGAAGAGACACTAGCTGCTATTAACCCCAGTGACAGGTTCTTCTCTTTTCTTTTTAACCTGTAATTCTTTTTTCAATTGGAGTTGTCTGTGGGGTAACAAAGTTAACACCTTGCTCTGGGGTGACGTTTTCATTTCCAGGGTACAGTCTTGTGATGAAAGTACCTCATACCAACTTCTCCCTTCCTATGTCTCTGCGTCGTCTGGAGGCTCCATAACTTCTCTATAAAGTGCTGTGGGCCTGGACTCTACCTCGTGACTTTTTGTGCTCTCTCGTTGTTTTCCAGTCTCATCTCAACTCTTCTTTGTTTAATTTAATGTGTGCAGGTTGATAGAAATACTTCAAGGCCTCAGTCAGGAATGAGCCCTGTTGCTCCTAGGAGATAGTCTCTGCTTTGACAGACATTCCTCTCAAAACAACGGTCGCTGCATTTTGTGATGCAGCAGGATGTGTTGCACTAGCTGCTGTTAGCACAGAGGAGATCAAGACCTCTTTACATGCTTCTGCTTCTTCCTGTGAATCTGTATGTGGGAACTGGAGGTGGTAACAAACTACAGAAAGAAAAAGATTAAATGCTTGGGGTTTTTTCAGGTCACATAGGCTAAGAAAGAGACCTGGTCAAAAGCCCAGTGGGAATCTCACTTCTAATGTCAACATCATTATATAAGGATGTAGCTTAACTACCCCTGTTTGTCAAGCAATTTCTGGTTGGACTCGATGATCTTCGAGTTCTCTTCCAAGCAAAGTGATTCTATACCACATAAGGTGCCGGTTCTGCCTTGGAATAGGACATCGCTGCAAGCCAAGGGGCGCCCCTGTTCTCTGTGCTGCTCTCCACAAGAAAGGAGATGAGCAATTGCAGGTTTGACGGATAAGAGATCCTGATTTTTTTTCGAGAGGTGGCATTTCTTAAGGGATTTGCAAAAACATCTAGATTTCTTGCAGGACACATCTCTCTCAAGACTTCCTATGTATCTGGACTAAACTTCAGCCGAGTATGTTTTGCTCAGTGTTTGGAGAATGCAAAGATTGCACACACAGAGGACTCCAGGAAAGTAACAAGACAATAAATGAGAAAAGAACAGAACAAGGGGAAAAAAGTCTGTTGCTTTGTATCTCTATGAAAGCCACTGAATTTCAATGCTTCCTCTCTGTTGTTCATGTCTTGCTGTGCTATCTCTAATGTAGTCTATAAACTCCTCACTGCAGATACCTGTTTGCTTTATTTGCACTTGTAAGATGTTCTGTGAATAAATTGCTAACAACTACAACAATAATAATAATGTGCAACAGTGGTATTTACCATACTTAAAGCAGACAATGGGGAGTTCCCTAACCCAGAGCAAAGAGGTATGAAGGAGCTTACAAGTGCAACATAATTAAAACACGCTAATATCATTAATTATTATTAACACTTGTATTTCTGTAGCAGAAGGAGCTACAAGCAGATTCAGATCCCAATGCTGCACAGTGCTGCTCAGAAGTATAATAAGATTATTCCTATCCTGGAAAAGAATACATTTTTGCAGGATAAGAAAGTCTTTTCTCTTGCAAAGTGTTCATAGATGAGGGAATTATGCACCTCTGAAGAGGAGCTTGCAGGATTCCTTGGCAATGCAGGCAGAGGAAGAATAATGTTTCCATTATACTAAATACGGATATTTGCACCAGCCCACAAAGAAAACCTGGAGCAGTGCGGTGAATCCAAATCTCTTGATGCCTTGTTCTGTACCTTAACTACTAGGTTATCCTTAAGTTACTGCTTAACAATATCGAGCATTTCTAAATATTTCCTCAGTGTTGAACCTTTTAGCCATTCAAAACTGAGCAATCTAAATTTAGTTCCTTTGAACTGATGCTGGATTCAATTTCCTATAAGTTTAAGATATAAAGCATAATACTATGTGTATAGGGAGAATAAAAGAAGAGTCTTAAAGATAAAATTAATGAGACACAGATAAAAAATGATAGTACGAACTTTCTAACTCCTGTCATAACAAAAGATAATGTTCCAGTACTCTGAAAACTGTACCAGAAAATTTTTATTACATAAATATTATGTGACTGCAGGGTACATCTGACTCTTCAGATGACAGCAGTTCTCATTTTTTGGGAACTCTTTTGTACAAGCCAGGAAGAAAACAACTTCACAATATATTTCCTCCCTATTAAACTCCTGATGGGGCACCACTGAAATGAAAATCTAAAGGGATCAATTCTTTTCTATACTTTGATATAGCTAAACCCACCAAAATAGTAATACGGCCCTTGCGCTCCAGAGCATGTGTTTTGTCTGATCTTTGAGGATGTAAATTTATTTCTTGGATGACTTCTTATTGACAACTCTGCCTGTACCAGCTCAGGCTTTTACTGAAGAAAATTCCTGATTAAATCTCTAGTGGGTTAATCAAGAGGGCTGCCAGCATACTAAAACTTGATGTTAGTATAATTTTTATTATCACAAATTATACTAAAATAATGCTTTCTTCAGTTTATAGATCAAGCACTTCAGAGGTAGGAAGTGTTAATATTAATCTAGAGTTTGGAACTAGTGGTACTACCCTCAAGGCCATCCAGCATGATAGTTTTTAATTACTTGATTCACCACTTGTTTTTCTCACAGGACCCATGTACTCTCAGTGTATTGAACTATATTTTCTGTACCACTTGCTAGGTAACAACGTAAAAGCTAAAGCTTATAAAGCTAAATTATCTCCTTATGAAATAAATAATTTCTCCATGAAGGAATGCAACTAGTGTTCTAGACACAGTCAAGTAAAGCAACTTCTAGATGCAGTCACCAATTTTATTCTCCTGTCATTTATTCTTTTTTTTTCTCAAGCTCTATTCATGAAGCTATTTCCTGGAAATATCTGTTTTTGTGTTTGGTGGGTGTTTTGTGTACATATTTACTGATGAAGTGTTGAGGCTGGGAGAAATGAATGTTCTGCTTGCCGGGAAAGGGAAGACCTTTTTCATACTTCTCACTGTTTTTTTCCAAACTCAGATACTAAAGCAGTTTTATTTCACTAGCTTTTTTATATTTATCCATCTCCTGATGGAAACTCTTAGGTCTACTCACATTACTGTTTGCTCCACACTGCAATCATCCTACAGTCAGTAGGAGTGAATTTCTATGGTACTAGGTCTTTGCAATCTAGTGAATTCTGGAGTGCAAGCTCTCTTCCCACTGTATTCTCATCAGCATTTCACTCACCATCCACAAAGGTCTATGCACAGGACAAAAGCAGACTGTGAGATTCATCCAACTAATTCAGATATCTGCTGTGCAGAGAGTTAGTCCAGATCTGAGTTAGTCCCTTTAAGGTTATCTTACTGGAACTCTTACATCACAGTGCAATTCCTCTTAGAGTAGACAGGTAAAATAGGTCAGATGAATCACTACTTAAAAGTGCCTATTTCTGACCACAGAATATAAATTGAGTCCTTGGTGACTCGCTCAGCTGCTGGCATCTGCATTGTAGATGCATTTAAATGAGATGAAACACTCTCCCTGAGCCTATTTCAAGTATTGACTCTACTAATCAGCTTTTTAGCTCTTACAGCACAGGAGACCTGAAGATGCCCACTAGCATAGTTTGAGTGCAGCATGCCATGGTTTCCTTATGAAGCTGTCTAACCATCCTACATATCCTCCTCACCCCTAAATTAAACTTGTGAATGTATTTTTCTTTAAAAATCACAGCAAATAATTCCTTTTCTAAAAAAGCAAATATTTCTGTGTCTAAGAAACCCACCAGCAAATGCTCCAGTATTTTGGTTACCAAACAACTTCATTTGGGACCAGTCCTGCTTCTGAATTTGGGGGCCTTTTGTAGAAGAAATGCAACCTTTCTGTGGTCAGAGTGATAAGTGAAAAGTCACTAGTTCTGTTACCACTAGAGTTACAGAACAGCAAGTGGTGGTTACAGATGCAAAAGCATATCTCTCTTCTTCCCTGGAAGAGCTTTGTGACTTCCTTTGGGTGATGCCTGCCATGTCAAATTTCAGCTTGAACAGTTGAAGCTTGGCATAGAGTAAGCAACAGAAAGTGGGGTCCCTTCAGGGCAAGGGCTGGAGAACATTAATAATAGACACTGCTACCAGCTCTCTCCTAGTTGCTCACTGACAAGACTTTATTTCTGATCTCTCCCGTGCTTAATTTAAAATGAGAGATTCCTCATAATCCTCGGTGATTTTCTTGAATCAGTTAGATTGCTCTAGTTACACCGAAATATCATGAACAAAATTTTTTCATTAGAAGGAATAATTTTCTTCCTTAACTTGCTGAGTCATGCTCTTAGCAATGGAGAGCCATAGGTAAGCTCCATTGTAATCATAAAAGTGAAATTTTCAAGTTCTGCCTTTCCTAGTAAGGTCCTGAGCAGGTGAATTGTCCTGAAGCACAGCAGCAGGACCTAAAATGGTGCACAGAGCTTGGAGTATCCCTTCAAAGTACCCATGCTTTTTTCTCATTCCAGACCTAGGATTTTTTTAATTTTTTTTTTGTTTTTTGAAGGCTGGGAAGAAAACAGTCCCCAGTTACTCCTTGGACTTTCAGCAATGCAATACTTTCAACCCTTGAATGTCTTTGAAAAATCCTTTGCTAATCCTGACATTTTTTAATTTTGCAGCTATCTGATTGACTTATAACATTTTCAAAGGGAACTGAACACCTCCTCTATTATCAATCAAACCTCACCTCTTACTAAACTGTAGAAAGACTGTTCCAGCTGTATGGCTGTTACTCACCAGGCACCATGTACCAGTAGAGAGATTAGAGGTCTTGAACTTTATGGAGAGTTTTCTCATAGCACTCACTGAGTTATGTACTGTTGCCACAAATTCCCCATGCATCACGTTGACAGTATGCTACACTTATGCAGGACAGTGTTATTTTCAATCAAATTTGTGGTGGGCTGGGATATAATATATTTTCATGTCAGTCTGTTATTTGCAACACCACGTGTTATCAAGCTGCTGGAAGAATCTTCAGAAAATTATGACTCCCAGACTAGTTGGTTTCATCAGTGGAATTCATATTACTGGACTTTAATTTAAAAACCAGACCTCTAGCCCAAAGTAGTTTGGAATAGATTTTTTATGGCAGGTGGAATCAAGGTGCCTGCTTCTGTCTGTTGACTATGGAGAGGACCTAGAGAATCACTTAGAATCATAGAATTGTTCTGATTGGGAGCGACCTTTAAGACCACCAAGTCCAATCCAGCACTACAAGGTCACCACTAAAACCATGTCTCTCAGCACCACATCTACATGTCTTTTAAATACCTCCAGGGATGGTTACTCCACCACTACCCCAAACAGCCTGTTTAGTGCTTTATGACACTTTCTGTGAAGATTTTTCTCCTAATACCTGATCTAAACCTTGTTTGGAGCAACTTGAAGCCATTTGCTCTTGTCCTATCGATTGTTAATCGGGGAAACAGACCAATTGCCACCTCGCTACAAACTCCTTCCAGGTTGTTGTAGAGAGCGAGAAGGTCTCCCCTCAGCCTCCTTTTTTTCCGGGCTAAACATTCCCTGTTCCTTCAGCTGCTGCTCATAAGACTTGTTCTCTAGATCCTCCACCCTAGACTAGTTCCTAACACCCAGATGGCTGAAGTCAGGTGACGATGAATTCCATCCTAATGCTATGTGGGCACTCCTAAATTCCTAGGTTATGGAAGTAAAAAATTGCAGCATTAGAGCAAATGAGCAGTTTAGCAATCCCATGTTTCTGTCTCTGATAGTGACCAAGTATCATACCAATGTATAGTCTTTGAAAATATGGGCCATCATTGCTTGTTTTTTAAGGCCAGGGTGGTTTTTTTTTTCCTCTAGTTTACTTTTATTCTTTAATGATCCTCAACAAATCTATAAGGAAGACTTTCTTCCCAGGAATACAGCAAGTAATGAACATGGCTTAAAATCCAGGATACGTATATCTCCAATAGATCATACTCTACTGCTTTATTCCCACACCAGCTGGTGTGCTACAGACACCACAATTCAGCCTTTTTTTTTTT